>JARKHS020034477.1:0-326951 GCA_030143305.2 Amblyomma americanum
TTTCGGTGCGGTAAAAGGCATTAAATTAGCCGTTTATAAGTGCCGCGCAACGTTTTACGAAAATACAATTGCGTCATGAAAATAAAACATGACTGCCTCGACGCCGTCGTCTGGAGCAGAGAGGTGTCATAGATGAGACGCTGTGCACCGCGCTGATTCATTGTTTTGCAAGTACAGCAAATTAGGAAATTGTGATGTATGCAAAGACGAGATTCATCCGCACACAGCTCGAACCGCCGCATATCTCTTTCAAAGCTAACTGTGCTCACGTCGTGCCGTATCTTTTCAGTTTAGAAGACTTTGTGCAAGTCATCCGTCTAGTGCAAGTCATCAAGTCATCGGTCAGTGAGAAGACTGCAGGCAAGGGTGCACACCTTTGGACACCTTTAAGCCATTTTCTACGTTGGTTATAAACACAATGCAGTGAGCAGTGTTCCAGATAGACAGACAAGATCTGCCTGAAGTGAACGCTACTCATTATTGCTCTGACGGAGCTTCATTACAAAATATGAAAGAAAATAACTTTGTGAATGGCTAATGCCACGGGAAGAAGAATAATATATTTATAATAATAATATTAATTGGTTTTTTGGGGAAAGGAAATGGCGCAGTATCTGTCTCATATATCGTTGGACACCTGAACCGCGCCGTAAGGGAAGGGATAAAGGAGGAAGTGAAAGAAGGAAGGAAGAATTAGGTGCCGTAGTGGAGGGCTCCGGAATAATTTCGACCACCTGGGGATCTTTAACGTGCACTGACATCGCACAGCACACGGGCGCCTTAGCGTTGTGCCTCCATAAAAACGCAGCCGCCGCGGTCGGGTTCGAACCCGGGAACTCCGAATCAGTAGTCGAGCGCCCTAACCACTGAGCCACCGCGACGGGTAATAATGTATTTGCAGAAAGACATTTGTTGACACTACAGGTCGCAGAAATGCGTGGGACGGTGTCGTCGGCACACTCAAACATGTGGCATCCAGAGCAAGCCTGCAGAGGCCATATCATGATCAGATTAAATCACCAGATGGTCTAATTGCCTGTGTAAAAAATATATAAAAAAATTAAAGTAATGCGGGTGGCATATTCCAAACTACAGAAAAAAGAACATGACTGGGTTCGAGATTCCGCATGGCAATCGCAGTCAAAGGAGCAGAATAGTTCATGAATTTCATACCAGATACGCTTTCAAAACATCATGTTGCCATCACATCGTGCTCAAAACTCAAGAAATTCATGTAAAGAAACAGGCATTAATACTTATAGCTGGCTTTACTCTGACACAAAACATTCAAGCCGTTTACAAGCTGAACACGAGCAGATGAGAAAACGGAAGGCAATTAATGGAGGAAAATGTCATGGAATTTCTGTTTGCAGGCCAAACCGCCTGCTGTGAGTGTCCGTAGGTCCGTTCACACGTGGTTTTCGTTGTTGTGTGAAACAGGAGAGAAGAAATGCCCGTGTGATCTTCCTGGCTCCGCGTTCGACAGAATAAGGCAAAGTTGGCCACTCGCTGTCACTGCAAACCGCTCACATCGATGCTGCCTTGGCGTGCCTGACCACTCCGAGCCCCTAAAATGAGATGTGGTGAACTGACGAAAATACGACGCTTACGATGTATTTATACTCACGTCAAGCAGCACAGCACATAATCGCTTGCAGAGAGCCACAGTGTATATTAGTGCTAGAAAAATATGCGCCGGCACGTACTATTGCGCTCAATATAGCTTGCAACGCGTCCGATGGGAATCAACTGAGGTAGGTTCCCGCTGTATAGTAAATCAATGCCCATGTCAGAGCACCCGACTTGCACAAACAATCAGTGTTGTTGTTTGCATTGACAGCTACAACAACAATTTCAAGCACCATTGGGCTCGCACTGCTTCGAGAACTGAGCTTCTGTCACATCTTGTTCGTCGCAGTTCATATTACGCACGGCAGTACATGTTCTACCGCCCAGTATGTACCAGTGAGGCTGGTTCCGGACTTCAAAATTTTTTTTCTCGCCTCAAAAGCAAAATTTACTCGAATTAGAGTTTCTAGATTACAAGCAGCAAAGTTGGTGTGTGTATAATGAGCTATCCCACGTATTTTTATCTGGAGAGCCTTGATCCTTATATTTAAATTTGAATCTCAGAAAAAAGTCACTTTTTGCGAACTTTTCAAGTAATTTTCTTAAAATGCACACTGTTTAACAATTTTTAATCATTTTTAGCATAAACTACCGCGAAATGTAAAAACAGCTAGGAAAAGCTATTGAGGCTGAAACGTTAACGAAGTTTATGTAAAAAAAATTTCTTAAAGCGCCACGTTTTTGTGTTTTTGCTGAACCAAGAAAACGCGGAAAATTCTTGCATGGATTCACGAATGAAATCAGACGAAACAAGATTCGTCGCCGTACCCTGTTTCACATCTGACTCAAAAATTTTTGAATCGAACCAACTTTCCCTTCTTCGCGGAAACTTCAAAGAGCGCTCACGTGAGCAATTTTTTTTTTTCAGAAAAGTACTTCGTCGAAACCCCATTAACGCAAATTGCCGACTGGCCCAATTTTCATCAAAAGAATCGGCAGTGGTCACTATAGCAGTCTGGGACATTAAGCATGCAATGTTCTTTTTGTTAAATTCCCGCCCCAAGTTCGGAGCAGGGCAAAAGACGAGCTGACACTGCACAGTTCTATGTCCAAAGCAACGTCTTGGCTAAGCGAAGCAAAACCACCAAAAACTATCGCATGCAACGGCAGCCAGCAGTTGAAGGCGGAAAGAGGCAAATGGCAGCTCGTCCAGGAAAAGCAGTCATGACCTACTCTGCGCAGTGCACATATATTACTGCAAAGAGGAATCAAATCTGGCCCTCCAAAGGAAGGATGCGCACGTTTGCTGCCACGGCCTTTGTGCGTTTTATTTGCTTTAGCTTCGCGCACCGAGCCCTCAGACAGCGCTTCGACTTTCTCAGCAGTCAGAGGTCAGTGCGACCCCGCCTGCATCTTGTTCGGTAAAAACGATAATGATGCTGCAGATGAATTCGCTGGAAGAGAAATTTTGAAAGGATATGGAGGGCCCCCTTTTTACCAACCGTTCATGACCTCTAATCATTTAATGGTTGACGTACCATTGTGGTTCAGCGGACCAGAAATTGACAACCCTGTATGCATGCATCTTAACCAAAAACCCGAACTAAAAAAAAAAGATTTATTTTTTATGAAGAAGTTGATAGCTGTTTTTTCCTTCTTTCGCAAACACATGGCCATCTCAACACAATCCCAACCTTCCTGCTTCACAGCCTCGCAGCTTGAAGCAATATAAAAACAAGATGAGTATGTTGGATAAATGTATTTACCAACGTACTTCATAAACGATAAAAAAATTTGGTAGGGTCGGCAAGGAATAGCGGTAAAAGGAATTGCACGAAATAGTCTCGTTCTGAAGGAGAATGAATATAAAACAAACAATACAGACAACAGACTCGGGCATACGAGTGTGCCTATGCAGCCCCCCCGTTCAACGTTAACGCTAAGGTCTTCATAGGCGTATGTAAATATGCAATGCTAGGATCCTGTACGAACCGGTGTTATTTGCGTCATCGAGCATGTGCTTCCGTTCAGCAAGCTTCTTTTCTTTTCTTTGCAGCTTGGCACGAAACGAAACGTTCTCCTCGTAATCAGCTCATTTTCCATCGTTTCAAAACAATCGATTTTTATGTTTCCAAGATATTCCCCGGAAAAAAAGTCGTTACGGAGAGACTCGGGGTAGGTGCGATCGCCTGAAATTGTTATTTATGAAGTTTAATCGAACCCTTCCGCAATTCGTCTCCATTGATACACACACGCCTAGGCGGCGTGTGGAACGAGTGTATCAACCTCATGATTTCTTGCTTCCCAGTAAAACACTAATAACCGCAGTCTTCTTTCTTTTTTTTTACTAGCACCATTATTTTTATGCTCCAAACTTCACGCTTCTAAGGAATAAAAAGCTCCAGACAGGAGGCTAAAAATTCAATAAAATGCATTCTCCCTGCCTCACTCCCAAAGAATAATTTATTGACACGAGAGGAATCGATAATGTCACAAAGTTACGTTTGACATCGAAAGTCCGGTATGAGTGTATTTTGTATTATCGCTTTCACCAAATTTAGCAAAATACAATATAAATAGCATAAGCAAGAAACTAATTTATCATCATTTGTCGAAAAAGGCAACGACAACCCTTTGTTGTCAATGACAATGAATAACCATAGAAAGCATTGTGACAGCTCTGCACCTTTGTCGTTTCGCACATCCTTACACGTTGATATCAAGCCCTCTCCATCATAAAATGACTACAGTAAAACAACAATGCTTTTCAATGGACAAAAATGGCGCTCAAAAAATTTCATTGATTTAGATTTGTACAATTTATTTATAAGTTTTATTCGAAGCTGTTGCCGTCTGACCCACGTTGTATGCTCAATTACTGGAGATCGCCGTAAAATTCGTGCCCTTGGTCCTATTTGTGAACACTTGTGTGTGCTCGTAATTTTAATAAACAGACAAAAGTGACTATGACGGGGAAAATAAAATCCGGATACATGCAAAGCGCTGGATGCAACCACTGCAGATATGCCTTCACAGCGATTGTCCACACAAATTCGTATATAATTGTTGTTTTCGTCCTCAAGTGAAATATATTTAGGCTATTTTCCTCGCCGTCGACTACCGTTTCTTCTCAACGTTTTAATTCCATAATCAGGTTCTCGCAGAGTAGGGGGCAGTCCCTCTAATCTTTTCGAAAAAGATTACAGCGGAGGGCGACTGACTCGTCTACCCACGCGCTATGCCCTTCAGTCAGCAGAGCAGGAAGTGAAAACGCGGTCTGTGAACGAGGGTTTTTGCTTGGAAAACATCTTCCTGTACGTCAGCTTTCCTGCAATTTTGAAGTTGTCCATTATAGGCGGTTTGATCAGCTGAAGAACTCATTCACCGAGTTACTACACCGGAAAGAAATTTTAATTCCTTCTCTTCACCAGTAGCAGTTACTTCAGCACTAAAGCTAAGTTTACTTGAAAGTGAACTCGCCTCTCAGTGAAATCGCCTCTCAGCAGCGACCTATGAGCGGCAAACTAGCAGTCATTTCTTGGATCAGTTCAGTCGCGTAAGCGATGTACTCAAGGCGTCTGCCACTGCATGACAATGGTTTTCGGCCACTGCTCCGATCAAAGAAAGAAAAACCCCAGGGTAAACACACGTTTCGCGGCCCTCTAGTTCCGGCCGAGGAACTTAGCCATGAAGGACAGCCCCGCAGCTTCACAAAGGAGGGCGGAAACTAAACCCGGATATCCGGCGCGCCTCGTCCAGCGCGCCACTCTTGCGAACAACGGATTTCCGGATTTCCCGCGAGAATGAACACGTTTACGCGACTGGCCGGGCGTTGAGCCGGAGGAAGCCCCCTTTGCGTGCGCTCGCAGCGGGCGTCTTGAGAACCAGAACTCGCCGGGTTTCCGTCGCCGAACGCTTTTGTGCTGGGTTTCGAATACGCGCGAGAGCATAGCGCACCGCCATCCGCGGGCGACACGTAATGGACCATTTGCAGAAACCTGCATGTCAGCGTCTCCGCAAAGCTTGTTTTCCAACCAAAAGATCTCGTTCCCAGACGACACTCTCGCATTCTTTGTGGAAACTAAAAGCGTGAAGTTCCCCCTTCTGAGTAAACTCAGGAATGTCGCCAGTTTACTTCAAGATGATGAAGTGGTTTTAATAAAAATAATAACAAAAAGGAAGGAAAAGATTTTTGCTAGCCCCGGCATCTGCCATCGATACTGAAGCACCTGAGCTGGGGCAGCGGAAATAAAGGATAGCAGGCAGAATGGAGAAATGAAATGCAAAGAGGTGAGGGGACAGGAAGAAAAGATAGGGGCTTCTAGATGGCCCCGAGTGAACCTTCTGCACCACTGCAGTAGAGGCTAGGCAGGAAATAGAGGGAAATGGGCCTCTGTTCCTGTGCCAGCAGTGGTAAGCTACCTCATATACTAAACTTTGTAAAAATTTTCTGCTGAACAACACCGTCGCTCCAACTTCCTCCCTTCATATCCCTCCGCACCCCTAGCCAGAACAAGGAACAACAACCCACTCCCCACAGCCCTGTGACAGAGGACAGTCTCCCTCTTATTCCTGCCTATCGACTGCTGTAGGCAGAGTGCGACCATCCGGAGTTTTCATTCGCTCGAAGAATGCGAGTGTGTCGTCTGGGCGCGAGACCTTTAGGTTGGAAAACAAGCCTTGCAGAGAAGACGACGTACAGGTTTCCTCAAACAGTGCCTCCACGCAATCGTTGAGGTACTGTGTTAATAATAATAATAATTGGTTTTGGGGGAAAGGAAATGGCGCAGTATCTGTCTCATATATCGTTGGACACCTGAACCGCGCCGTGAGGGTAGGGATAAAGGAGGGAGTGAAAGAAGAAAGGAAGAGGTGCCGTAGTGGAGGGCTCCGGAATAATTTCGACCACCTGGGGATCTTTAACGTGCACTGACATCGCACAGCCCACGGGCGCCTTGGCGTTTTTCCTCCATAAAGGCGTAGCCGCCGCGGTCGGGTTCGAACCCGGGAACTCCGGATCAGTAGTCGAGCGCCCTAACCACTGAGCCACCGCGGCGGGGCAGGCTGTGTTCGATTAGGCATATATACCGTCAAGTAGACAGCGACCTCTGGCGTCACTCCCGATAGGCTTTCTCGGCCTGTCACTTCAAGGCCATCAAGCTTACACCCAGTCACTATGTCCTGCTGCGATGCGAATTTGCTTTGTCTATTGTGGCTGGCGATCGCCTGTAGAAAGCCCTGTTTGAATCTGATTACAATACCGAGCACACCAGCGTGCCTGCAGGATTGGAGCCTTTCTTTGTCCTCGCTTCGAAGTGAAGCTGCTCCAGACGACAGCGTGCGAGCAGATGGGCGTCAGGCCGTCCTCGGCACAGAAGACCATGGGCGCAGAAGGCTACCCTAGTGCTGCCGCTACCCTCGTTGGTGTATATAATATAATATAATTGGTTTTGGGGAAAGGAAATGGCGCAGTATCTGTCTCATATATCGTTGGACACCCGAACCGCGCCGTAAGGGAAGGAATAAAGGAGGGAGTGAAAGAAGAAAGTAAGAGAGAGGTGCCGTCGGGTCTGTTTCTGTTGCATGCCCTCCCTCCCTCATTCCCCGGGTTCGAACCCGACCACGGCGGCCGCGTTTCGATGGAGGCGAAGCGCAAAAGGCGCCCGTGTGCTGTGAGATCGCCAGGTAGTCGTAATTATTCCGGAGGCCTCCACTACGGCACCTCTTTCTTCCTTTCTTCTCTCAGTCCCTCTTTTATCGCTTCCACTACGGCGCGGTTCCGGTGTCCACCGAGATATGTGAGACAGTTACTGCGCCATTTCCTTTCCTCAAAAAAACAATTTATTTCATTTTCATTTTGCTCCTTATCTTACAATACCATCGTCGCATCATGCCACTGGCTTCCCTACTTAGATTAACTTTGAGTGTGACTAGCATTCAGCGGCCAACTATAGCTATGCCTTGCAAGTAAGAAACACTGACCTTTTTCAGCTAAAACCGAATTTCGAAAGATGAATTCGGCGTAATTTTATCGTTTTTTTTTCTGTTTAAACCGGAAAGTTCAACCCTTAGGGCCGATGCGCCACGTACTATAGAATCATCGAGCGTGTCTAGGTGCTCTGGGGACCGCGGTCACGAGATCTCAGTAAGCGACATGCCCCTAGGTGAAATATGAACGCGGCGTTGGATCACGCCCCTGGTGAAGCGGAGCCATCCATGACGTCATTTATATGCGATAGCATAAGAGCCCCACCTCCTCACACCCGCCGGAGGTGTCACAATTTTCCACCTGCCACGGTAAGCAGGTGGCAAAGTGGAGAGAGCAAAATGATCATCTCCGTTTGTATGGTATGTGTGGTCGTACAGAGCTCACAAAGAGGTTCTTATGATCGTCACAGCTACTGGTAATTAGCTGCGTTCCAAGTTTTATTACCCTAAGCACAGAGCTAGCGCCCTGCCAGCCGCCGCGCCACAGTACCCAGAAAGAGAGAGCAATCGCGCCTTTATTTTCCCCTTCTCATACTTCCCCTATACGGCAACACTGTAAATAAAATGTTCGCTTATGGCTCCTTCCAATCTAATCTATATAAAAGCATTTGTGGTTGATCTATGGTGTTTTGTGCTTTTCAGTGATATAACTTACGTCGAGGTACGGGCGACGTACACTCTTAAAGAAAAGAATGAAGAATTCGCTAAGTAACTATTAATCAGATATTTTTAACACAAACCACAACCTTCTTAATAGCTGGAGGTAGTAAAAGTAAGCCTAGTAAAAGTTACCACTTCAAGAAGCTAGCGAAGTGCACTGCAGTCACGAACAAAAAGGTAGTTTAATTTCATTAGTGCGCTACTCATGGGAATGAACAACACTGGACGCAAAAACCACACGAATTTATTCACTAATAAAATTAGCAGTAGCTGTTTTAGCATATATGTTGCTAGGCTCAATGTAGGGAGTGTTGGACTGGCTTGTTAAATTTCTGTACACTGAAAAAATAAAAAAATGCTATGTATTCAATGTGACCAGTGCCCGACACCAGTGAGAACTACCAGTGTGCTGGCCGTAACTCACACTCTTAGGCGTACACATATTGGGGCATTACGTCTGCAAATAATGCGAGGCGATGGCATCGAACTACCCTGCCGGGCACACACAAAGTTTCACGATGCAAGAAAACCATATATATCAGAAAAGGTCACGCAAGCACGACACACTCACTGCGCGTGCCTGATGGCGTGAAAAGTCTATTTTGCGCGAACAAAGAAATTTTGCGTTAAACCGTCAAGCCACGCAAGCGTAGGCGTTCACACAAGGCGGAGAGAGGGGGTGGAAGCAAGGGGAAATGTTCCTCCCATTAATTTGTGGCCCATATTTTCCTCTTCCAGAAGACGTGCACCCAAAAGTGATATATACCATGAATTTTGCCACCATGAACTACCGTTAATTGCTATCGTGAACTTTGCTACCGTGAACCTGCTACCATAATCAGCCGTTGGTGAAGGCCAAGTCTTCGTGAAGCCTTTATCCCTTGAATACTAAAATATCAACAACGCAAATTGCTGAACTCAAAAGCAGCCTATTCTTGTGTGCATATCAACGTACAAAAACCATGCGCGCATTTATGCATTTCTGGATCCGTAACGTCAACTGCATCAGCAATGGCTGTTATGACAGTCTAAACCACAAAGCGATGCCAACGGCAGCGGCCTTGTGGCATTCCACGAGAACATCCACCCCATCTGTGGGGAGTCTCTTCAAGGGTGGTGCGTGTTCTGTGACCCTAAATCAGGCACAGCAAAACACTGGAATGCGCTGTACAACAAAGCTACCTCCTATCAGTATTTGGCGCTAGAACTCGCTGCGATGAACTTATCTGCATGAGAGAAAGGCCCTCTAATGCCGCGAATCTTTGTACTGTTCGTTTGCTCATTCTTCAAATCTGCCGGCACGCCGCTTTATCGCTTTGTTTGTGGTACAAGACGCGACCAGATTTATGTCAATTGATCGCAACAAGGCGGAGCCCATTCTTCGTTGTTCCAGAATGTTGTGGTAACTTTGCACGCGTATGTCGAAAGTTCGCTATCAGCTCTAAATTGAACAAAGCCGAGAGAGGCGGGAATTCTGTTCGACGACCGCCGAGCACGCTTCTTGCTACGCCGCCGTCGAGTCATTCAATTCTGTGTGGGCGCAAGTCAGTCTAATAAAGGGTTTCGTTTGGAAACCCTTTTCGCTCTCTTCCCGCACGCTGGCCTGCCGTCACCATTACGTGACAATATGGTCCTCCAGTATAGATCCTGGCACATCGCAGGCTGCATGTGAACGAACGTGCCAATGTGAAGAAGCAAATGTATGCAGGCAAAGTGCTCAAACATTCCTTCAGTATTCGAGACTGGATGCACCTCTTTTCCAGCGTTATGTATAATGTGACTGCAAGACACTAAAGAAAGCATTCGACACAGCCGCTTTCGAAGGCTCGATCCTAACACGACTTTGAAAATCCCGCGTGTCATTTGGCGCAACTACACGCCAGCCATCTATGCAGACTTGACCAAATCTGGCTCTCAAGCGACCGTGCCATTTAACTGAACGTGCAGGCTATGGAAGCTGTGCCAGCTACTCTTTGTGCCACATCCCTGAAATTGTAATCACGGTGCTTTCGTTGAAGCGCGAAGGGTCAGTGTTGACCGCTTTTTGAGCGCATTTCGACAGCAGGACATCTTAGAACGATCTCATGTTGGGCATTTGGCTAAAGACTCGAAAATCTCTCCAGGCAGTTCAGGCGTTCCTTCGCTGCGTGGATCCGGACACGCGGCTGCGATGCAGTGCATTTGTGACGTGCATGCACATACATATGCATTCGCGTCTCTTCTGCCAACGGCGTTGCCCGTCAAACCTTCTTCCCCTCTCTCCTTCCACCAGTGCAGAATAGACGGCCAGGGGATCATAATTCAAGCCGACCTCTCTGCCTTTCTTTAACAAACGCCACTCTCTCTAGCCCTTCCCAAGAAGAGATTGAGACCGCGCTGCTGCGTTCTATACTGGAAAGTGGGAGACAACACTTTCTTGCGGGATACAAGTCAAATTCTCGTTGATGTTAGATGAGGCATGGGAATTAGGCACAAGGCTGCGACAGTAAAACTCCTGTCCCTCCGACGTCGGCTAAAAAACGTCTACTACTATACAGAGCGCCGGCGCAGCAGGCCAATCCGGACCAGCCGGCATGTACGGCGTCTGGCGAAGCAGCGGAGCGCGGCCTGCAGTAATCCGGCTGCTGCCTCCATCGACGTCGCCCGATACACCTGGCTTCCACAAGTCACCTGTCGCCGCAGCTCGGCTCGCCTCCGCGCCGAGCGAGGCCGCTTGCACTGGAAGAGCGCCAGCTTGCCTGCTCCTCGGATGACGTCCGCCATTCGCGCCGCCGCCACCGCATTCGTTAAGCTGACGCGTGCATGTCACTAGTCGGATTCCTTTGTCTATTTCCTTTTTCTTCTCGTCACCTGCATACGGGTGCCTTCCTTTCCCTGCCCTCGACCCCTCCGCTCCCGCCTTCTTCAACTTCCTTCCTCCCTAATCGTTCTTATTACAGTGTGCCGCGCCGCTGGATATCTCTGCAGTGTATGCGATCTTAGTCGGAGATACACACAGCGACTGTGCTCCTCGAAGAGCACCCGGCCGTGAGTAAAAACTGCGTCTTCAGCTTGCAAGAATTTTTTTCTTATTGCTTAAAGTTTGTGTCGCGCGTGCGTGCGTGCGCACGTGTGTGTATGTATGTGTAAGATTAAGCACACGTCGGACACAAAACACGGTGCGAAACCAGTGAACAAAATTAGTGCGCTACTAACGGCCTGGATAAAAAGAAATAATATGAACAATCAAAACAGACGACAGAACAAAAATAAATAGTTATGAATTAGATAATTAAAAATATATTTATACCGCGTATCTAGCGTCATAGCGCCTCCTAAGCCGCAAAACCGGAACGTGAACAATTCCTTCTGTCATTCCTTCCACCTCACAAACACAAAATACGTGAACACATTTTTTCTTTATATTTCCTCTACTTGACTGAGACATTCCTAAGTAGATGAAAATAACCCCAATGATTCATGACGAAGACCAAGTTCGACGATGGATCCCAGGCGGATGTCGAGGTTAAGGTCAAGGCCGAATCATCCTTTTATTGCAGTCGATGAGCGCCGCCGCAGAAGACACCGCGACCGTCAGCAACAGAACAATAGCTGAAAGAGAGCCGTCCATCATGAAGCGCAGCCTATTATTACACCTAGTTTTTTTTCATCTCTTCTTTTTCGTCCTTTCTGTGCTTTCTCCATCTTCGTCTCGTCCTTGTAGCCCTGCCTTTCGTCGTTTTGCAGCCTCTCCACTTCCTTCATCCCTTTTACTATCGCCTTCCTCCAATATACTCAAGTGGTACAAATGCACATCCCTTTGAGTTTGTTTTGCACCAGTCACACACTGGAGCAGCAGTGCAAACTCGGCCAGCTGCAGCTATCGCGTCACTGCAGGTTTAACCAGAGCTAAACCACCGAAAATTTTTATTAATTCTGTCGCATAAACTTCTGACTCGCGGCTTACAAGCCCATGCAGTCGGTAATGATGATGATGATGATAGTAAATTTTTATGTCGCAAGGGTGTCTGCGGCCAAAGAGCGCCATGGCACAATTAAGGCATTTTCGTTTACTCAAGGTGGTGTAATATACCCATTTCCCAAGCGTTTCACTCTGAATAAGCCGAGCACCAGGCCAGGGAAGCTTGCAATTGTACCCACTGTATCACTGGTGGGTACCCGGCGGCATTAGGGATCAAACCCCGCACCTCCCGTATGCGAGGTGGATGCTCAAGCCACTAGGCCATCGCTGCGGTGCCTATGCAGCTCATGTGCATTTTATGCTTTAGAAAGCAAGTGCTCAAAGAACAAGCAGGTTTCTACAGCGCTAGCCTTATAAGCCTGGTTCCCCCGGTTTCTCGTTGTCAGTGTCGTCTATCCACATGCTCCATTCCACAGCAAGAACACATAAAACTACATATATGTATAGATAGGCGCCTATCTGTATAGATGCAGCGATGGCGTAGAGGCATAGCGTCCGCCTCGCGTGCAGGAGGACCGGGGCTCGAATCCCGGTGCCGCGCAATTCTCTGAATAGCATAGGCAGGCCTGGGGTGCGGCCTGATCTCAGTGACCAGAACCGACAACGCACTTCCTCACCAGAACAGGACTTGGCCACCCTGGTGCACCACTTGGCCACAACCTTTAATGAACAAACCAATTAACCCTCGGCCCTCAGTCCCCAGCGGCTGCGAAGCAACTGACGAAGGCGGCGGTCAGACCTGTGACGCACACACTAAACAAATTCTCACCCTTAAGGGCGAAAAAAAGCTGTCCCCTGAAGAACACCCTTTTGGCGTAAAAAGGGTGTAGAGATCAGCACCCTTCAGGAAGGGTGCACAGCATGAAAGTTTAGAGGGCGCGCATCAGTCCAAGGCTTTTGCTTCATGTGTGGATCAATGTGGAGCACCCTTGCAACATGCATTCGTAGAGGTGTTATGGAAAAATAGTACCCTTTAATGAGGGTGCAGCCATTACATCATTAAAGTATCATTAAGTGCACCCTTCCTTAAGGGTGCTGATCTCTGCACCCTTTTTTAGCACCGAACAATTGGAACAGGGTGTTCCTCTGGGGACAGCTGATTTACACCCTAAAAGGTGAGAAATGGTTTGGTGTGCAGCGGAGGGTGCTAAGAATTTCTGGCTCCGGACAGGCCGCCATTGGAATCTGAACCTGGCAACGTTTAACGCTAGAACCTTATCTAGTGAGGCTAGCCTAGCAGTGCTGCTCGAAGGAACTAGCGGGCATTAAATGGGATGTCATAGGGCTTAGTGAAGTTAGGAGGGCCGGTGAGGCGTATACAGTACTAAAGGACGGGCACATACTGTGCCGTCGTGCATTAGCGGACAGACGAGAACTAGGTGTGGGATTCCTCATTAATCAGGATATAGCTCGCAACGTAGATGAGCTCTATAATATTAACAAAGGCGTGGCAGCTATCGCAATTAGGCCTAATAAGAGGTACAAGCTGAAGGTGGTCCAGGCCTACGCGCCTACATCTAGTCATGATGACCAGACTGTTGAAAGCTTCTATGAACTTATGAAGACGTGGAATCGGCAATGAACAAAGTAAAACACAGTACACTGTACTGATGGGCGACTTCAATGCGAAAGTGGGCAAGAAGCAGGCTGGCGACCAGGCGGTAGGATGGGATAGGTCTAGGAATAACAGGGGAGAGCTATTACTATGAGTTTGCAGATAGAAATCATTTACGCATCATGAATACCTTCTTCAGCAAACGAGAGAACAGGAAGTGGACCTGGAAGAGCCCTAATGGTGAGACTAAAAATGAAATTGACTTCATACTATGTGCTCACCCTGGTATCGTGCAGGATGTGGAGGTCCTCGGAAAGGTGCGTTGTAGCGACCACAGAATGGCAAGGTCTCGAATCAGCTTAGACCTGAAGAGGGAACGGAAGAAGCTAGTGAAGAGGAAGTCCATTAACGAGCCAGCCGTAAGAGGGAAAATAAGAGGAATTCAGGCTATCACCTGCAGAACAGATATTCAGCTTCAACTGAGGAAGACGATCTTAATGTTGATACAATGAACGATAATCTGACAGCTATCATTACGGAGTGCCCAGCAGAAGTAGGCGGTAGGACGGTTCGACAGGATACCGGCAAGCTATCTCAGGAGACGAAAGATCTGATTAAGAAACGTCAAAGCATGAGGGCGTCTAACCCTAAAGACAGAATAAAACTAGCAGACCTCTCGAAGTTAATAAATAAGCGCAAGGCAGCCGACCATAAGGAAGTTTAATATGGAGAGAATCGAGCACGCTCTAAAGAACGGAGGTAGCCTAAAAGCGGTGAAGTGGAAATTAGGCTCAGGTAAAAACCGGATCTATGCGTTAAGAGACAAGGAGGGCAATGCCATTAGCGATATGGATAAGGTAGCTAATGTAGCCGAAGAGTTCTACACAAACCTATACAGCAGCCAATGCGATCCGAACGTTAATGATGAGAGACAGTAGCACACAGCAATCCGTCATCCCGCCCGTAACGAAAGAGGAAATAAAGGAACGCCTTAGGAGCATTGCAAAGGGGAAAAGCAGCTGGTGAGGACCAGGTAACAGCGGATCTGTTGAAAGACGGAGGGGAGATTCTGCTAGAAAAACTAGCCACCCTGTATACGCAATGCCTTATGACCTCGACCGTACCAGAAGCTTGGAAGAACGCAAATATAATATTAATTCATACGAAAGGAGACGCCAAGGGCTTGAAAAATTAGACTGATCAGCTTACTGTCCGTTGCCTACAAGGTATTTACTAAGGTAATCGCTAATAGAGTCAGGCCAACCTTAGACTTTAGTCAACCAAATGATCAGGCAGGCTTTCGTAAAGGATATTCCATAATAGATCATAATCACACTATCAATCAGATGATATAGAAATGCGCAGAATATAACCAACCCCTGTGTATAGCCTTCATTGATTATGAGAAAGCATTCAACTCAGAGGAAACCTCAGTGTAGATGAGCCTTATGTCAAAATACTGGAAGAAATATATAAGAACTTTACAGCTACCGTAGTCCTCCATAAAGTCAGCAATAAAATTCCAATAAGGAAGGGCGTCAGGCAAGGAGACACGATCTCGCCAATGCTATTCACTGCATGTTTACAGGAGGTATTCCGAGGCCTGAATTGGGAACAGTTGGGGATAAGAGTTAATGGAGAATACCTAACTAATCTGCGATTCGCTGATGGCATTGCCTTGCTGAGTCACTCAGGAGATGAACTGCAAATCATGATCAGTGAGTTAGACAGACAGAGCAGTACGGTGGGTCTAAAATTAACATGCAGAAAACCAAAGTAATGTTCAACAGTCTAGCAAGGGAACAGCAGACTTCACAATTGGCAGTGAGGTGCCTGGAAGTGGTAAAGGAATACATCTACTCAGGGCAGGTAGTGACAGCTGATCCGGATCATGAGAGGGAAATAACTACAAGGATAAGAATGGGGTGGAGCGCATATGGCAGGTTCTCTCAGATCTTGAATAACAGGTTACCAATATCCCTCAAGAGAAAAGTGTACAACAGCTGTATATTACCGGTCCTCACCTACGGGCCAGAAACGTGGAGGCTAACGAAAAGGGTTCAGCTTAAGGTAAGGACAGCACAGCGAGCCACGGAAAGGAAAATGTTAGGTGTAACGTTAAGAGACCGGAAGCGGGCAGAGTGGGTGAGGGAACAAACGCGTGTTAATGACATCCTAGTCGAAATCAAGAGGAAGAAATGGGCTTGGGCAGGGCATGTACTGCGAATGCAAGATAACCGTCTGGGCCTTAAGGTAACGGAGTGGATTCCAAGAGAAGGCAAGCGTAGCAGGGGGCGGCAGAAGGTTAGGTGGGCGGATGAGATTAGGAAGTTTGCAGGCATAGGGTGGGCGCAGCTGGCAAAGGACAGGGTTAATTGAGAGAGACATGGGAGAGGCCTTTGCCCTGCAGTGGGTGTGGTCAGGCTGATGATGATGATGACAAAGACGCCGGCTCAGGCATAGCCACCGTATACGGCCACCCTACCCTATAGACTCCACCCTCCGGGAAAGGCCAATTTGGACAAACAAATCCGAACTGGCGGCCCAAACCCGGACCATGATGCAGAGTACACTTCCCGCCAACCACAAATACGCCCACTCTATTACAAGCTACTGCGATTATTCAGCGGCAGGGGCAGTCATGCCTCGCGTCATCAGTGGTACCACAAGTTATCACTGGTCCTCGTCATAACTACAGTAGTGGTACCACCTGTAATCTTTAGCGAACATTCAGCGTAATGTGGTTTGGTTTGTGCGGGTTTAACGTCCCAAAGCGACTCAGGCTATGAGGGACGCCGCTGTGAAGGTCACCAGAAATTTCTACCACCTGGGATTCTTTAACGTGCACTGACATCGCACAGTACACGGGCGACTAGAATTTCGCCTCCATCGAAATTCAACTGCCGAGGTAGGAATCGAACCCGCGTCTTTCGGGTCAGCAGCCGAGCGCCATAACCACTGAGCCATCAGCGTAATATGGTACTGCCATTACGGTGCAGACAAGAAACGAACACGTCGAGCCTGCAGCATTCTAAAATGGACCTTCGTTTTCACAATTTTGAAATTGTGCGCGAGAAAAAGAAAACAGGACGGCTACTGGTTTGCAACGCGAATTATACAATTGTTAGCTCGCTTGTAATCGCGAAGAAATGGAGACATATAATTAGAGCCTGTATATCAGGGCATCAGCCTCGTTCGTATGCAGGAGGCCCTAGGCCGCTGCATTTTCACCGGTGGGTGCCAGGCGGTGAGCTTGAGTACGTTGACAACTGCGCAGAACTGCGGAAAAAGCACTGTAAGCACTCGGCCACCGAAGTAGTGATCAAAGGGTTACAGCAGCCGCTTCGTATACGGGAATTGCTGGGTGGGAGGTGTTGGGCACGTAGGTATAGGAGGTGCGTTTACACCGTTGGGTGTCCGGCAGTGTGCTTGGGGATGCCGATGACAACAGCGTAAAACTGAGGAAAGAACATAAGAATAGCTAACGCTGCAACCAATTCGCATCTTCAGCGGCGGCTCAGGGGTTAGTGCATCAGCCTCGTATGCAGGTGTTGCTGGGTGCGAGGTGCATTTTCGCCAAAGGCCAAGTCTGCAGGGAGGCCGAGCGCGTACTACGAGCGACCAAACTGCAAGACAGAAGAGTAAGAATCAAGTGGTTTCCGGCGCACGCGGGCGACGCGTTGGAACGCAGTGAGAACCACAATGAGACGGCACACGCAGCGGCGCGAGCGCTAACCAACCGCGCACCGGCAACACACTGTCCGACGTGGTTCGGAGCCAAGGGCTGCATGACGGACTACAGCGAAATCACGAAGGCCTACCGCCTGGCTCGCAGGACTCTCCCACCCCCGCACCCGAGGCTGAGTCGAGCGGAGGCGGTACTACTGAGACAGCTCCAAACCGGATCGCTACCGAGCCCGGGACTGATGCATCGCATGTACCCCGAGACCTACCCGACCGATACGTGTAGAGTCTGCCGGAGGGAGACGGCAGATCAAACGCACATCTTGTGGGACTGCATCAAAAATCCAAAGGAAGCAAGATCAAGAACAATCCCGCCGCGGCTGGAGGCAGCCGCGAAGAGCAACGACCAAGACCAACCGCTATGGGCCGTCCAGCAGGTCCTCGGGGCGCTCGAAAGGCAGGGACCCAGCGAGCCGGCAACGGCGAGCGGAGACCCGCGCCGAGTAACGGCAACCTCGTAGACGACGTAGGCCCTCGTCGGGGAGCGCGAGCGCCCAACAGCAGGCACAAATAAAGTTTGCTCCAATCCAATCCAATTCACCGGCGGGTGCCTAGTGGATAGCTTGAGGATGGCGTCGACAGCGGCGCAAAACTGAGGAAAGAGCAAAGAATAGCTAACGCTGTAGCCAATTCGCATCCGCAGCAGTGGCTCAGGGGTTAGTGCATCAGCCTCGTATAAAGGTGTTGCTGGTTGGTGCTGGGTGCGATATGCATTTTCACCGGTTGGTAGCCGGTGGTAAGCTTGAGGACGTTGACAACGGGGCAGAACTGCGTAAAGAGCTAATAAGTATAATGCTATTAACCACTCGGCCACCACAGTGGTGCTCTAGGGGTTCCAGCAGCCGCTTCGTAGGCAGGAGTTGCTGGGTGGGAGGCGTTGGGCTCGTAGGTATAGGGGATGCATTTCCACCGGTGGGTGTTCGGCGGTGAGCTTGTGGATGCCAAAGACAACGGCGCAAAACTGAGGAAATAGCTAATAGCTAACGCTGTAACTAATTCGCATCCTCAGCGGTGGCTTAGGGGTTGGTGCATCACCCTCGTATGCAGGTGTTGCTGGGTGCGATGTGCATAGGGTACCTGGCGGTGAGCTTGTGGACGTCGACAACGGTGCAAAACTGCGCAAAGAGCTAATAAAGTATGTTGTAAGCGCTCAGCCACTGCAGTGGTGCTCTAGTGTTTACAGCAGCCACTTCGTAGTTGGGAGTTACTGGGCGGAAGGTGTTGGGCTCGTAGGTAGTAGGTGCATTTTTGCCGGTAGGTGCCCGACGGTGGGTTTGTAGTCAGTAATAGCGGTGGAAAACAGATTAAACAACTAAGAACAGCTCGCACTGTAAGAATAAAATATGGCTCCATTCATTATGGTGCTCAACAAGTTAGGTTTCTGCACAAAATCCCCAAATATATTTTGTATTCATGACTGCCGACAGTATGCTAAGGAAGGTTTCCATCGGAAGACTGGTGAAAGTGGTCCATCAAGCTCAGTGTCATGCTACACCTCAACAAAGGCTCAGAACAAGAAGTCTGTGCAGGTTGCCATCACCACAGTGTTGCGATTTCTGAGGCACGTAACTGTGAATGATGATCTCAGAAGCTATGTTTGCGCAGCTAGTCCATAATAAATATATAACAGTTCGCAGTCTGAATTAATAATGAATTGAAATGCTACATATTTTAAAGTCCAAATTCAATTATTCGAGTGCTTATGACTTTGTTCGAAATCAAAACCATGCACACCGCATCAGTTATGAGATTTCTTATTACAAGAATTTCAAAAGTCGTAGTTATGAAAATTCATGACTTTCCTGTTAGAGGTGTAGACTGCGAACACGTGCCCGATAAAGCCGAGCGCCACAGCCACTGAGCTAACACGCGTGGTTCCTCGGTATGACAGTTATTCCGTTTTGGCCATACATGTGTTCTTGTTTGCAGAACTGAGAGCTCCGGGTATTAAGTATGCCGTTGTTCAAGTGCCCAGACCAGATAGCCTGCTTAAAGCCTTTTATCTGGGTGCCTACGACATTCCTGGAGCTCAAAATTTCTGGAGGGTGAAGAAGAGCCGCGTCCTCACCTCCTAATTGAGGAGCTTGAATGCTTCATCGGAGGCATAACTTGCCAGCTACACTGTTAAAAAGCAGATTCCATGGCCTGGGAACTCTTGGCCAACTTTGTACTTTCAATTAGTAAATGAACGACCAAGGACACTTGCTTTATTACCCCAGTCAATAAAAGCAATGCAAGAATTGCCATTCTAAATGAAACAGTAGTACTAAAATGTGGTAATTAGTTTTGAGATTTGAACAAGTGTCGAACAGCACTGTATGCGGTGCAGTACGGCCGGCTTCACCTTATTAGTGTCCTGAATGGAAGTTCTGATGCGAACTTTCAAAAGGAAGAGAATTATTGCAGTTCCTAGTGCATTCCACAGAAAAGGGCAAGTTGTCCAAATCCGCAACAATGTCTATCAAGAAGAGGGCACTCTCAAAAAGACTGAACGGTGGCAAAACCCTGCACAGCACAGCAGTGACTGGCATTGTAGGTAAGACTTTCCAACCCCACCTCCCTTTCACCATGTCATGATGCCCTTCAGATACACGTCAAGAATGCAGCAGCGAATGTCCCTCAAAGAAAGCCCTCCAGCTAGTGCCACCAACCGGAAAACAAGCGGTTAGCATTTTTAACGCAATAGCGTTGAGGGCCCAGCGTCGCAGAGAGGCCGGCGTCGTCTTTGCCATCGGTGTCAGCATCGTTGTCCGTGAGCCGAAAATCCAAGAAAAATCCCGAGGCGCAACTCAAGTGGCAGGTGGCCCACCCATGTCACGTGACCTTGTGACATCACAACCTGCCCACCGGATTGTGGGCATTGCCCACCACAGCATGTGGCAGTTCAATTAATGATTGGTCGCGAGCGGTTGCAACCATTCAACCTGGGTCTCACAATCCCCACCCGTTGCAGTGCCTTCCATCGTAGGGCTGTGGCACAATGCTTAGCCGCTCAAGCACTATGCCAGGAGTGTTAAGAGGACTCCCAGAGATCTATGAACGTAAAGTATAGAATGACCAATTCCGCATTCCAAATATATGGGCATTATCTCATTAATGCTATTGCGTCATACCCTTAAGGCAGAGCTTAAGTGTCTCCTCTAGCTTTTTTGAAGAAAGGAGTTGCCTCGGTCGACAATGTGAAAATCGACAGGGCGAATAAATAGGCAAGAAATGTTCACAACACGTGTACCAATATGCGGTGCAACGCCCTTGCAAATCACTCGAAAATGAAAGGCAAGCATGTTTTTATCGCCACCTACAACATTTGAAGTGGCCTGACTGAAAGCACAGCGTCGCAGCCTTGGTCCCCATCCTCAGCGCTTGCAGATCTGTTTCAACCACCATGAAAAGGTGCTGGAATGCTGGGAAAATGAGGCCTTGATGAGGTTTCATATTTGGCATGGCTATTGTTCGGCATGAAACAGATTCAGCCATAATAATGTGACTCTTCTCGCGGCACAGCTCGAAGAAACGCTGTAAAAGTTTTCATACCAGTCTAACACTTGTGCTAAATACATTAAAGAAGTGAAAGCGCACTATTAAAATAATTTCATCTGCATGCAAAGGAGAGCATCATGGCACAGCTACGGATTCAGAGGCAGCATCCACGTTTTAGGCGAAACATTAGCCAAGCAAAATAAGAAACCTTGTCTTCCCGGCCCTTGGTTATGTTGAGAAACTATGAGCTTGCACGTAGGAAGGTGACGGCCTCTATGGTAAAATGCACCCACTACAGCGCTGTGTTTTACACATTACATAACCCTGAAACTATGGTAGGGGTTTCGGGTCCCAAAGCTACATGAGCTACGAGAGGTAGTGGGGGGCTCCGGAAAAATTCCAAACAGATGGAGACTTCAACATGAACCGATATGACTCAACACGTCGCACCGAAGTCCTGAGCCCCCACATGTTGTTTCTAGAAGCAAGGTGTAGTTAATGATGCACAATGTACAATGCGCATCCCAAGAAAATGTGCCACTAAAAGTTTCTGCCATATTTCTCACAAAAAATATTGGCAGTGGTTTAGCTCTGGTTAAACCTGGAGTGACGCGATAGCTACAGCTGGCCGAGTGGAACTTGCTCAGTTGAATTGCAAATTCAGTCTTTCGCCCCTCCGTTCCGCTGGGCGTTCCTTCTTCATCTTCGTCCCACTTGATACGGCGCATGCGCACAGCTGTAGCAGCTCGGTTTCGCCAGCATGCCGCGCCACTGGCAGCAGCAGCTGCTCCGCACCATGTGGCTGGTCACTTGACCAACCACGTGATCAGCCACGGTGCCGTGCCTCCGGCAGCTGGTTCGCACCACGTGACCAACCACCGCCACCACTGCCACGGCACCGCCATGCTGAAGGCTCGAATAGCTACCGTAATGTAGCTATGGCTACAAAAAAAAAATGCTTGCCTGCAAGCAGCTATTTATAAACACACCGATGGAGTAAAATAGACAAGAGTGCCGACTGCTGATAAGAGAACGCAGAGCTTCACAGCGCATGCAATAAATGGTGATACATGGAGTCTTGACACGGAAAGAGGCTTTATCTCAACTAAATCCCAAACCAGTAGCGTTATGGCTAGGCAAGAGCTTTCTGCCCAGGCCACTGAATAAGTGGCAACATCGTTGAAGACATTCCGGCCATTCCTCGCTCCAGCATTTTGTTTCGCAGTAATGCTGACAAGCGACATATCAACTTATCACGACTTCAGGGAGGGTAGTGGAAGGAAAAGGCGTGCACAATAGTGCACTGGCAACAAAAAGGGAATGGAAGTTACAAGTATTAAGAAACACAGCTCACGACGTCAGCATGGCATTGTCAGTGTGTGCCGAATGTATCGCGGCACACTTGAGTTTGCGCTAGCTTGCGCCAGCGCACACACCTCTAGGCAATTTGGTAGCATGTACTGGATCGGATCGCCCAGCTGACTGGCCTGCTGAATCTAGCTGCGCGGCCAGAAGAACAAGTTAAGACATCAGATAGCAAGGCTATTTTAAATAATGCCTGACCAACACATTGCTTGCTATCCATGGTTGGATTATAATCTACCGCAATAAAAAGATCACCCTACGGCTATAAATGGAGATCATGCACATTCCCTTCGTACCATGAAAAAGTCGATGCAGCATTAACAAGGCACAGCACAAGTTCAAGCATGGTGCAGTGCATGCAATACAGGTAATTCAAACATGCCTGCTATACCTCAACTGCCATGACAATGCTCCACTGCCCTAACAAAATCAAATTCTACACACAAGCTTTCCTACAATGTAAAATTTTGTGCAGAAAGCAGCTTTCAGTTGACCTAAACAACAAAGGTGAAAACGAGCAGAAAACATATTCGTTATGACACAAATCCACCTTAGCTGAATGTGCCATAAGCCATGAGCATACAAACACACACAAGATGCATTGCTACGGTGGCAAGTACTTCAGTTTTGTTTCTGTAAACTGAGCTGCCCTGTAAACAGCCCTAGGCCACGTTACGGCCAGAGAACTCTGGGCAGTCTTCTTGTAGACATAAAAACCAGACAACAGGCACACATCACCGTAAATAGATTAAGCCTTTATTTCAATTGTGCGACTAGCAGGAACGTTAGGTCTAAAACATGAGCATGCTTACAAACCTTATTTGTGAGAGACCACACTTCAGCGAAAAACAGCATAACAAATAACTTTGAAACTTGCAGGCACTTGTATAACAATTGTTTCAGTGTATGAAGCAACACTACATAGCGGTAGACAGACTGAACAGACAGTATTGTTAAAGCACTCTTGTGTATCTGAAGGAAATATCAACACAAGAATATGCAGTAATGTTTCCCTTCAAAGCAAATTTTCCCACAAAAGGAGCTAATATAATGCTATAACACTGGCTGATAAAACTACTAAATTAACAAGGGTGTACCACAAGGACAAAAACCAACAAAATATGATGGACACCAGCTTCCCCCCTGTCCCTGGCAAGATATGAGTTGCAAGTCATAACTTGCATCCTCAATAGCACCAGAGCAGGAAGCTATGAGCAAACAAAACAATGCATAAGTACATACATAAGCTTTGTCATGCCCACAGTTTAAATGCACTTTTGTAACAATAAAAATTACACCAGGAACACACTCAAATCGACTACCAAGAAATAAAATGTGACAATCTAAAGGCAGCTTCAGCTTAGTACAATGAACATAGCTATCTTGAATATTGGGCTGTCAAGAACATTCCTTTGCTACCTGCCCTCATTGATGCTTACTTAACATACTCCTACAAAAGCAAAGAGGTCTGTATGTATGACTGTTTCCTTTTTGCAAACACATTCTAAACACCATATATTCTCAGCACATAAAAACAGCTTCTGTACACAAAATTCCTCAGCTGATGGTGGCGGTGTCCAACGCTAACAAAATCATCCCACAAGTATGTTGAGCGGTGAAAGCTGAGGCTGCATCTTGTCCAAAGACTGATTTCAAGACATCTTGGCACGGCCTCCCTCCCACAGGGACCTTATAGTAGCTGTACTCTTTTCAAGCAAACTAATCAGCAACTGTAAATGGAAGTGCTTGGATTTATGGCTGATGGGTGCCCATTATCTTCTTGTCATAAATTACGCTACAATTCAAAGACAAACAACCACAGTAAAGCCCATCCTTCTTATCCCTTGCTTCAAGCTTGCCCCATACGTAAGCGTAGCAATGAGGCAGGGAAAATTGTCGACGTCCCAAGCCCTGAATGACCTGTGCCCATGAACAGCCATCGCAGAGTAGTCAATTCGCATATGTAAGTGATTCTGCATGATACAATACTCCCACCAGGACAGGTTTGGGTTGTGCGCATATTTCTCTTTACAATAGCCAATAGCAGCCCATATTGCATTACCTTGCCTTATTATTCTTTTCATAACTCAGAAAATTGTAGTCACTGTCATAAAGTTGTCAGAGTGAAGGACTGCTCAACTTTTCCACCTGTACCCCTCCCCCTGTTTCTATTATTTTAGCTTTCACAACACTACACAGAATAAGACAACATATACATATATATCAAGACAAGCCAGCAATCTAAGAATTTAAATATATTGAGGAACCAATTGAGGCACAAGTGCAAAGTGTACATGATACACAAACAAGGTATATTACAACAGCAGCACTTGCACACAAGGCGCAAGATATTCAAAATGAGTAAAGGCTTTCACAGCCCTCAATTATCTGCCTGGCAGGAATCACAAAGGTGCGATGTGGTGCTTGCAAGGCTGGCAGAAACACTGAAAGTGATTAAACTGCAAAGTGTTTGACCCCAAGGTTTCTTTTTGGCTAAAAGAAAAAATTCTCAAGAAACATTGAATTCATTTACACAAGCAGAGAATAAGTGTGCCAAAACAAGAATATATATCCTGAGGGCAGCACAGTTAGCTTTGAATGTTCTCTTTCAAATTAAGACACAAGCAATGAAATAATAAACCCTGCCTGTTATATGCATGCACAGCACTAAAGTTTGCCACTAATTTGGCAGAGCTGGAGAACATTGCCTGCTTTCGCAGCAAATGGCCAAAATTTCGCACCCACATACCTGTTTTAAAATTGACAATAGTGCTATTCAAATTAAATGGTCAACAATTCCCCAATTTCCAGAGCTTCAGAAAAGGTGATGCTGCTAGTAAACCGAATTCCAGCTGTGTACCAAAAGACCCACACCGGCATGCACAAAACATATTGGTAGTTATTATATATTTTTCTAGGCTGCTTCTTGAAAATAAATGCAATAAATATGCATTAGCTATCATTTTAGAATGGCTTATGCAACACACCAATTTCAGAATATTACGGCAGACATTGAGTGCAATGCACTGCTGCTGTTGACACCCTGGCTCTAAATACACACGTTTCAATTTAAAGTGCTCCCCACTGCATATAAGGCATAAAATCAGCAATTCAATGCATGAAATGCATGAACCTCCTGTGAAGTGTGAGGAACATTTGTGACCGCTTGTGAAAATGTTGGGACGCATAATAGCAGCTTAAAAGCACTGGGCCCATAATGTTAAAAGTAAACTTGCGCCTCTACTTAGGCTGCCTCTTGCAAAACTAGCAACAGTGTCTTGTGAAGGTTCTGAAAGAGCAAAAAGAAGCTGTACTACAAGAAGTTTAAGGCACAACAATTAAGGCAATAGTAGTATGCCTGGCCATTGTTATTGAAAGCTCAAAGCATAAAATAAATAAAACAGTAAAAAGAAGTTGCCAGCATTACAACCTTGTCTACTGTGCCATATAAATTTTTACTGCATTTCTACAGATGTGAAGAAAGGCACACAGAAACTTCCAACTCTGCCAGATTGAAAACATGGCATTTCGACAGAGCTATACAGCATCTATTAACAGCGCCAGTTAGCAGTAACAAATGGGACAGAATGCTTCTGCGAAAGCTGTTCCTGCAAAGGCCTGAACAAATGATGAACAATATGTCAACAATCTTAGCTGTAGAATGTGCCTCGCTACCAAGTCACTAAAGTGAACATCTCCTTTCCTGACCTTCTGGTATGGGTACCGAAACTTGATTACAAAATGCAACAACGCTTTTAACGAAACTGCAATTCGAAGACAACCACAGCTTGTAAACACCACCTGGTTTCCATGTTGATGCACGTTTCCTCGCAAGTGCATTGTCAAAAGAAACATCTGCAAAAGTTCAACTGATCACTTCCACAGTGCACTATTAAATGCAACAAAAGACAGCTAAAGAGCTCTCGTGATTCACTACAGCACATAAAAATAATCTTAAATAAACAAAGAGACAAGTGAAGGCAGCTGTAAGTTTGAATGATAATCCATTGCTTGATAGCATTGCAAATCTAAATGTATCCATTACATAGATACACCACAAGCATGTAATATACCTAAGCTGGGTCTACAGACACCAATGCTTATCACACACATTTACTGCTTGCCTGCTGAAACCCTGTCAACCGATGTTGTAGTTTATGAAGGCCCGCAAAAAAAAAAATGCATGCAAAAATCTACTGCCTGCAATAAATTCCGAGAAACCTATGCACAAACCGCAGCAAAACCCAATGAACAGCAATTATCCCCCTGTAGTCCTGACATAAATGGCCTATTTTTATAGTGCCCGTGAATCTGTGTTCAAGCATGCATACAAAAAAGCAGGAAGCACAGTGAGTGGAAAGTTTTCATGAAGTGAATGCTGGAACACACCAGGGGTTCAAATAGGTGCACAGCCATTACAACTGTAATATTCATAAAGGCCAAACAAATGTTCCACATGGATCATCCAATAACAGGAGCTGCCGGGCTTAAACAAGAGCAAGAATAGAGCCGGGACTTTTTGGCGTTCCATAGCAAATGCACTGCTGCATCTAAAAGTTAGCATCACCTGGCATTATTACAAAAGCTCATCGTAACAATCATCAATCAACGCTGTGTGCAAGCTCCTGCTCCAAGAAATTCCTCCTAGAATTGCTTCCACACAGATCAGCCACAAGCTAATAATTTCCTCAACATTTTCCCATTGCAATGCCAGCAGAACGCTCGCACAATGACAACATCAATGTGTCATAAGTAAACACTGCACAGAGAAGCCTCAACAATGCTTTTTCCATGCACCACCTGCACCTCAGCAATCAAGAATATCATTGCAGGTTTGATCACTTTCAGACTTTCTGAAGTCTGTCACGGCATATTAAGACACTGGCCTCGTGGTGGTAGTCTTTGGCTGTCATGGTTGCAGGAGAAGCATCAAAAAGCCCACTAACCATGAGCACTAACCTCAACCGGTCAAGTTAGCAGTTGAATGTGCACTCAGTTGTGGTCTCTTTTTTTGCTCACTTTCTTGCTCTTGTCAGTCTTCTTCGGTGGGGGGGACATGCTGCTGTGTGTGTTGCGGCCATAGACACTGTCACGCAAAGCAAAAAAAAAAAGGAAAATGCATTAGAAAACAACCTCAACTGAAGATGCAGAAAGTAGAAACGAATCCTTATGCCAGAAAAGCAACACCAATAATTCATCAATGCCTTTGCAATGCGAAGGCAAAGTGTGAACACTGCTAAATATTGCCATAATCTGAACTTGCATTTTGAAACTTTCTTGGACCTTATCAGCTCAATGAGACAAGAAACTTTCAAGCAACAACGCTAGAATTGAAACTAGCAACCACTATAATTACAGCACACTATAACAAGTACTCAAGTTTACCCATGTAACTATGCAAGGAAGAGTTTTTCACTGTGTTGCAAAAAAAAGGGAGGCTTTTAGGAATTACAGCTTACAGGAATTACTGCGCACACTAAAGGCAAGTATTTAGTGATCTCTCACAGGTCAAGAATGATTAATTAATAGCAGTTGGTCATAACTGTAAAGAACATACTCCCTAAAATAGGATAACTTGCTATGAATTAATGAATGAACTTACAAAAGAAAAGGATAAATTGTGTTATTTACTGTTCAGTAACTAACCCTTGTGACCAAGAATCCCTAAAGGCAGACCTGAACCACGTGCAAGATTGGTGTAAACCCTAACAAATGTAAGTATATGTCTTTTCATCGATGTCGCACACCTTTTGTTTTCCAATACACAATTTCTAACCCCCCGTTGACCTGGTCCAGTCATATAAATACTTGGGTGTCACAATTTCTCATGATCTATCCAGGCGTTTGCATGCAACTAACCTAATATCTTTGGCTAACAAAACACTAGGCTTCTTAAAGCGTCATCTGTGGGACGCCCCGAAACATGTTAAACTACAAGCAAACAACTCTCTCACCAGAACTAAACTGGAATATGTATTGGCCATCTGGAACCCTCATCAAGCATATTTAACAAACGCCCTCGAGACTGTACAAAACAGAGCCACCAGATTCATTAACTCCTCATATTCCTACAACATTAGAATATCGTCCCTTTAAAATATCAGTCCGGTTAGTCTAATCCTTCTACTCACCGTCGTATCACCAACTTTGCCCCGTTTCACAAGTTCTTTTATTTACCACTAAGACAGGAACCGTACATCTGCACTATCCCACCATGCAGGTCACCTCGCAACGGTCATCTGCTTCAAGGTTCACGTCCACGTGCCCATACCACTATTTTTACCAATTCATTTTTTTTTTTACGAGCAGCACCGAATTGGAATACCCTGCCCCCATATTGCCATTATAACCTGCCCGTCAACTTTTGCAACCACTGTGAATGCCTGCACAATGTAAACCCACCCCATAGGTAACACCCATCAGGGGTCTTTAAGGAAAATAAAGTGATGCAATGTGATGTCCAGTTTCGGGATGAGAGGGGAATAAGGGAGGAGAAGCGCTGTCGACCACAAAAGTTTGCGGGATCTGCGATGTGTGGCGAAGCGAAGCAAAACTGCATTGCTGAGCCATCTGCCGTCACAGAGCGCGGTGTCGAGACTCACGGCATGCCTGCTGCGGCAGTACTGTGAGTGAGCCTCGACACCATGCTCTGTGACGGCAGATTGCGCAGCAATGCAGTTTTGCTTCGCTCCGCCACGCATCACAGATCCCGCAAACTTTTGCGGCTGACAGTATCTAGCACCTCTGGCTAAGCTTACTGCAGCTGAATAAGGTCATGCTATTAATTCAGGTAAAATTCTGAAATGCTGGAACATTGGTACTTATGATCCCAACTGAATCTGATTTGGATTGTAGTTTCAAGTGTGCCCGAAATGAAATGCTGCTACATATTCTCTCCCGATCCCAACCAAAGTCGGCCTGATAAAAGTCAGGGGGCTCTGCACACACAAATGATCATACAAATGGCGGAAAACAAATGGGTCTGCACTCAAATAAAAGGAAACAAAAAATTGCTCATCAGGGATTCCAAGGCTGTAATGCAGCTACAGTCAGTTCCATCAAAAATGCCTGCTGTACAACATATGACTGGCCTGTGCACATGGGTTCCGCGTTTACCACTGCCAGGTAAGCGGGCATTGTTGACAGCATTAATATAATTATGAAAATTTAGCTGCACTGAATGAAATAAAAAGCAATTTTAAAATTTTACAGCTCTGATACAATATCTTTCTGTATGTTTCCTTTGCAGTTTGAATAATGCTGTTTCATGAAGTAGCATCCCTCGACCAAGATTAAACCTCTACTGTACTTCAGGAACAGCTTGGGGTCGAGTAGGATCGGGCTCAATCATGGCTGATTTGTCCATGCTGAAAGCAATGTTAAATCTGCACTGAATTTTATTTTGACTGACTTGATCGAAGTCAGGGTGTATCCATGGGGGTGGGGATCTTGGGGCTCGAGCCTCCCTTGAAAAAAGTCGACATAATGGCACCCCTTCACGGCTGCTCCGAGCAACGCTCGTTATGTTTATCAGTAGGCTAGCATAGCTGTTATACCAAAATTGGAGGAAATGTAGCAGCAATGAAAAGGCAAGGCTCCTACATCTGAAAACATTTGGATGCAGGGGAGCACAGAAAGGTTAAATTAGAGAAGAAATATCTCGAAACCCCAAAGAAACATTTTCTGGCTACAAAACTGACTGAAGTGCCCATGTGACGGCAGTATTATCTGTGACAGGGTTGCTCAATATGTTGTGAAGGGTACTCATTATACAGGCGTTCCTATATTTCACTTCACCTGAAATTCAGCCAGCACAGTTGGGATCAAGCCCATGAACTTATGCTCATGCCAACACCATGCCCACAGTATCGTGAGCGTGCATGCGCGTGTGCGCGCGCGCGCGCGCGTGTGTGTGTGTGTGTGTGTGTGTGTGTGTGGGGGGGGGGCTCAGTGTGCTCCACAGCCGCACGGTTTCTGCTCTTGCTGTGATAGCCAGAATGTTCAGCATCACAATACCAAGCGTAACCGCATTTTCAAAATTACAAATCTAACATGGCTACGTATCACTAATGGCCAGCTACGAATTTGTTACAATCAGGCACCTAAATATTACAGTGAAAAGTTGACTACTAGAATAGTTTACTGGCCTACCAGTTAACATGATTTACACATTTTTTGACACCCCCAATTACTGATATCACTCTGGAATAAAAGCCATCTTTATATCTCAAAAAGCCCATTTTTAAAATTTACTGATACACCCTGTGTATTGCAGTAACTGTTCCTCTGCAATGCTCGCTTCAGCAATTCCACAGCAAGACAAATATAGCATAAAAAGGGGCACAACCTGGAAAAAGCAGAAGGCCTGGCTGCTTAAACCAAATGTTGAAGTCGACAATAAGAAACCTTCAAAGCTTTGTACTGATGTGCCACTTCTATGAGTGGAAAGAAGGAAGAAACAAAAAGGATACTTACTACTTGTAGGTCTCACTCCGAATGTATTCAACAACATGTGAGACGCCAATTTGCAGCTGATCAGCAATGGGGGCCACCCAGGGGTTGTCGTCCATTCGTACAACACAACGATGGCTGGCCAGATCGAGATTGCCTGCAGAGACAAGTACAACATGACAGTTCAGTTACCGCATTCTTTTGATCAGCTTTAGTACAGCACAGCACAATTTTATAACAACAAATGAGATAAACTATAAACTAGGAGTGTAACACCCCTATCACGCAGCATTCCTCGAAGGCTTTTCGAGCAAAGGCACTCTTTTCACTAAAGGAGCGAAAGCTCAAAGGAGCAGCGACACAGCTACACAGTGCAGCCTAAAGGTGAAACAGCTGTTGAGGCTTAGCACCTGCTGCTTTGCTTGAAGCAGCGGAAGTGAGAGTTTTAAAATTAAAGTGGGGTACTCTGTTCATTCGTTGAGCTCAGACAATTTTTTATTCTAATTGCTTCCCTAAAAAAACTGCAGCAACTACTCTCATCAGCAACAGCAAGTTTTCTGCATTTCCTTGGCCACCGGGAGCACTCGTTGTTGCTGCAACACTTTTACTGTCTTGAAATCTGGGCATAAAATATAAACATCCATATGAAAACCGAAGCCAGACATACCTCGTGCATTTTTTAAAGATGTTTTCAAACACTGTTAGCTGCATATGTTTATTCTTTGCTTTTACTTTTTGACGCTGGACGGCGCTGCGATCGCAGGTTCTCGAAGGCCGTCGTGCCTTTGGGCTCCAAAGGTCTCGGACGGGTGCCTTCACCTCCAAGACCCATAGTGGTAAAGGTGCAACATTTGTGCCATGTAGCTGTACTCCTTATGCCTTTGAACAACCTGATTCACAAAGGCCTTAGTGCTGTCTGCATGACAGCGGTATAAAACTTCTAAGCAATACATGGGCTATGAGGGACACTGTAAAGGAGCGCTCCTCCGAATTAATTTAGAGCATCTGGGCTTCTTTAACGTGCACTGACATCGCATAGCACATGGGCGTTTTTTGATTTTCGCCTTCACCGAAACACAGCTGCTGTGGCTGAGACTGAACCTGGGTCCTCCAGTTCAGTAGCTGAGCGGCCTATCCACTGAGCCACTGTGGCAGGTAAAAATGACAGCCAGAGCACATAATGGCGCAACAGCAGTACATTAATGAGTAACAGACTAGCCCATACACTAGCCGGATGACTAATCATAGTCTAAGCAGTATAACTGTGGTGGAATCAATAACTTAATTGTTTTTGTCGAAACCACCAAGGTGGAGTACATTTGAAATAAGGAAGTAATTTCTCTTTAGCATGCATTTAAGTGCAGCATTATGACTCCAAAGGAAAGCTATACAGCTTTTACAGCTTTCACAGAAACTTCGCAGTTGAGGTGGGAATGGGGTCATTTCAATGTTAGCTTTCTTTTGTAGCTGTATGGCTATGCTTCGGTGGATGCTAATTAGTAATTACTCCCTTATTTCAAACAAATAACATGTACAAAGCTTCATTACTAAAAAGACTACAAAAAACCACAGCTAAATAAAAAGTGGCACCCCAAAGGTTCTCAAGCCAACTTCAAGGAATATATACCTGAATACGATACCCTTGCACCAGGACCAACCAGCTTGCACTTACTCTCGAATCCAGGCATGAGGCGTTAAAAATGCTGACCTGTGTCAATTATTGATTGCTGTAGTGCACAAAATGAATTATGAGGCAAGTAAGAAAACATGAGTAAGTACTGCATTTGAAACGGTCAGCCTATCTGCATGGCCATCGCAATATGTTTAGCATTTAGCGACCGTGTTATGGAAACATGCAGGTATGCTCAGAGCATTCAGGATGGGGTGATCAAGTAAGTGTCGCTAGAGGATGGCACAAATAAACATCTCCTTTGTGAACTTGGAAGCCTGTTTCCTAGCTGTGAGCCACTCTTCTTCTTCCTGCGGAGGTTGCATGCACCGCAGTGGGCAATGGCTGTGACGTGTAGTTGACTCGGGCTATGAGAGGCATAAAAAAAAATGCCAACATAACTACTGACATGTTGTTTGCTGTCATTCCAGCTCTTGAAGCACGCTGGTTCAAGTGTTGTAGTGAATTAAAACAATGTAATAGTGTTGATATTGCAGGTTTTTTCGTTCCTCACATGACCTAAAGGTTAACTATAAGTCATAGCCATCGTTCGATTGATGAAACCAAAGCCGAAACAGCATGAGAGAAGGAATTCAATTATAAAGTATATAGCGGTCATAGGCGAATACCATGCGGTGATCCATGTATTCTAATGTCTAACGCATTATTTGAAAGAAAGCAAGCAACCGAAATTGTGTCCTACTGTCCTGTCAGTGTTCTTCCAAGTGCAAGTGCAAGCCGCTGCGGTGACTCAGTGGTTACGGCGCTATAAGAGGGTTCTGTCAGCTATTAGGGCGTTGCGTCACCATCATATGGTAAATACGGCTAAGCAAGCACGGCAACAGTAGCAACAGCAACACGTTACTGATTTGGCCATGCTAGCCATATGGCTGTGAAAAAACTCTCTACCCACAGTGCTGAATGCGCCATTCGCTGTGCCATTGCATGTGCCCTTTATGCAGACAGACACAAACGGCAAAAGCACTAGTTCATGCTGCTGCACAGAAAGGACCTCACAAATCTGTAGTGTGGCAAGCAGCACCACCACCCTTTGCTCCTTGTTCGTCCTCTGTGTAATACCCAACAATGTTGCAGAAGCGGGAAATGTACCCTTAACAGCTGTTGCTGTAAAAACAAGGTTCGCTGCCATGCATAGACAACGTTTATTCTTCACTAGACAAAACAACAAAAGATGTAGATACGTGTAGGACACCTACCACTAAATGAAAGCAATACACAACCTTAGCTAGCTTCCTCAGCAGGGTTAGATACTGTACGCTCACCAAACCTTCAAGGTTCGCTCTGCATCTTTACTGAAAGCAAATTTCATAACAACAATCTTTCTGGTGAAGCAGCGAAGTGACCACAAGCATATTAGCATAGTACCATATTTGCCCGATTTTAACACACAGATACTTATTCATGACAATCAAGCCTCAAAATGGTATGCATGTTACAATACAATACAATGCCGAAACCTTGTTATGAACAACCCGATCATCATTCTCATTACAAGACGGCGGTCAAGCATTTTTGTTTTGGCAGCTGGCATGCTTGGCACCTCGAAGACATTAGGCTGTACTACTCTGCTGTGCTCTAAAATGTCTTCCTGAGTCACCGTCCGATGCAAATATCCTTTTCCGACCCAGTGACCAGTACATTGGACGTAAGAAAAAAGCAAACAAAGCCTAAATCAAAACCGAAATCACTCCCACTGCTTCCGGAAGAGACAAAGAATGTCTCGATTATGATAGTTCCTCTTTTGGCCGCATCTTCTTAGAAGAACAGCACAGAGTAATGCCGTCCTCCACGAGCAGACCGCCGCGCGCGACAAGCTCAAGTAAGTAATTTCTTTTAAAGTTTTCTCTTCACGCAATTCAAATAAATAAATAAATTTGTGCGAGTTATTTAAACTGCATTTGAAACAGTGTAGCTCCAAATATGCCCTAGTTATGAGTAGTTTTTTGCAATGCTGCAATATTTTTACGTCCAGTGTACTGGTCACTAGTACAGTAAAATCTCGTTACTACGAACATCAGATTAACGAAATTTTCAGATTTACGAATTTTTTTTAAATCTCCGCCAAAATGCCTATATTTTCAATGTAAAAAACTTTCAGTACTATGAATTTCAAATTACCGAATATTTCAGAATAACGTATGTAATTTAATCTCGCAATCGTCGCAAGACGCTTCGTTATTACGAAGTTCCGTCGAAGTTTCGTACCAAATCCCTGAAGCTGACGCCTGTCATCATCATCCGAAGTAGCAGCTATGCGCTGGGGAACACGGTGCAGCGGATACAGCCCCAGCGGCATCGGCATCAACGCGAGTGTCGCGTTGAATGAATATAGGCTAGGTGGCGCAAGCTGCCGCCCGATACAAAGGGTAAGGCCATTATCATCCATCCAGCATGTGGTCGCATACTGCGCCGTAGACTTAATCCTATTCAGCGCAGTGTCACCACGTTGACAGCGAACGGTAGGATCTGCAACATTGTCGGCGCTGTGATTGTGTTGTGCATTAGCTTTGCTGACAATGAGTTCTCCTGGCCCCCGCGTTAAAAAGAAGCGACGCCAGTTTTCGTTTAAAGAAAAAGTGGACATTCTGTCGCAGCTGAATGCTGGAAAAAAACAAGTGGACTTGTGCAGGGAGCTTGACATCACACCGTCAACAATGGCAATGATGCTCAAAGATCGGGACATCATCATAAATGTACATCGAGAGTCGCAGCTGGCTTCCTCAAAAACACGTCTGCGGCTGGGCAACTACCGTGGACAGCGACTTATGTGGACAGCGACAGCACGGCGACTACATCCGCGGAGCTCGCCACCGCAGACATCGTGAATCAAGTGCGTGAGCAAGAAGAATGTAGTAGCGACGAAGACGATGCCGTCACTGGATCAGCGCACGAAGAGGAAGAGATTGTTTCCGGCTCGGATGTCCTAATCTTTCTAGAGAAGACCCGATCATTCATCGGGCGCTGCAAAGATGTCCCCGATGACATGCACAGGAAGGTCGAGGGTGTGGAGGCGTTCGTCCTGCAGCGCTTGTGGTCTACTCGCCAGAAGATAACAGACTTCTTCAAGCAATAAATTGTAGTTAAACTGTGCCCAGCGTTATCATTTGTTATTCACTTATTAACACGTAAATCTGCTGCAAAGGTACGTAATTTTAGTTCTTGTGATGCATTACTGACATGAAAATAATGGTTTTTCAGTACTACGATATTTCAAAATAACGAATTAAATTTGGCGGTCCCGTGAAGTTCGTTGTAACGAGATTCTACTGTATTCAATTGGCGTGTATTGTTCAAATCCCCGTGCAAGCAGGTTATGTTTGATTTTAATTATTTTTGGCACCAAATTACATGCCTCCCAATGCCATGTTTGGAGACGAGTCAGATCTTGATGTCGATTTGCACTCAGGCGGCGAAGCGGAATAATTCCAGCCAGAGTCTTTGATTCATAGCGATGAAAGTTGCGCCAATTCTTCCAGCGCAGATGCAAAAGTGCTACTCCTAGTGCAACAAATAAATCCCTATGTCCAGTATACTGGACATGGTTCTCCCTTGAAAACCATTGTACTCAATGTCTTCATAATTTTTTGCATGCTTTTTAATAGCTTCTTAACCGCAAAAACCACCGCTAATTTTCATGCTCATGCACAAAAAATTCGGGATGCAAAAAGATATATTGGACATCCTTATGGCTTTTTCAAGCATGAAAACCACCTCAGCATATACCGTATTTACACGATTGTTAGTCAACTCGAATGTAAGTGCTCGAATTTCTCAAAAGTTCCTCTATCTATACCATTCATTCCATGAACATTGGCGCTTCAGAAGCACGCTTAGCTTGAATTGTTTCGGACTTGAGCCGGGCCCACATCATTGGTAGGCTGGGAAGCATTGAAGCACTGAAAGTACCGTATATATACAATTGTAAGTCAACTCGAATGTAAGTCGATTCCCCCAGATAGCATGTCAGGCAAAAACAAAAACTTGGAGGACGCTTAAGCTTCGCCTTTAAGAGTAGAAATACCACTACTGGGCCACTGCCACTTATCAGCAGACGCCATTGGCTGTCGCACACGGAGAGGGGGGGTGCCATGTCTGCGCACTGACGGAGCAGCCATGAGCAGCTGCTCAAAGCCAGCATGAAGAGCGATGAGACGAAGCCGCGGCGGACTGTGGTGACGCCGCCGGCTTTTACGCCTCACGAGCTCCATAACGCTATCGCGTTAAAAGGAAGGCGTGCCCGTGGGCACATTCAAAAATGAAAATGTATTAGTGATAGGACTACTCATCCTCACTAGCACTGCTGTCGTCGTCACTATTGCAAAATTCCGCACTTCGCAAACAACCTTACCATGACATTGAGTGGAACAGCTGAAAATTTTGCCTTGCTGCAGCCGTTAAACCTGTATCACCTATTCCAAAGCGTCAAACTTGCGGCCTGGCGAGCAGTTTGTTTTCTTGGCGTAAAGAATGATAGCCATCTTGAATGTAGCCGTGAACGAGCACCAGGCGCTTACCGGACCCACAGCAAAAATGACGTTTGACGAAGCAATACATTAAAAACTGGTAAAACGTGTCTGGCAGTCGCCAATAGCGCCAAGTAGAGCCAAAGAGAAACTATGCATGAGCAGTGTCAGCTCTTCCATCAGCTACCGACATGGAAATGCTGCCGTTCCGTGAGGCAGTGTCACCACGACTGGAACAGCCGCCATTCCATCAACTATTGACACTCCCTTGTGCGCCGAGTGTGCAGTATATGGCAAAAAAAAAAATATGATAAATCCCTCCAAAAAAGCGCACAGAATAGCCAAATGCTACTGGGTACAGCCGTAGAGCAAACATAAAATTGCAACCACGCTGTAGCACCCCTGATATCTCATTTGTCTCGCCTTATTTATGGTGCCATACTTTGGTTTCGTTTGTAAGTCGACACCCCCACTTCAGATTTAAAAATAAAAGAAAATAGGTCGATTTACAATTGTGTAAATATGGTACGTTCGGAAGCACAGGAAGAGGCAAGCAAAAGTAGGGTGTCTATAATACTTTTAGTGCCAATATTGGAGCCTGAGAGGTTTGCAAAGAGAGAAAATGAGCTTCAGGAAAACGGAATGGTATGTGCTATTTTGGTGAAGTTTTGCGTTTTTTGCATTGTTTTAATTTGTTTGCTTGCCCAACATGTCACACAGGTGTCACTACAGTTGATTAAAAATTTTAGTTCGCATTTTGAAAGCAGTTGAATTTTGGCACTAATTGGGCGCTAATTGGGCACTGATTGGGGCTGGCTGCCCCAGCCCCAGCAAAAGGCTGCTGTACCCAGGCTGGGCTGGGCTGGGCCAGAGATTTCAGCTAAGCCAGAGCCCATGCAGTGCTCTAATCTATGGCTCACAAGATGCAAGTTTCATGACATGGCCCATGCCATGTGCTAACATTCCAGCAATATAGAACTTTCGGCAAGCATCACCTGTCATCGGGGAACTGCCATGCTCGACAGCACAGATGGACAAAGATGAAGCTAACAGACCACCATGTGCAGTCTGTATTTGCCTGCTCCAGACTGTCCCATTCCTAATGCTGTGCTTTCCCACCATTTACTTTGTGTATAATTAGACATCTCAACAAAAAGTGCATGAGTAGGTAAGTGTGATAGGTTTTGCTACCTTTGCCTTTATGCAGAAGACTTGCATATGAAATCCTGTTAACTTTTAACTTTTTCATGACTAGGCACTAAGAGACGTCTAGCTTAAATCTGACCACGGCACTTGCACAAAGTATTCACACAAGAAAACCAGCTTTGTCTAGGGCTCCCAGCCTTAAATAACCTCAATCCAGGCCTATACCTACAACTAACACCACCTACCCAGCTCAGGGGGCAGCAGTGTGAGCCTGTTGCCCTGAATGTGCAGCTCCCTCAGCCTGGTCAGCTGGCCCAGCTCCTTGGGAAGCTCCACAAGGTCGTTCTCCCGCACCGACAGCTGGAAGCAAAAAAAGATGAGAAAAAGGAAGCAATAGCTCGAATAACTGCAGACTGCCACTAAACTCCAAAACAAAAGCACACCGCATATGGCTGGAAATATCGCATTCAGATTTCCTCACAGTATTAGTGGGTGGGTGCAGCTCTCCCTCTACTCCTAGGTCTGGCCATGGGTCAGTGCCGGCAGAGGTCATTGGTTGCTTTTAACAATATTTACGTGATCACTGTGGCCCTCCTGCTTAGGCTAGAAAAACAAGTCCTAGCTCATTAGAAAGAGCACTGTATTTACTTTTCAATGTTCGACATGCCTAGCTTTGCACTTCTTAAGAAAAAATAGAAAAGAATGTGCCAGAAGAGACAGCTGCTTCTGCATCATTTAGAAGAGAAGAGGGAAGGCCAAGTACAGAGACCTCCGTGGGCCATGTTTTCTTGGTCACGGTAAACTTTGCTTAACGAAAGAGCTACAAAGTGCAGCTCAAAGAAACGTTGCACACTTAACCAAATACGCCCAGTCCCCAAATGTGCCAAATACGCTTGCATTTTGTCAATTAGACTACAAGCTATATAGGGTCTCCAATACTTGTCATCTGTCTCATTTTTGGTCTTTTTTAGAGTGCTTGAACTCAATAACTAGCCACTGAATCCAAAAACTGCTTTTTAAATGATGCAGAAGCAGCTCTCCTTTTGTTGCAATCATTTTTTCAAAAAACTTAACAATGACAGGCAAGATAAACAAACGTATACCACTTTATGCATTCCATATTTAGCTCACTTCACATGCACCAACATTAGTTATTATTAACAATGCATACAACTGGAAAGTAAATATATTGCTTTTCCAATGAGCTGCACCTTGTTTTTGTAGGGAAAGTGAGAGGGCCACAGCGATAACACAAACATTGTCAAAAATGACCAGTGACTGGACTCTGCAGGTATACATGTGCAGAAAAACAAAGGTATTGTAAGTGCCATGTGTAATTTATCCAAGCCCTATTTAATATAACTCCACCTACACTTAGTTTTCATAAACCAATCGGGAAGCATGCAGCAGACGCATAATCAATACAACTCGTTAGTGACACCATGTATATTGAGTCATCAGAGAAGGACTTCCACTAAGATTACCCTTAACGTACAACTAGAGGTAGTGATAAAAATTTCTCACAACAAAAAATGAGAGCCTTTTTTTTTTTAATACTATAAACTTCGTTCAAAACAAACTCTGTCGAGCTAAGTCTTCCTATTAGATGAATAGGTCGGTGACCTTTGCATGGTTTACAAGAGTTGCAAAGCAAAAATATGATTAACAAAATGGTTTAATCACTGTACATTTGTTAGCAAAAGCTGCTGCAAAAATGAAAAAAATAATTCACATTCCAAAATGATGAATTGAGTTCCATTGCTATGCTTCATTATGTAAAGGATGAGACCCCAACAACGGAGGAAAATAAAGCTTACAGCATGATTGAAAGTGTTTCAGCTAACAAGAGCAATGGCAAAATGTAAACCTAATAACCCAAGAAAGAACCCCGAGTGGTCGAAATTATTCAGGAGCTATCTACTAAGGCGTCTTTCAAAGGCGATGTGCAGCTTTGAGGCATTAAACCCAATACTATACCATAACGTACCGTCCCGTACCATGCTGTAACCATACCGCATCATACCATACCATATTGTAGCGTGGTGACGACAATGCTGCGAACAGCAGACGATCAGAACAATGTAGAATTCAAACTATTTATTTGGGCTGACTTGCGCCCACAAAGAACTGAACTTACAGCAGTGGTAGCAACAACCGTGCTTGGCGTTCGTCACAGCACAGGATCCGTGCGGCCCTCGGCCATCCTAAATTTAAAGCTGACAAGGAGCCTTCGAGATAAGGCACCAAAAGCAACTACTACAATAATCTCGAACAATGCAGACGGAGTTGCACAGAGCTGCAATCTTTTGAGATAAAACTGGTCTGGTCGCATCTCATGTCACAAACAAAGTGATGAAGTTGCCTGTGGGTATCTTTAATGATGAAAAAATGAACAGTACAAAGCTTTGTGGCAATAGCATTCTTATATCCTTCCAAGTTTAATATTTTTATTACACACATCCAAATTAAAAATTTTTGAAGATCTATGAGTGACATTCAAAGGAACATACATGGAAAAACTGGAATGTTGTTTGTAACTTAAGATCTCTACACTGGACAGTTCAACGAGGAAGAAATATTGTTGCCTCTTCCTACACATCAGATACCAATTGAGATCCTTAGCCAGAGAGCTCCGAAAATATCTTCAAAAGGACACTGACAACCAACTGAAGCTGATCTGAATCGACAGATTACCGTGTTGTAATGAAGAAGATGCTACTTAGATGAAAAACGGAGCTTTTATAGGCAGAAAATATGAAAAAATAAAATACAGGTGTCACCCCCATCGGTAGTTTTTGCATAGCAACTGCGTGCATCAAGACAGTTTTTGCGTGTGGATCACTGAGGCTAGCCAGGCTACACTGCCGTTCACTTATAAACCGTGATCACTGAGTACTTCCAGCCTTTATGTCATGTGTTTGAAATGAGTGGCAGAAAAAAGTTTAAATCCAGTTTTCACAGTAATAAATTCGTCTTTTGCTACCAGACTAGCATCAACATAACCAGAAAGAGCTAAAATATAATTTAATTTTTACTAAGAACGAAAATTGGATGGAGGTCTCCTCAGTGTCTCTTTAACAATGTCAGTCATTGCAGAGATCCTTAACTTAACAGCCACAGAATTTTTATAAGCTCCATTTAGATGACTAGCACTCTGACTGGCCACAAGTTTGGATCTACGAATCATCACATGTAGGTAGAGAAATGTGCAACTCAAAAATTAACAAATGCTTACCGTTTTGCTACTAACAGGTTGCTTACCTCACCTGCTTACTTTCCGAAACCTGCCAGAGGAGACAGCTAGATATCAAGGAAGATGGTAGCAGTGAACATGATTACCGTTATAAATTTCTGTATTTATTTGTACAATTTGTGCCCTTTTTTTACTTTAAATTAAGGCTTCAAAAATGGGGCGCACACATTACGCCAACATTTTGTGAACACTCTCTAAAAACCTTTACACAGGCCATGACGCACATTAGAACTGAATGTTGCCACCTATACGTTGACCTCCCAGCTCATATCTCTTGCAGACCGAAAAAAAAAAAAAAAAGTTGATTTCAATATAAGATGCACACCCCCTCCCACCCCGCCATACGTTATGTAGTTCCCTACGGGATGGCGCCGCATGCGCAGATCAAAGCAATAAGCGTGCAACGATGCAATTTCGAAGCCAGCAGTCAGAGGCAAATGAAGATAAAAGGCGATAAAACTGTGCCCTCGCGTGCGGCCTGGCTGACTAATGGCAAATCTCAGCAAATTGTTCTATTATTTCGGATTCTGGCACATGCCAAAGGTTACAAACTCTCACAACTGTTCATCTGAGGAAGCGAACACCAGCACAAGCGAGACGGGTAAACAGCACTCGCACATTATGCGGCCGCATAAGGTGACGATATTCCCAAGCTTGCCTAGCACATACCCATGTGCATGCTGGGTGTGGCGCAGCAGGGAGCGTAAAATATGAGCGCAGGTTTTTTTTTTATAAACTCAGGTAATAAATTAGGGGTGCACAAATTACTCGAGGGCACAAATTACGTGAGTAAATACAGTAGTATTAGCCTCATTTTAATCTTCTAAGAGTCATATGAACACTTACAATTTGCAAATTCTTCAGCTGTCCAATGGCTGGAGGAAGCTTCTCAAATTCGTTGTCACCCAAATACAATGCTCGCAGTGTATCTGTAAGCAAAAGGCAGCAATGATAAGAGCTGAGTGAACGGAACTGCTCAAACCTGGCATTCAAAATGTCAGAATTTTGTTGTAATAGAAGCAATTTACTTTCATTTTTGTGCCGGTTTATCATTTGTGAACATCAAAAAAAGCCATTTGTTGAACCTAGAGAAAAAGCGAAAACTTTTGCAAATGCTATTTTTTGTACTGCAATCATAATGACACTGCTCAGTGGTCGCACATTACACTGCCATCTCTTTGAAACAGGACATTTTGTCTTCTTCAATCCTACTGCCAACACCTACCAGGGAAAGAAAGGAAGAAGGCAGAGATACTACAATTATAAGCATAACTGTCATTATGGATGTCACAAAGCCTGAACACACAGTCACCTTCACTGAAAAAAGTGCTTAACAAAGAAAAATGGATGCAATGCAGTGGTACAGATGTCATCATATGTACATCTGAATATTCAAAGTAAAAAAGCATGCAGCTTACGCTATATATTTTTTAAATGCCGATTCAAAAATTGAACATGGTAGAGATCCTTCTGAAACTGCCTGCACAAAATTGCTAGTCATTGCAATCGGAAGACTGCCTGTAGCAAAGTGATTGCTGGTTTAAATAAATGACAAAGCTGATGCTGCAGTCTACACCTCTGAAACATTACTTTTCCTTGTCTACATACGTTGGCAGTGGTAAGAATATGCCGACTCATTTTAAAGAGCTTCCACGGGAACCAAAATTATGTTAAGATGGTAAAAATTCAGGTGTATAGAACACGTAAGGAGAATTAGCATGGACGAAGTGCCCACAACTGGCAAAGGACAATGGTAGTTGGAAATCACTAGAAGTCTTTGTCCTTAATTCCACTAGTCAAATCCCACTAGAACAAACGCCGCAAAAGCGAAAATTCTGCTGCGACAAAGTATTTCTCTTTCCCTGTCAACAAACCATACACGAAAATGCAATTATTTTCGCCCACAACGAACAATTTTCAGAGCAAGGTTTGGCTTCAAATAAATTTTTCCGAGTAAGCGGCCAATTTTTATTTTTTTTTGCACATCCATATATGCCCTTATGTCGTTAGGTTTCACCAAAAACGGACATCGAAGAATGTCTGCAGACAGCTGACATTCCCTGACGAAGCGGTTTTAATGTGCACACATGTGCACATAAAGATGTGATGCGGCACACGACAGCCTGCGACGGTTTTGCCTGTGGCTCAGACTCCGCACTTTCGAACCGCAGCCATAGGTGCGAGGCGGCTTTCGGCTTTTTCGCTCGCTTTGCTGATGAAGGTATAACGGAAATCAGTTCTGCGTTCATTTCAGTGTGAAGCTATCCTGTCAACGGAAACCAGTGAAAGTGTTAAATGTTTTATGATAAGCGGTGGCTAGTTCCAAAGTGCTTTTTCCAAGGCTTCGCTGCAGAGCAATGTTTGGCCTAGCAGCACAGAGCGAGTGGCGCACAATAATCCGCTGCCGCCCGGCATGCCAGTGGGCGGCATGTCGCTGCAAGAAGCTTGATGCCGGCTAGTATTGCTTTTGCACTGCAGGCAAGTATCATGAAAATGTTTTGTTTATTTTCTTTCCATCTGGTAAACCTGAGCACTGAGCAAGTACAGGCACTGCAGCATGAATGGCATCCTGCGAGAATGTTTGTACCATGTGTCAAAAAATGACTTCAAAGAAAATCGCAGCAACCACATCTCAAAGTATTGATTTCGAGGTGCATGTGACTGCTATTTAGTCCACAGTGATGCGAGTGCACACATGCCTAGTCCGCACTGAAATGCCTCTAGGCAGCACGGTTTCAGTATAGGCTCTCACAGGACGAAAGCCGGAGTGTTTTTATAACATGTGCGGAAAAAAATATTATATTAGCTTTGATAGCAAATGTAGCGGATGCATTCATGACACGAATTCGGCCATTGTCAGAGATTTCCAGAGTACCAAATCGTGCCTGGGCGCAAATTTCGAAACAGTGAGAGACCAAAGCTGGCAGAATTTTGGAAAATAAATGTTCTTCATGAACTATCTTGTACAATCTGTCAGTGTTCTGGTCCAATTTCATGACAATGATGCTTAATTTTTCGCAGGGCCTATCAATTTGGTTGTCGCGGGATTCGACTGTATTTAATTTGGCTGGTAATGAGCACGATCATTGATGAAATGAATGCAATTTCACAAATAGAAGTTTGCATTACTCACTGTTCTAATGATAAAAAAATAATTAGGATGATCCCTTACCCATTATAAAGAAGTTGTTTGAAAGGGACTGCTCGTTGAGGTTGTTGTAAGTGAGGTCGAGCACCTCGAGCACAGGGAAGGCACCAAAACCCCGAGGCAGGCTGCTCAGCCGGTTGATGCTGGTGACAAAAAGAGAGGGAATTAAGGTTGTGACATATTGAACATGATAAGAAACCAGCATTCAATCCAGAAAGTGATTAGAAAATAAGGAAAATGCAGAATGCTTTAACAATTCAGTCACAAGCAGAAACACTCTACTGCCTATTTACTCTAAGCCCTTTATCACAACTATAAACCAACATGGTTTAACAGCTCTCAAGCCCACAACTAACTAAGAATTTTTAATTCTTTTTCTCCATTCCTACCTAATCAACGGCATTTTATGCATTTTATTTCAGGAAATCATGACAGAGCTTACAGCTACATGAGCAGCTGCTATCAGGCAAGCTATATCTCCTAGGAAAATTTGGTCCCTATCCATTACATCACAGCACCCAAAGATATAAGTGAACAGGAATAAATGTATTTTAATTTTTAAATATATAAAGCTTGCTTTTTACAAGCACCTCATAGCCAATTCTTAATTTTCTGTAAAGAAAAACCAGTGGTGAAGGCCATGAGATTAACTAGACTTTTGTGTTCCAAAAGCACACCATACAGGAATACAGCTGTTCAGAGGAAGGCTTGTTTGTGCTAATGTTTGTTAGTTACCTGATGCTCATATTACTCTCACTATTGGAAAAAATAAGACAAAGTTTGAAGGAATGATAACAATTCGTCATACTTGCATGATTGAATACAAAATCTTGTAAACCAGTAAAACAAGAAAGCACATTTTAAAGCTTGGAAAACACCTTGGTGCAAAAAAAAAATCACATACACAGAAGAGACGAGGAGACGACAGACGTACTACACAAAAGAGACAAGGAGACAACGGACATCCGTCGACTGCTCCTCTCTTTTGTGTAGTCCATCTGTCATCTCCTTGTGTCTTTTGTGTACGCGAATTTTCTTTTTGCGCCAAAGTGTTTTTCCAAGTTTCAAGAAAGATGCTAAACCAACTAGCCCGGCAACATGCTTTACTAAGAAAGCACAATCACATTTAGGTCGACAAATGATGCTTGATGTAGGCCACACAGCTTTTATGCACAATTGCAGAACTTGCTACAACTGCAACCTTTCTGGGCAGCACCTACTGAAGGCTGTGTTTTCTTTTTCCAAATTACTGAACAGAGAGCGTGCCAATGTTCCAAATTACCGAACAAAGCATTAGCTCTTCAGAAGAAACTGGCTAACCCTTTACCTTAGCCAAGTGATGCCCCTCGTCTCTACTATTCTGGCTCAGTGCTGCTTGCAATAAAAATGCCAATTTCTCCAATTTCTTAGGCACTGATGGAAACCAAGGTGCCTCAATGGAGCAGGGAGATAACACTCCTGTGAAGAATTACTAGTGAAGAAACTGTAATTTTCCTAGAATCCTTTTTTGCACTTTGTGAGTTCACTAATGTCAGCCAATAAATGAGTAAAAAACCTATTCGCCTGCATTTTTATGGACAATGGCGACAAGCAATATGCTGCCTATGGGGCTTCCAAACGTGTAGGAGCATGATAGGTGTCCGCTTTGAGCCCCATATGCAAACCTGACTTTTGCGGCGACATTTATGAAATGGAGTGATATTTCCTTTGCACTTGCAGCACAAATTTTGAGCAATATGAAAATAGCGTTTTTTTTTTTTTTGGTTTCAAGCGAATGTATTTCTACGAATTCTGGCACACAAGAACAGTTGAAAGACACAATAAGCATTTTCAGAAGCATGTATTTTTACAATACACAAGGCCATTACATGAAAAAGAAAAAGAGAGAGTGCATTGAAGATTTGTCAAACTGCACTGAAGCTTTGTCAAACTCCAAACTCATTGCAACTGTGCTGAATTTTCTGACAGCTGCTTTCAGCTCAGACTCATCACATGAAGGTAAACAGAGCCGTGCGTCCTCCAATCAATGCATGCCACTGGGCCAGTTCCGGCATGTGCACGCCATGGGTAACGCGGGCACAGACACACGACAGGTATAAATCTGGGCACCACGTTTGCACCTGCTTGCATCTGCTACCACACAGGCATACGATACATAAGCCTAGCAGGTGTCTGTGGAGTCGGGGCCTTGCCTACACGTGCATCGTGGTGCCATCCCAGAGGAGCTACACTGAACCGAAACCAAATGAAGCAAGCGTTCCAGAAACGTTATTCGCTTGAGACAAATGCTTAGAGATTTCAAATACCAAACATTTGGACAGAATCAAATATTGAATATTCAGCTGAATATTTGAAATTATCGAATATTCCAACCCTACAAGTTGTGACACCTCACTAAATAATTAACATATGCTCATGTGATATGTATTATCGCGCTCAGCATGACTGACAGCAAACATCAAGTGGTACAAGCTGACGTCAGGAATCAATGCGAGTCGGGTGCTGCTGCAAAATTCTGTGCACAGCTGCCGAGCAGCATGCCTGCGCGTCTGGTACTGTGCAGCACAGCGCATTCATTTTCTATCAAACGCAAACCACGAGAAGTTGGCCGCCAGAGTGTTGCAGGTCATTCTAATCGCAACTGTACCTATAAGCAGGCTTGAATGATACTTCTTCCCAGCAGAAAATCACAGTTAATGATCAACTAATCTTGCACATTTACCACACCCACCTTCCTCTGCTCACAATAATTTATAGATGGAACCCTCTGCGTTCATCAAAGGCATTATTCTCGCAATTAAAGATAAAAACCTTGATTTCCTCGAGCTATTATTTACAGCTCATGGTGCCCAATGTACTAGTAGTATTGAAGCAAAATACAAAAAGTCATGCAAAGTTGTACAACATGGTTGAAGGTGTCATAGGTCCAACACATGCTGGCATTGTGCCGACATGACCAAACTTCACTTTTCATACCGGCATTATAAAATGTCTTGTCCACAAAGCCAATGTCCACACATCTTGAATGCAAATGGTTTGTATTACATCGTCTTGTTTAGGGTCTTGGGGCCCTGTCGGATCTAGGCTTAGTTTTGTATTCAAGCAGCAAAGTTTTACGTACTTGTTTAGTTTTATTAGGTACCTTGAAGAACAGAATTACTTTTGAATAAGCACTAATAAAAAATGCAAGAGAGAAATGCATTGCAGTTACACAGCGGAACACTATCCCCTTTAAAACATCAAGAATTTTCAGCAGACTAGGCCAACAGGAGCACAGGAACTAGGGCATTAGATGCGAGCATGCACACCGTCATGGACTTGCCAAGCTCACTGTTCCTACTTACGCTAAGTTGAGGATCTTGAGCTTTGGCATTGTAGAGATCGATGATGGCAACTCCTGCACACAACAAGAACATCAAAATAGAACAGGCAGTCCATTGAGAAACACAAATCAGAATTTTGCTAAGATTATATCTGAGCTACAACTATATGACTGGGCCCTGTGCTTGCAAGCCCTTAGCTTCCTTTCCAGCTTTCAGTGGTTTAGAGAGAAAGGTAATACCTTCAACTCCACACAAAGTTCTGCTTTAAAAGTCTAGGATTAATTTGATGTACTCTTGCAGACTGCTTTGACTAATGTACACAGAATGCAGCAAGGTATTAAAGGTGCTAGCTCAGAACGTAGCGCTGAAAATCTCAGCATCACGCCTCCTAGCCATGGCAGTACAAATAAAGGTGAAGAAGCCCCTTCTATCAGCTATGTCTGCATCGACCGCTACCAAGCCATCCCAGAAAAGACCACCGAATTTATAGACAGTAAACCATGAATTTTAGTTAACACAATAAACGCCAATTATTATGCTTTATTATTGAAAACTTACATGCTACACCTTTTCTAATAGGCACATTATAGTAGACAGTTTGCAATTTATTCTGATGCCATAGAGGTTCTTTAGCGAATTGAATTCTCCATACACAGGTTCTCACAGCAACAGCTGTACAATGAACCTTCGACAAAACTGCAGTGTCATCGTCGTTGATGCCAACGTTTGCGTGGCAAGAGAAATGGGCAACGGGAAGAGTGACCATGTGTTGCGCACAGGCATGTTATACACACTTCAGGATCCACCTCTCGACCAATAAAAGCCTACACCTACATTCTGAGACTCTCAGCGAAAAACATTCACCCTTGGCACCAATGCAAGTGCAGCGGTGTAGACACAACAGATATATTACACCCCTACCAAGTGTTATTAAACATTTCAGTTGGTATCAGCCTTACACACTACTCTAGCTGTATCTAAAATTTCCACTACCACAAGGGTAAACACCTGGCAAATTTTCATATTTGTCTTCCACTGACATGAAACCAGGACAAAACTTGCAAATTTGGGTTTTAATGCCAAGCTCTTTTTGAATATATATGTTGTACAAGAAATGGCTTTCGTCTGTCTTAATACCTATTTCCAAGATTTGCTTTAACACAATGCTTTGACATCAAACCAATGCTAGGAACAAAAAAAAGACTAGAGGTGTGGATTTTGTGACGGAGGTGGTGACTGCTCTTTTTTTTTTCCTTTCTAGGATATATCCCCACCCTTTTCCCTCCACTGTTTTTTACAATACGTGTTATGAATGTACATAAGGATGTAGCATAGCATGTAACAAACAGTTGTACGCACATCCAAGTGTGCCACAGATTCTCATTATTAATTTTGTAGCTTCAGAGCAGCTCAGGCAGAGAAAGTTTTCAGTTAATATCGTGAGCATGCTCTGCGTTGAAGCAGACATGATAACATCGTGCATATGCACAGAACCAGAAAGAAAGAACGCATAAGGCATGTGGCAATGCCTCAGTGAAACATATAAAAAATGCCCTACCATTAAACACTGTGAAATTTTAACAGGTACAGTCAGTATTGAAGAACACTGCCATGAAACTGCAGAGATTTATCCCTTGTGGTCACAACTGCAAGAATTCCTCATATTAAAAAAGTGTGAGATATGTGCCAGGGACAAAACAACTTACCACAATCTGGTTGTTGCATAGTGTCAGGATTTCCAAGTTGTACAAGTTTGCTATGCTGGCAGGAACAACTGCACAAAAATTCATGCACCTGCATCACCACAGAGCATAATAATGTTTCCAGTGACTAATGCAAATCTGTGCTTAGTGACAAACATTGTCTAATAAGGAAGCAATGTCTGCATAGAACATATATCATGCTTCCCTCGATGCAATCAAGAGAAGAAAAAGCCAATAAATAGAAAAATATTTAAATGTTTTCACATATATAGTCAGCAGCAAAGTTTGTAACATACATGCACTTGGAAAAAAACTGTTGCAGCACTGCCTTGCAATCAAATTGCCTGGTATCCATAATAGCGGGTGAAACAGGCACATCCTTCTTACTTGTGAGATTTGAGCTGCAAACAAACTTTTGTAAAAAAAAAATGGATGCAGCGTTAAATGACAGCAGCATGACCAACCCCAAAAAACATGCTGCACTTATGAAAGCATCACTGTAGCAGTATGGTGGTTGGGCTCCATTTCATAAAATCATTCGAGCATATCCTTCTTGCAGGAAATGAGGTGGCTACAAATGTACAACCCTCCTGCCTAACGCAGTGGTGAGTAATATCCTTTTTTCTTTCCTGCCTTGTGAGATGAGGCATCATCCTGGATAGTTTTTTTAGCATATTCTTGGAGCACCACCTACACAATGATGCCTGCCCTGTGAACACAGCTAGGAGATGCAGATCAGTAGTGTTTTGTGTAACTGTGTCAGCGTTGCCAAGAATGAACTGAAACGAGGAATATTTCATGAAATATGAATGGAATATGAATGAGCACGTTCTGCTGAAAACAGGCTCAGAGACAATTGTCTTTAAGCTATGGTACTGCGTGTCAAAGCAAACAGCTGATGTGAAAGTAAGAATGAGATGAGTCCAGGGCATCCACATACTAGCCATGAATGTGATTTACAGTAATGGAAATGCAGTCCAAAGAAGCAAACACTTCAAACTGGTCACATAATTTCCAACTGACATACCCTCTCAGGTCATAGACTTTTATTTCCGTTTAAAAAAATCTGATTTGTCCTAAATTGATTTAAGCATCAAGCCAGACACATGATCACACATAACATGCATACTTTCAAGCTGAAAGCATATTCTGGAAGCTCTCCATTTTGCAAACACAAAGCACTAGCCACATATGGCAATAATTCGCAGCAACGCGCCTTGAGCTGAGGGCCACAAAACCAATGTTGCTCATTATGTCACAGAGTTTCTGGGTTCGCACAAAATTTCGCACATAGCCTGAAGACAGCTTGCTACACTAGAAGGCTCTGGGGGTATGTAACTTCCAATCTAGCTATTTTGCGAGGGTTCTAGTACAATTTCAGTGAAAGCTTGTTAAGAATCATAGAAGAAGAAAGGCTGTTGTAAAGTATATAATATTAATTATTATGGAAAGGTGTGGGAGAGAAACGTCACTTTTCGCAAGTCTCAGCCCCGCAGAATGCTGTTTGGCCCCGCTGTGCTGTCTCGCTAAGAAATGCAATGTATTACCAGAGGAATTTCATCAGTTCTTTTGTCGTACTTTATACTGTTTGGTCTTAAAAAGTTCCCTGATGATGCGAGGTAACACAACAGTGAGGCGGCAGTGGCAAGAGAGAAACACTGAAAACGTGCCGCTCTGTCGCCAAGTCTCATCGCTTCGTGCGGGTGCACCAGCAGCAGCGTTAGGCAACAGCCATTGCCACCGTAAGTTGCACTGCCAGGAACATCACCCTACGCGGCTACCGCTTAAAGCTAGCGCTACCCACAGAGTTTTCATGAACAGCTTATCAGTAAGGCTAGCTACAGTATTAAACTTACACAGAGCACGGCATTGCAACCAGGAAAGCAAGAAAGAGAGGACTTTTAATAGGCTCAAGCTATATTTTTGCGTGAGATGCTATTTTGGGATCCTACTTCCCAAATAGGAGCCTCTCCCAAAATCTAACGCTGTTTTCAGCACGGGATTCACTTCTAGGGCAAACATTTCTATGCTGAAAAATTAGCAACAAAGTAACAAAATCGGTGAATGAACAGAAGTTTACTATGCAAGCCTCCCTACTTATCACAACCACTCCAAAGCTTGCTACTTGTTGTTTCTTACCAGATACATTTTTTATGGCAGCACTAGGAGAAGGCTTTATTACAGCAGACTCACCTCTAATCTTGTTGTGGCTCAGAGTCAACCTGGTCAAATTTGGCAGTGAAACTGAAAAAAGATAGCAGCAAGTGGTAATGAACTGAACTGGTTGGCAAGTGCACTAACGGTGATGTCACTGCTGTACATTAAGCATGAACAAAAACACACACCAGATCTGGTCATTTTAAACACACTATTGAGATTAGACAGCCGAGAAACTGCTGCATATTACAGCTTATCTTTGTTACATCAACAACACCCATGAATGTAATTACGAACTTCGACTGCCGCAATCGCTGCTAATCCATTATTACCATATATACATACGATTTTAAGTAGAATTTGGAAACACCTTTCGCCACATTTTTCTTGGTTGCAGCAAAACCGTTGTAACAAGGGCGGCTTCCATTACGAAACACGGCGTGCGTGGAAAGGATGCGAAACTTTTGTCGGACAGCCGCATAACATTGAATGAGTCACTTTGTATATGACTGAAGGCAAAAGACATACTACAAACCACGCGATAAGGTACACAGCTTGCCACTATGCAAAAACCAAACTAACTGTACCAAACTTGCACTGACATAACTCGGCCCACTTTAGATTCGTGGGCGTTGACACATCGGTGCAGTAGCCGCAGTGGAGCTTCACAGCTGCACAAATTAAAATGTGCTTGTCAAATTAAAGTTGAAGTTTAGAGCTGACAAGAAGCAAATATAAAAGTCGACATTAGTTTGAAGAGAGAGGCTTTGGTTTCTACGGGTGCTCATAACACGTTCTACGGCAGCGCTAGTCCCAGGCACGATGTCCCAGACAAGAACTAACATAGACCAGCAGTTCTAACGGAGTGCACAATTTCAACCACGGCGATTTAAACCGCTTAAGTGTGCTCAGAGAGTTTATTTGAAGCTTCATATCCGGTGACTGAAGCCACGGAAAGGCGAGGCTGATCTACGCTGGCTACGCCCAGGTCGTCCCCAGGCATTGCTTTGTTTACTTTCTGCTCGCAACAGCAACCGTGTTTCACAGTAACAGCATGAAACCGCAGGGAGGGGATGATCGTGCCAACAGTCCGGAGCACTTTCAGGGACCACATAATGCAAGCGATCAAACAGGATGCACGTTACTCGCAACATGTAAACCCATCTACGTGAATCAACCCCCGCAGATGTGACATCACAACCGGTTTAAAAATACGGCGGCCGCGCCAAATTTGGAAAAGGGGTCAAAAACAGAGGAGTACGCCTTCGTAGAGCCGCAACTCACACAGTCCGGGTATCTCCTCGATGGAGGTAATTCCTCGGTCGACCAGGTCGAGCTCGGGGTTGTTTTGTTCACGGGCTTCGTCCACCACTTTCTTCACCTTGGCCATTTTGTTAAAATCCAGACAATTACAGGAAGTGTGCTTGGTGTCGCGCTCCATCCTGCTCGACTTCCGGACCTCGACTTACTGCAGTTTGCCGCGCGGCGCACTAGGTGTCGCCACGGGCGCAATGCGCGCGCGCGTCCCACGCACGACACCCCGGCCTGGCCGTGTGCCCACGCGATCAGCGCGAAGGACGAACGAGCCTGAACGGAAGTATCGGCAAGCATAAAGGTAAAAATGCATACACGGCACCCCATAGGTGCCTTTTCGCTTTTCAGATGTCGCTGCAGTCCCACCAAATCTAAATTCGCGTGTTAGATGCCAACTGTGGCGGCCGCATACCAATGTAAGTGAAATACAAAGGCCGTTGTACTAATATTTCAGAGCGCGACAAAGAACGCCAGGTGGTTTAATTTAACATGGAGCCAACTACTACGGCGTGCTTCGTAGTCTGCACTGCAGTACTGACAGGTATAACAGCCGATTTAACCATTCAAGCTTGGCCTGTGGAGGGATACTTGCAGCTTGTTCGCTGCAAACGGAATTCTCTTTAAAAAGCATTTTGCGTCAAAGAAAGCACTGCTCGATTATGTTTCTTTCTCAGTCATTACACATATGAGAACTCAAACGCGACGCTGTGCTGTAAAAACTTAACCGTGCTCGAAACTTTTTGCTGCTGGCCGGAGGTAGTTGGTTTAGGTTTACTCTTGATTTTTAAGGCGCGAAAACAGGACTATATACTGAATTATATTGAATATATTGAATTACGTTTCTGGTGAAGTAATTTAATAAGGGCGTGAATTACGTTTGGACAGTAATTTTGTATGAAATGAATTTTGTATGAAATGAATGAGCCCTGGTTCCCAAGCAACACTGTTCATAAAACGAGTCATCCACAAAAATGAAAACAAAAAGGATATTGATAAGTAACAGTTAGTTATTAACGCCCGCTTATGAGCAGGCTATGCAGTGGAGTGGGCATATTTGACAATATTCTGGGAGTTCGAAGTGCATTATCCTGACCGCCACTATCATGAAACATACAGTGAAGTTTGAAGTCCCTAGCGCTGCAGGAGATTGAAGACATCTCCTGCTATGACTGCTCGCAGTCTCCGTCAACACAAAAACAATAAAAAAACATACAACGGAAGTAATTCGGCATTGCTTTGTAAGGAATGCGCTTGTTTGCCGTTTCTTGATGAATGCTCGATTGCAGCCAGAAAGAAGCATAGTTCAGCTAACTCGCGAAATTGTGGAAGCTGCGCTGATCACTGATTTGCAAGAAAAATGTGTCAGCACGCCGTCTATCTCACAGTCTCAATGTCAAAAAGAGAGCTGGCCTTCGTATATGTGCCGTAAATAGGCGATTTCTGACGTTATGCAGCTTTCACCAGTTACCTTCTGTCCTTGTCTTTCTTTTCTTTTTTAGTTTCCTCCTTGCCCATACGCCTGGTCGCCCTTACGTGTCTTGGAAGCAAATCAGTTGGAAGTTAGCGCCCATAGTGTGTGTCTGGGCGCTCTTCGTTTATTTTTCGCTACACTCTTATGCCTTATCCGAATGCTGGCGGCTCGTAGCTTCCATTGGCCGATCTATGACATTCCAGCTTTATTTCTTTTTTCCGGTTCTCGAAGTTGAGGGGTCGACCTATAAGACGTATCGACCAATATGCGAGCAAATACGGTATTTTGAAAGAACTTAACAATGAAGGACCGCCTCAGTCTTTTCAGCGAACCTACTATAATTTTGTTCTGCATTTCTAGCAGGTACTGTCAGCAATGAATGAATGAATGAATGAATGAATGAATGAATGAATGAATGAATGAATGAATGAATGAATGAATGAGCTGTTTATTTGGAAAGGGGGCTGGAGGCCGCTTGTTGGGGAATTGGGTTGTTAAAGAACGGAATAGTATACGGACCTATACAGATACATGGGGGACGGCTTGGGTGGTTGAGCCACGCTCTGCACTGCTTTGTAGAGGCCACTTATCTTAGTATATCTGCCAATATCTTCCCAGCTGCCATTAGCTCCGGCTCTGATCAGTGCACGAAATCCCTCGTCGTCGGTGGGAAAATCATGCTTGGGGACGAGGTTCTCGCATCCCTTGTGAAACACGCACAAGAGAACTGAATAGTAAGTGCAAACGCACCAACATATTAGCAAATGGAGAAGAAATACAAGCGAGGTTGATTAAACTCTTCTAAAGGACAGTCTTCACGCTTTCAAAGTGAAATTGCCCTCGGCTGGTATTAGTGTTCTCTCGCCTAAACTTCTCATTTTGCTGTGATGTGGTTCATTTGTCTTGTTCGCCTTTCATTTGTTGCCGACTTGCAGAACTTAGTAGAGCGGTTGTCTTGTTGCTCTATAGGAATGTCTTTATTGTCTTGATGTGCTGAATGACGTTGTGCTGACTCCCTCTCACAAAAAATAAAAGTATTTTGCAAAACAACTTGAGTGATGAAGGAGTGCAGAACTTTAGCACAGCAGTCGTCTTGCTTGTGCAGGAAGTATCCCGTGAAATCTTGGATTGGCTGTGTGACGTCGTGACAGCTCCGGTTAACCTGGGGATTCCTCTGTTCAGTGTTACCTTTATTATCTTCATCGTCATTGAGGGTGGATGTAGTTCGTGGGGCTGCATGCTTACGAGGATGCTGACTTGGGCGAGTTGGAGTGGATGCATGTTCGTTCGTCCTCGCATTTCTTCACGTTGAATTTGCCAAACATGCTGCACACTCAACGGCGAAGCGCGGGCTACGCTTTTAAGGCTTGATCGGCGACGAGGTAGTAACACGCAAAGAATATGCGCTGTAAAAGTTGCTCGGCACCAAATTTTGCCCCAAATTTAGTCCGCTGTGGTCGATAGTCCGTTATAACCGGGTACCTTAAGGTTAAAGCGCGTTGGACTGGCAATTTAGGTGGACGAAACAAAATTAGCCATACCGTTCGTTATATCCAGATTCCGTTGTATCCAGGTCCTTTGTAACGAGAGTTGGCTGTATAAACAAAGACGACGTAACTGACATACACGATGGGCGCCTCACTTGAGAGCAGTGAAGGTTCGCATTGGCCCCCATCGTGTGTCCAGCCCCTTGTGGGTCTGACCAAAGGTCCAAGATCCCCGCTACCGACAAAACGCGGGTTAACGTACCAAGAGTGTGCCACAACGTCTTTCGCAGCACCTCACCCTCGCGCGTAGCGGATACAAGCTCTAAGGCGATGCAACACCCGCCAAACTCTCGGGCACTATTGTTCTCGTCCTCTCGGGGCGCTGCAAGAGCCTCGCAACTTGACCTTCCTAGTCACGAATTAGCCGATACGGAAGTAAAGAGGCTGTAAGCTCTCCTCTAACTCACTCCCTTTTAGGGCAGCGTATAAGCCCAAGCCCTGGGGAATACATGACTGAAAATGCGGAATACTTGAGGTTGGTAATGGAAACAAATTGCCTCTTCAAAACATGCGAAGTTCTGTCAGTTAGGAAGATTTTAACTGAGGTTTCAATCTCTTCCATTGGCTAACCTAAAGATCTTCGGTGCAGCATTTGAAAGCCTGCACCCGGTTGCTAACTGCATCGATTACTATGCTATCTTGGCGGATGAGAATATGCCTTCGTTGCCAAGAATAAGCATTCAGTATATTTAGTGACTGAAATCTACACCGAAACTTGGGCAGCATGCCATGCCCCTAAAAGGCAGTGTGCTACAGGACATCTCATTCCCTTTTTACTCCCATTTAGGCTTATTCGTGTTTAGAGTGTGTACTTCGCTTCTTCAAAACGCTTAGGAGTTCTCTGGCAGCCAGAAGAGTCCCACAAAGTGTCCCTGCAAACTGGCCGAAGGTTATGAGCACTGTAGTCCTTGCCTTTACAGCGCTTCCGCTCTGCTCAACATGTGGGGCGACCAAGGCCACCCTCATACACTACCTGTGGGAATTCCCCCAACCCGTGGCAGTTCCCCCCATATTCAACTCACCCCCCTCCTCATGGGAGGCCGCTCTGCGAGTTTCTCGACCAGCTGGCCAAACATGACTAGTGGACAGAGCTCTCCGTGAAGCCCAGACCCGTGGGCTCTTCGACAAGTAGGAACCCATCCATGAGGACCTTTTGTTCTTTTGTTGAAATAAAGTTGTTCCTCCACCTCCCAGCGCTTAGGAGTTCTCGGCATGCTACAAGGTGCCCCAATTTTTTTTTTAGGGTGAGGCAACTGTTGCTTCCACCTTTCCAGAGTTCAGGACCTCTAGTCGCTGATATACCGGAGCTCTACAACATGACCTTGCTGCAAATTTGAATGTATTGACTACGGCTGGACGTTTATATTTACTTTCGTCGTACGAGTTTGGTTTCCACTACAAGTGAGACTCGCTGGCAGCCATTTAGCGATAGAGCACACGCGTTTTCTTTTTTTGTCTTCTCAACAAGCAGATACATCGTGAACTATACGGAGTCGCTAAGAGCAGTATAAGTACATGCAATATGGTCCACACACCAGTCTAGAACGCTCGAGCGGCGTGTTCTGCTGTGTATTTATGAGAATCGCCGCTGCCTGGAGGGCCTAATACAGCTTTTAAACATAAGGAGTTAAACATATGATATATTGGAATGAGCAAACGGTATAAGGTAAAGTTTCGGGCCCTAGGCCACCTGTAAACGGCGCAAGTATACCTCCCGATGCGCCGCTACAGCGCTCTAGACAGGATGCGTGGACAATTGTATACACTCCCTTTAGCTCCATGCGGGTGGTGATCGTGTGAACGTGCGCCAATCAATCGGTTCAACGGAGAGACTGCTGTAGCCACCGTTTTTATCGCTCTCCTCAGCAACCTGATGGCCGGTCAGAAACTCACATTGCTTGAACAGTGTCCTTGTGAATAAATTCGGTCATCCGCTACAGCATGCGCTTCGCATTCGGGAGGTCATAGGTTCGATCCCCAGTGCCGCCGGGTACTCACCGTTGATACAATGGACAGGCTTTTCCCTGGTCTGGTGCTCGACTTATTGAGGGTGAAAAGATTGGGAAATGGGTCTTTGACCTCACGTTGAGTGGCGCTTCAGTTAGGTCCAAGACCCTTTTCCCAAGCATCTCACCCCAGAAAAAGCCGAACACCAGGCTGACGGTAACCTTGTACCCATTAGAAAACAGGTAGGTACCCGGTGGCACTGGGGATTGAACCCAGCATCTCCCGAACGCGAGGAGGATGCTCTCCCCAGGTCCCCACCCCAGAAGCCGTGGGAGGCACTTCGGTGTCGCCGGGTACCTACCGGTGAAATAGGTACGACGGCGCCTCCGGTCTGGTGCTCGGCCATCATGGGACCTCAACCCTTGGAAAGTGGACCCAGCTCAATTAAAAATAGCAGCAGGTGAGAAACGAAGGCCATGGAGTAACACACACGACGAGGACCATGCTGCTGGGACGATGCTGCTGGAGGGACGTTAAGGCAGGGAGGTTAACTAGGCGATGCTACCCTATACAAAAGTCTATAGAGTGTTCTTGTATGGTAGCAGAGTTATAATATTCTCTTACAAAGCACGCCATTCGAGAGCAATTTACTCCTCTCTGGCGGGTCTGCTCGTAATCACTCGGCACAGCGCTTTAATCGCTGCCGTTCTATGCATGACTAAGTCCGCTCGAGCCGATACAACCGGCTGCACGTTCAGTCCAGGCCAAACGGTATACACAGCCAGCGGGCCATGCGCGGAAAGCCCGAAGCTTCCTGCATCCGCCGTGGTCGCGCAAGCATATCACGGCGGCGCGAGTGGACTCTGCAGGCGCTGAATGTTTTATTGGTGCCACATCGCGCATCGGCCATCGACACGGGATGCAGTGCCAAGAAAAGTGGAGCGCGCGGCGCGCTCGCCAGAGTCGCTGACATATACCACTGCGCGATCTCTGTGCGCCTGTATAGAAGGGTCCCGGCGCTTGTAGTCACTGCGACGAAGAACACGCGATCGAGTCGGGTGTCTGGAAGCCGATCGAGCTCAACAAGCCCATTGTGATCGGTGACTGCGAGCAACCGGCGCCCGTCGACGTTTTGTGCAGAGCATGGCAGGTGAGTTGAACCGCCGTATTTTATACATTTAGCCTGGAACTCAGGTACACTCAGCTTTAGGTTTTACTAACGATAGTTTTGGTAAACAGTGAGCACTGTCTTTGGAAAAAGAGTTTCATCTTTTCTTCTTTTTTCTTTACATGGTATGTGTGCCCGAATAAGATTTTTAACTATAGACGGCAGCGTGAGGGTTCTGATAAAAGATACGTCTATATAGGGAACAGTTTACGCAACGTTTCTGTGTTTTGGGTACAAGGTTCCAGACTGGTGATCATCCTATAGTGTCGAATCTGCTGCGTACGTGTGACAATATAGCATGCGCTGTAACTTTTCATGAATGAACTTAAACTTTATGAGGTCTCACCGCGCAAGACCCATATTGCACTCATGTTAACTACACCAACGACTAACACCTACAGCTGGGGCGGTAGCTTCGTCCTCAACGCATCTGACAACGTGCTTGGCGAAGCTGATAGAGGAAGCAGTATTTACGGCATCGACTGCGGAATAATTTTGTTTTTATTTTCTTCTCGTTACGACGTCAAAGCAGGCGCTTTTCAAGCGTTCATGCATGGATGACAGCAGGCCGCTCAAATACGTGAAAAAAGAAAGAAATTCGTTCATCAAACGATGTGTTTCTTTGTTATTTCTGAATTCCTGAACAGTTTTTGCGTAACGGACTACTGCAGTCTTCGAGCTTTGAACAAACGCAATTAAGTTATTTTATCAGCAGGTGTCTGGCAGCAGTGACCGCATAGTCTGTCTTGTCAGTGGTTATATGACGGCTGTCAGCGTGAGAAAGGACAAAGATGTGCATACTATCCTGCTTTTATTATGAAAAAAATCGGCAGGACGATCATGGAACCCAATGCGATAAATCTATGATAGCAGTTGTATTTACCCTCGAAGATTGTTTTGATGCTTTTATAAAATTCAAATGAATGATTTAGCCCTGAGCCGAGGCTTCACACATGCGACAGTATTTTTCTGGAGGGTGTAGGTGGGCGGGGCCAGGTAAGGGTGTGGAGGTGGATCGAGGGTGGACGGTCCCCTAGCTAGGGAGATGAGGTGGGAAGGTGGCTGATGGGTGGTGGTGTTGTGGGTGTGTACAGACTTCACTGATTAGGCTTCGCACAGACAACGGCGGAATTTTTGCCAAGTGTCACTGGTACTGGTTTTGCAGTAAAAAGAGAATTGACTCTGAGAAAATGAAAGACGCAGTAACTGCCTCACTTCCCATTGAGTTCATATGAGGGAGGTAATGAAAAAAGGGAGAAAAAGAGATAGCGTAGTGGAGGGCTCCGAAATAATTTCCACCACCTGGGGATCTTTAACGTGCACTCACATCGCACAGCACACGGGCGCCTTTTGCATTGCGCCTCCATCGAGACGCGGCTGCTGCGGCTGGGATTGAACCCGCGTCCTTGGGCTCAGCCGCCGAGCGCCTTTACACCTGAGAAACCGTGCACTGAAATCACCGTGTGACCGTATCGCAGAAGCGTCTGCAAGAGCGCGGGCAGGCGTGCGGATGACAGCGCAGGCACCTCGTAAAAAGTGACAGGCGGACGAGTTGCTAAAGATGCAGTAAAACACGCAGTGGCAAACTAGACAAAGGAAAGACTCGGGATGCAGTCCAAGAAAAATGGAGCAAGCGGAGCGCTTGCCAGATCCGCTGTCATGTATTACTATATACGCTTATGAAGAAAGAAATCGTCTCTGGAGCTTGCCATCTCATCGTTGTCCATTTCTTCATTCTGCTGACCCACACCCAAAATCTAGAATTCCGCCCAGACTTTTTCGCCATCTGGAACCCGCCTTCCATCGTCTTCGACTGAACGCCATGCTTGCGAACAGCTAACGTTTCTAATGTCAAGCAGGCTGTCCGCACTGCGACAGCTGTGACTCACTTGAAACAGTGTAGTATATTCTGTTAGAATGCTTACCTTGCGCGGACGAGCAAGCATAATACATGCACCAAATTGAGACTCTCACGTACGTGCTGCTAGCAATGAACAGTGCTTTAGGTCCCTCATCCTGCCCTGCGCAGCAATGCCATGCACTGAACTTCTTATTTGCCTATTTGGAGGACCCGTGGACAAACTGAAAAGCTTTAAAACTTTCTTGCATCTCCTTAGGCACATGCCATGCACTGAACTTTTTATTTGCCCATTTGAAGGACATTGTACTTCTTCACTAAATTCGAAACTTTCCTGCATTCTCATCTGATGTATATGCACCCCAGTTCAATCACCACACATTTTATTCCATTTCAATTCTTTTATTTGACTATTTTCTGCATCCTTTTCTTCAAGGCTTTATGTCCCGGAACCCCTCCAGCACTGCTTCAATGATTGCTTCGTAAATCCTTTGTCTTTAATTAGGAGCTTCTTTGTGCGCCTCTCAAAGGAAATCCCAAGACGAGTGCTACGAGTGCATGCAGCACGTTTCCGCATGCTATCAGCAGTCATTGCAGTTTAACAAGTGCATCTCTAATGTAAAGGTTTTGCATTACACTCCGCGGCACATGACCAGGGAAAAATGCATTGGGGAGCGTCCGGATGACGTGATTCAGACCTTTCTGGGCAATTCCGCCTCGCCCTATCTGGCTACCATTCACGATAACTATATACAGGGTGTTTCAGGGAAGACTAAGAAATTTTCAAAAAATATGCTTTTTGAGGTAAAAATATGGCTTTTGCGGCGTACCAGTGTAGGCGGACACCAGAAAATCGGCGAATCGTCTTAACTGTTAAGCTAACTCTTTAACTATTAGAATTAGGCACAGTCAGTGGCCGAGCAAATTTTGGCCGTTTCTGGCGCAAGTCGAAAATCGCGGGCCTACGGCAAGTACTGAGCGGCGCACGTGTCACGTGACATTCTCGGCCACGCCTGCCACGCCACGGTTGGCGCAGCGAGGAGTGGTGAGCAATATGCACCATACGCATAAAAAGTTAATTATTAGAATCCACTTAACCAGCTAGCTGGTTAGGTCGATTCACCGGTTTTCAGGTGTCCGCCAACACTGCTAATTCTATGCCGCAAAAGTCGTTTTTTTTTTTACCTCGAAAAGCCTATTTTTGAAATTACTTAGCCTTCTCGGAAACACCCTGTATTCCCCGGTAAGGTTTTAACTTGAGCGCCACTTTCTCGACAGCAGCTGAACCAATTACAAAGACTGCTACAAAAGGACTGCTAAAATAGAATTTGTTTTGGGTTCTTAATGTATTATCATAAATTGCCACAAATATCGGAACCGCGAAGATTTTTCAATTTTTAAGGTAACTCTTGCAGCTCTGAACCTTGGTTGCAAAAACTGGCATCAGAATTTTCGAACTCCACCTACTAGAACGCTTGCAGTGTAAGAAGTCACCATCCATAATATGCTGCCATTATTTCGTGAGCCAAACTTTCCTTAACTTACGTAATTGCGTAACAATTTCACATACCGCGTAAACTGATATATCAAGCTTGTCTGGTTTAAACGCTATGACAGGTTTAGTTTGCAGAGTCTCGATTTTTTTTTTTTTGTTATCCACATAAGGGGTGTGCGAGTATTCGGAATTTCGGAATAGCGGCGTTCGTGGTGCTCATATGGACCTCCTGCATGTTTGTAAACAAACGAGGTGGCGCTGCAGTCGCTAGCGAGCTCGTGGTAGGCAAAAGGTCGGGGAGTGGCGTCGCGGATAGGTGTAGTGCGCGGGTTTTCAAGGCTTGTAGGCGCGTTTCCAGTTTCTGCGAATCATAGCAATGGTCGATGCTTCCAACTTAGTAATTTGTCGAAGTACACGAGCTCGCGTTGTCCACGTGCGGCCTATAAAGAGAAATAGTTTGCCACTGTGTATTGTATATATGGTTAGTAGTAAACATGTAGAAAGCGTTCCTGCCGTTTATTTATGCGCTAGGCATTGAATAAAACAAGTTTTGACACTCTGCACTAGCCGGAATGATTTTACTTCGGGACAGCAGTGAGGGGAAGTGCTGGCGTTGTTTCGTCGGAGCAGACATGCGCTCATCGTCTGCTAGCTGACATACGTACGTGTCCCGCTGCGCGAAATGTGGGGACAGCGTCGTGTCCCCGATCTCCTGTCTCGCTTAGCGCTGTTTTTAGCCGCATGACCACGCACCAGCCAGGCCGACTTGTCCTCTTGTTAAGCTGGTCAATTTGGTGAAAATTTTTGATTTTTAGAATTATTTTCTTTCCTAGCCCTGAAGTCTAGTTTCGTGACGAAAAATTATAGCAAAATATTGAGTACAAATTTATAAATTACGCTTTTTAGAAGTGTGGTCGTCAAAAATTGTGAGGTAATTTCTTTGATTTCAGTGCCGCATTTCTTTGACCAAAGCGAAAGCGAAGATGCCATAAACGAGGGAATAAACTTTAAGGTTCGTTTTCTGACCTCTCACATTTTCTGCGACTGGATCACTCACCTTCGTAATTCGCATGGAAATCAAATGATTCCATTTGTCGCAAACTATTCCTGAGACGTTGAGGAGCGTAATAAATCTCTCGATTTTTTTCCCTACACGTACAGTATTGTGTTAGTTATTTTTTGTAAGAAACGTTTTCATGTAACTATGCATGCATAAGTACTGATCATATAGAAAAAGAACTAATCGCGTCATCATACAGAACAGGGCTTTATGCACATGCTGGCATAAAAAATCTGCGCACTATCTACCCAATTATTTGAGACCTAGCTTGGGGGGACTTGACGACGGTGTTAATTATAATTGCCCAGAACTGCACCAGGTATAGCTATAAGTAAAAGGAATGACTGAAACTAGCGTAGGAATTTCATATTTTCACCAAGTTTAGTTACATATCGCATGCATGAAGAACGAAAACAATTTTCATGCCGCGTCCCCTCTCAATCTCGCCACGTGTCTGTTAGTAGCACGCCTGCGGCTGCTTCTTTCCAAACAAGCTTCGCGATCATGTATTACCTCATGAAACATGACACATGCATGATGCAATGAAAAAGCATATGGCGTTTAGCACACTTAAGGTACGCTATTCTAAGCACACCAACGCGACCGCGCAAGATTGGCACAACTTACCAGACTTCTTTCTACTCGAATGAAATAATTACGTCGTCATATCAAGAAACAGTTTCAAGTAACTATTAAATGTCACAAAACGCGCCATTTAAACATGGTGTGCTATTAACAAAAAAACGCATTCCTTGGGGGCGAGTGAACCTGTCGGCGCCCCGTGCACTCCGGCTCAAGGTGATAAATACGTGTGCAGCTACATATGTCTTTTTTTTCCTTGAGCAATTATCAGCCTACTATCCTGAAGTTCAGGTGAATGAACGCAGTAACTTGCATGCTATTAAGTGCATTGAGTGGCAGTGCCTATCGACTCCCAGACTTCGCGCTTTACTACCGTGGCCCAATGCCTGTTAGCCAGTTTCCGAATGCGGCCATTTATGCGCGAGAAACCTATCGAGGCTAATTTAATATTTTTTATGCTACTACGCGGATCCAGCAGTGACGCAGCTGGTCAATACATGCTGCTTCTGCAGTGCACAGGCTTGAAGCAGCCGCCGGTAGCTGCGGCAGCTGCGGTAGGCACGGGCAAGCGGAACCTGTTTTGCCTACCATGCGAAAGTCGCTGCTAACATCAGCGCCACCGCATCTTCGTGACGTCGCGGGGTGAAGGAGGTCCATACGGTCTTAAGACCGGCCGACGCAACAGGGTAGCCAGGTCCAGAAAAACCCTGCCTTCATGCTCTATATCGAAGGCCAATGCTCATAACCCCTCCCTCATATCTACCGATATGTGGTGTTACTTTATTTGCCGCCGTCGTCAGTAGGAAAGGGTAACTTTCTGATGAGCATGACATGAGGGTCACAGAGCTAATAACGGAGTCAAACGCCAGCCTCCTAGAGTAGATCAGCGTTAAGTACACAATTTCAACTGCATGAGTTACAGCGCCTCCACTAACCCTCCGCTGTTTCGCACGAATTGTACGAATATTCGCACAAGTGATGAGTAATCATGCAAATGTTCGATTCGTATTCAATTCGGTTTCGAACTAAATGCTATTCGCACTCCCCTAACGGGCATGCATAGTTAAAAGATCATATTTCAGATTTCGAACTGTGGAGTTTTTTGAGGATGTTGAAATAAAAACCTGGCCAGTGCGTAATTCGAAACTATGTTTGCGTGAGTCACAAGCTTTTAAGGTTTTCTTTAATACAAGAAAATTTATCTAATAGAAATAATGATCGCCTAATGAGAACATTTCTGCCTTCTACATGGTCAGTCGGGGACAAAAGTCTCTGGACCACGTGTTGCTCAAACGAAGCCGATGAGTCTACTGATATCCGGCGGCTGGAGACCACACTTGGGGAGACGAAAACAAAATTTTGACTTTCACCTCCACCAGTGTGCTCTCCAGCCGCCTAATAGTCGAGCTATCGGATTCGTTTGAGGAACACGTGGTCCAGAGACTTTTGTCCCCGACTGGACATGAATCTGAAAAGAGCAAATAAGCGTACATGAAATTGAGGGTGTGATGGAATCCTGTTTGGTCGGGAGAGTACATTTGGAAACAAAAGACGCCGACCAGTAAAAAAGATCGTTATTGATGTTTCGGCTTCCAGCACAGAAGCCCTGTTCACAATGAATACATCTCCATAAGTAGATCCTTTAAGTAGGCTTGAATAATCGCCGCAAGGAGCGTGTGTAGATCGGGTTCAAGATTCCCGTCGTTTCGGTTCAGCGTATGTGATGCGGTTTGTATGATTAGGGATTCCAGACGCAGCCGTGATGCTGTCAGTTTTTCAGTCGCGACGATTCTTGCCTTGCCCCAGTCATTCTTGTGGTCATTCAAGACGGCGTGCTCTGCCAAAACGTTATCACGAATGTTTTTGTTCTTTACGTCCCGAACGTGCTGCTGCAATCGATTCCTGTAACTTCCTGATTCCCCGAGGTAAACACCGTTGAAGCCTGCGCAGGGAATCTCGTAAACAACTCCGGGGAATCTTTCCTTTGGCAGCAATTGTCCTTCATGCTCACTAGCTGATGGTATTTCTTTTTGGACGGAACATGCGCCACCTGAATGTCATACTCCTGTAGAACACATGCGAGACTCACTCGCTCCCAAAAGATACGGCACAGAAGCCCGTTTTCTGAGAGGAAAGGGGGGGGGGGGGGGCATCCGGTTGTTTCGCAATTCCACATATGCAACTGCCACTCGTGAGCACTGGATCTGAACACCGGAACCGAAGTGAAAAACCGAACTGCTAGCACACCTAATTCGCATTTAGCTTAACTATGAAAACCGACCGTATTTTTTTTTAATTCCATGAAGTACGGTCGCTTGGGTAAAATTAAAAGTGAATGTGGCCGCTGTATGACTGCTGCTTCCTTGACGCCGTGAGCGTGTAGTCAAGCATGAGTGCTACCAAATCTGGGACCGGTAACCGCCTTTTCAGTCGCAAGGGGCGCCGACTGCTCGTTCACGTTATAGGTTGGCTGCGATACTGTGCGAGACTCGCGAGTTTCGGGCTATACCTGTTCTGCGCACAAAAAAAAAAAAACGACAGCATACCGCAAGCAACCGCCACTGCGTACAAGTATGTTGTGTTTTAGCACTTAACACTGTTTCTACCGTTAAGCAGCCATGACCCCTGCGTGCGTGAAATGCTAGGCGCGCGCGTCGGAATTTGCTGCGGGCCGAGCATCCGCCGAGCGCGCGCGGGCGGGCATTCAGAAGAGCAGACTGCGTTGTGTGCCGTCAGCTGTCAGTAGCTTATTTTCCGGCCTGCACCGGCGCGGCAGCAGTCGCGGCAGCGATGGAGCACTACGGCACACGGGGCAGCAAAAAAGAAAAAAAACAAGCACGAGTGTATAGGCACGCCCGGCCGCCTGTGTTTCCGCGTGGACCTCGTTAGGTCGCGTTCTTTTTTCCTGCCCCGACAGAAGCCATTAGGTCGCGGCCACGGACGCCGTAGTGTTAGCCGACCCCCTGTTTACAGCTTGTCGATTCCACGATTACGCATATGCGTAGTTCGTGCATGTGGACCGCACGCATTTCATTCGATGCGACTTCTCGTGAGCGTACAGTTGGGCTCCACGGTATATATAGTCCTCCAGCTCATCGAAGGCATGTTGTATATGCCGACATTTTCTGATGGAGCCTACACTCACGGACAAGAACCAGGGTAAGCGACAGAGCATGATTCCCCTCTGGCATACACCGCATGCTGATGTAACGTGATTGAAAGACTTCTTTCTTTCTTGCTTTCTTTCTTTCTTTCTTTCTTTCTTTCTTTCTTTCTTTCTTTCTTTCTTTCTTGCTTTCTTTCTTTCTTTCTTTCTTTCTTTCTTTCTTTCTTTCTTTCTTTCTTTCTTTCTTTCTTTCCTTCTTTCTTTCTTTCTCTGTCTTCTTTCCGCAGTCTGGACTCGCACGTGCACATTTCAAGTTATGTATCTATTTTGTGTAAAGCTCTTTGGCTGGTCACCCTAGCGGTCTCCACGCCAAGCCATGGGCATTGAAAACTAGGACGTTTTCCGGCTCGCATAGGCTTTTTCATCGCACCTCTCTGCTCCAAAAAAGAAGCCAAAGAAGAGAGAATGAAAAGCGAGATTATTGCATCCCCCTCCCCCTTTATCTTGGCTTCGAATTACCGTATTACCGTTGTGCAGTTTCACGTCTAGAGTTTGGGTTAAACGCAACAGTGAATCTGTATAATGGAAAAAAAGGAGAAGATAGGAGGGGGAGGGGAGGGTTAGCTCAGATTTTATGCTAACGCAAATGCTTGCGCAAGCGTTTGCACAGAGTTCGAGCGTAAACAAAATTCCTCGTTAACGCATGCGGCAACCAGAGGCTCTTCGAACTTACCCCCGAAGAAGCCGATCGAGGCGGCCGACCAGAGTACGCGACGCACCTTCGCGCGGCACTTGTTATGAGAGCTCCTTGTCTGCAAGCAGCTGCAGCTGTTCACGCGACCCCTCTTCGCCCACGCCCACTTTGCACGAAGAACGCCTGCGTTCTGGGCCGACCCGACGCGTCCCCGTACTCCGGCGCAATTAACGACGCAGCGTGACGACACTCTGGCGTATCGATCGAAATCTACTCGACGACGTGACGGGAGCAAGAACGGCTACGTTCGCCAAGTTCATACGGCATGCGACGTAAGTGGAATCCTCGAACCATTCGTTCGTTCTGAAAATCAGCTTAACGCCGCCGCTATAAGGAGCAGGGGTCTGTGACGGCGTTCGTCGCGTGACATGTACCGGCGTGAAATACGAGCCCGCTTTTGTTGACCTTCGTTCGCTATGCGCGCTATGTGCCGCCTCTAAACAGGCTTTGACGGTAGAGGAATGCATGCATGGAGGTGCGTACCGCCTCAATTCCGTTGGATCGCTTTCACGGGTCGTCTGTTGGCTCTGATGTAGAGCAGAAGAAACTATCGCAGAAACCCGATGCCGTTTCAGTGTTCTGGTTTGGTTTATAGGGGTTTAACGTCCCAAAGCGACCCTGGCTATGAGAGACGCCGTAGTGAAGGGCTCCGGAAATTTCGACCACCTGGGGTTGTTAACGCGCACTGACATCGCACAGCACACGGGCCTCTAGAATTTCGCCTCCATCGAAATTATACCGCCGCGGCCGGGATCGAACCCGCGTCTTTCGGGCCAGCAGCTGAGCGCCATAACCACTCAGCCACCGCGGCGGCTTTCGTTTCAGTGTTCTGTGTATGTGTGTCTGTTTGTGTGTGTGTGTGTGTGGGGGGGGGGGGGTTCTCGTAACGTATTGATCACCTTCCCATTGTCTGCCAATTCTATAAAAATCTTCTGTCACCATTCTCATAAGCACACAGTTGCTAACGAACTGCATGTCACTGATAGCGAAACTGGCCTCGAATATCAGCTGTTGCTCTTATTTCTGCTTCCATTGCTCCCTTCGTTATTCATGGTCTTATCCTCACTTTTGGCGCGAAAGCCCTACTTCACTAGCAATATTGAAAAAGCCGATGGATCTCTGAACCCTCAACCTTTGACCCTTGATGCCTCTCAGATACCTGCAGAAATAAAATAAATATTGCCACGACTGGGTTTCGAACCGGCGGCGGCGCAGACAGATCACCTTCGCTGGCCACTGCGCGAGAGCAGTATGCTATCGCCACAGCCGATCACACCTCGCGTTTAACTGCCACACTCGTGCTGTGCGCTGCACGTCGTCATCTTCGTTATCCATCCGTGCGCAAAAAAGCACTATTAGCCTCCTACCTCGCAAAATCCGCAGGTGGACTGACTGACTGATGTTGTCGAGAGGAAGAAGGAAAAGGAAAGTGCACGGGCCTGCCTACTGGCTCGAGCCGAGCCACGCTCGCTGCCGCGTGCAGGAGGGCTATAGGATAGGAGAGCAAAGAGTGAAAGAAAAGACGCGCCGCGCTAATATGCCCCGGGCCGATCCCGGAGGCAGTGCAATACCGGGCCGACCCGCGCCAGAGTGCTTCAAGCCAAGCACTCCGCCATTATCCAAAAATAAGTTTAATATCTTAGGTCCAAGGACCCGCAGCAGATATTAAATCAGGTATCAGATCATTAATCAGGCTGCGTTTTTGTGGAGGAAAAACGCTAAGGCGCCTGTGTGCTGTGGTCGAAATTATTCCAGAGCCCTCCAAGGTAATTGCGTACCGCTGCTTGTGAGTCGGACATAACCGTTGCCTCGCTGTTCTTTGATATCGCTAGTGCGATAGCTGCTTCTTCAGCCGATGTGGTATCCACCGCTTGGATAAGGCTGCTTGCAATGATATCCCCCCGGGGTGAAACTGCTGCAATTGCCGCGACTCCGTTAACGGGTCCAGCCGCATCGACGTAGATCGTGTCCTTGTTTCCATCCCAGCGCTTAGAGAGGTGTCTAGCTCTGGCTAGTCTCCGTCCTCTGTTGTATTCCTCATCCATGCGTTTTGGTATGGGGTGAGTCGTAATGTGGGGTGAGGCCGCGTTGGCGCTCCGTGTTGGGAAATTTTGGAAAGGTCTAATCCTTCCAACATCCAGATCTTCTGGACGCCAGGGCACCTCTCAACGACGGGCAATGAGGCGGCCAACACAGCTGCTCGAGCTCTCCTCCTCCGAGCATCTGGCACGCAGCCTCTCTCTGACATAGTTGACATAGTTGACATAGTTGACAACCCCTCACCCTTACTAAGCTACGCAGAAATTACGGAGTACTATAAGATCACAAGAAGGGAATATCCTCTTCCTCACAAAACCCTAAGTAAATATGAAGAGCGCATAATCAGGCGACTACAAACTAATACTCTGCCCAATCCTTACCTAATGAGTAAATGGTACCCAGAAACCTACAATTCGTCCTGCCCCTTCTGTGGAGCAGTTGGCACACCCTTTCACGCGGTTTGGGAATGTCAAGAAAACCCAGACTTGGACAGCAATCCCGATCCGACTCATGAGCGCTGGGAGGCAACCCTTCATAGCCACAGCCCACTCGACCAGAAATTGCTGGTTGAGAGGGGCCGGATTATGATGGCGACCAATGGGTTCTCGTACTGAACCCACCCAGTTTTTGTGCTCTGAATAAATGTTTTTCCTCCTCCTCCTCCTCCAGAGCCCTCCACTACGGTACCTCTTTCTTCCTTTCTTCTTTCACTCCCTCCTTTATCCCTTCCCTTTCGGCGCGGTTCAGGTGTCCGACGATATATGAGACAGATACTGCGCCATTTCCTTTCCCTAAAAACCAATTATGTTTATCATTAATCAGGTATCAGGTGGGCGTGAAGTCTCTGAGACAGCCACGAAAGAAAATGAAACGCGCATAGCGTGCTCCCTGAGTCAGTGGACACCTCAATCACGCTTTCAGGTACATATAGCGGTGGTGTCCGCCTGCAAAAAACTGCTTTCGCGCATTATTTCGTGCGTGGCAATGCTAAACCGCCAGCCTTTTTTCTTGTCTACTTCCTGGTCGTCAAAGTATCCTATAGACATTCCGGCTGTGGCTCGAATACCTCATGAGGGACGGTGGCTTCCTGGCCCTACGGGGCTGGGATCTAGGAGCTCTTACCAATGTGGCGAGGGCTCCTTGTCAACGGGTGTGTCTGTTGCTAAACCGTCGTCGTCGTTTCGGATGACGCGGTTGTTGCGACGCGCGTCTTGTCTTTCAATCTTTCCTCTCATACCTCTTTTAACTCACCTACTGTCTGCACGTGGCAGCGATTGTGGCCCAGCTTGCGCCAGTGGGCAAGACACGTGTACTTTTCAGTCATCCTTCAGTCGCAACAGCAACAACAAACCTCATTAAATTTTTCCAACCGGCTTGAATTGCAGTTATCTTACACTGCTACACGTCCCCCAAAGCTAATTTGGGCTCAGTTTTAATGAGCCATTGCAGTTATCTTACACTGCTAGATGTCTCCGAAAGCTAACTTGGGCTCAGTTTAAATGAGGCATCGCAGTTATCTCACACTGCTGCATGTCCCCCAAAGCTAATTTGGGCTCAGTTCAAATGAGCAGGCGGTGGTAATGGCTCAGAAGCAATATATACTTGAAGGTCACCTAGTTAAACCAGGAATATCATTGTTTCGTAATCACCCGATCATTTAATCAAGATTGAGCAGTAAACTTTTTAACTACAAGGAATGCGTGAAAAAAGAAGCCGAACAGAATGTTATAAAGTGTCAACACAACAGAAACTAAAGCATTTTTCGTGAAGCTTTAATTTCAGTCCTAACAGTTTTTTTTTCACGCATCATGCCGAGCGCAGAGCTCCAGAGGAGCCTGACGGTATGGCTTCTTGTGCGTGTTACGACATTTCCTTCTTCACGCACTTCGTTTTTCTAAACTTTTTTCTGTACTTCTTTAAAACTCATCTCTACTCCTTCCCCTTTGTATGCCCTCCTCTCTCTCCCCAGTGCAGGGCAGTAGAATGCTACCTTCTCCTGGCAATCCTCACTTTCTTTATTTCTCTCTCTCTCTTTCTCTTTTTCTGGACTCAATTTTTGCGGTGTGAGTTATGCTGCGATCACAGAAGTGACGTACTTGGGAGACTGCCTTCATGATCAGCTTGCAGGGTGTGCGGCTGGGCGAGTTTGTCCATTTTGATTATTTTTCTGTTTGACTCCCAGCCAAATTATCTGACGGGTGCCAATAAAGTTATTTCTCTCTCTCCCTCTCTCTGTTTGGCTTTGAGGCGGAGAAACACACGGTAACCATCTCACTTCTCGGTGAACACCTCAACCGCGCCATGAGGGAAAGGAGGAAAGAGGGACTAAAAGAAGGAAGACAGAAATGGGCTATAGTTGAAGGACGTATCAATTGCAGCGAGATGGGTTGCGCATAAGGGATGGGTATATACGCGGCGGATTGCGGGCGTACCGTCTTGTCTCTCACGTGACCGTCCCTTACGCACAGCCCATCTAGCCCTATGTCTTCCTGTTCCCCTGCTTTTTAAGTAAAACGTTTAAGGCACACCGAGAGATGAAGTAATTTTAAGTACATCTTGAATTGTTTAAATTATCACTTACGCAGTTAAAAAAATGAAAATTGTTTTTTTGGGGGGGAAAGGAAATGGCGCATATCTGTCTCGCATCTCGGGTGACACCTGAACCGCGCCGTAAGGAAAGGGATAAAGGAGGGACTGAGAGAAGAAAGGAAGAAAGAGGTGCCGCCCTCCACCGCAATAATTTCGACCACCTGGGGATAAATATTATTATCGAGGCAGGCGAGAGGGGTCGCGCTTTCTTTGCAGCGGCTGTTGCGTAATGACCATTCGTTCGTTCTGAAAACCAGCTTAACGCCGCCGCCATAAGGAGCAGGGGTCTGTGACGGCGTTCGTCGCGCGACATGTATACCGGCGTGAAATACGAGCCCGCAAGGGCTGAAGCTTTTGAGTACATTTCTGAAAAGCGTCATGTCGCTGGAGTATACAGCCAACAGAAACCGTCGTGTCGTTAACCTCCTAACTAGTGCAGGGTAGTGTCGGGGCCCTTGCATCCGCTCTACTGCACATGTGTCAACGCCTCAGAAACAAAGCTCGCGTGTTCTTGTCACTGCACAAACAAGCTGCTTCAGTGTCAACGCCTCGAGAACAAAGCCGGCGGGTTTCGTCGTTTTGCAGGCTGTTTTGGACGCACCGCTATCTTTTCACTATGTGACCTCTGTTGCCTATTCTATTTTAGAGCACAGCTCTTAGACACCCGTTCCTGGCTTGCTCGTCGTCGTCGTTGTCGGCGTAACCGGCAGAGCTATAGCAAAGCGAAGAGCACGTCGAACCGGCATGAACTACAGCAAATGATATTGCCACGCTGCTGACTTTCTGCCGGCGCCACGTGGAGGTCGAACTGTGTTCCCGAGCGCGTGGCCGAACGTCTTCTTGGTCCAGAACGAGCGCGGCGGTGTTGGCAAACCTCGCCCGAGTGAACAGCTTTGTTCTCTGTATTTTCGCCGGTGACATTTTTGGTGGAGGTGCGGGGTAACGATCCCCGTACCTCTCACCGGCGAAAATGTCACCGGCGAAAATACAGAGAACAAAGCTGTTCACTCGGGCGAGGTTTGCCAACACCGCCGCGCTCGTTCTGGACCAAGAAGACGTTCGGCCACGCGCTCGGGAACACAGTTCGACCTCCAGGTGGCGCCAGCGTGGCATTATATATATATATATATATATATATATATATATATATATATATATATATATATATATATATATATATATATATATATATATATATATATATATATATATATATATATATATATATATATATATTATTATTATATATATATACACGTGACATCTCACGTCGAAAAAACGAAAAAACAAATTCGCCGGTATTGACGTTCGAACCGAGGCCCTTTGCGTGCCAGGTAGGCTTGCAACGCATATGTCACGAAGGGATTTTTTTTTCTTTATAACGCATAACTGGGAACAAAAGCCGATAGCTCATCCCTTATTAGGCAGTTGATCTAAGCCAAACTTGCGGGTGTGGCAGAGGAACTCATGCATTACCATGTGTTGTTCTGAAAGCAAATATTTGTTGACAGGCGTGGCACCTATGCAAAAATTGAAAATTGGTCTTTGGGGAAAGAAAATGGCGCAGTATCTGTCTCAGATCTCGGCTGACACCTGAACCATGCCGTATAAGGGACGGGATAAAGGAGGGAGTGAAAGTAGAAAGGAAGAAAGAGGGGCCGTAGTGGAGGGCTCCGGAATAATTTCGTCCACCTGGGGCTCTTTAACGTGCACTGACATCGCACAGCACACGGGCGCCTTAGCGTTTTTCCTCCATCGAAACGCGGCCGCCGCGGTCGGGTGCACCTATGCGCCTATATCGCTTTTCCCGCGCCCAGGAGGCTTCTGTCCCTAATGGTACGTTGCAAAGCGTCTTCGTAGGGAGCAGCAAACGCGAGAGGACGCCGCAACCGGGCAAAGGTTGCACCGCGCTGCTCTGCGCAAATTAGGAATGTTCGTTCAGTGCAATTGTTTAGAGGCCTTATGCGACAAAGCGGCAATGCCTAGTCTAAGTTTTCTGTCTCAATATATCGCAAAATCAAAACGCTGCGCTCAAATTTCGCGTTAGGGGGTACAGTAATCGTCGGTCATTTTTTTTTTTTTGTAGCGGGAGCTACACTGGGCTACCAGTCGAGCATTTCGCGGTACATGGGAGAGGCAAGTTGTGCGCATGCGCCGTTACCATGGCAACCGAAGAGGAGCAAAGTGCGGCGTGCGCTTCGCCGTCGCTGCGGCCGCGCGGCCGCTCCACCGTCAAAGCCGAGCGTGACGTCACGCGGATGAGTAGTTGTGCGCATGCGCCGATACCATGGTAACCAGCGAGACCCAAGAGCTGCGCCGCGTTCTTCGTCGCCGCCTCGCCGCACGCCGCTGTATCACCCGAACCGCGCTTCGCATGCGCAGCCCTGCGTATAAAAGGCGGAGATGTAATGGGCGTCTGTATAACAACGTTTGGCATGCATGCAGAGAAGGAGAGTCCAGCCGTTGCTAAACGGCGGTATAGACAAGAGATTAACTCTTCCGATCCTGAGGTTGTCGCCTGGCAGTTGGCTTGAACCAAATAAAACGCTGGAGTCTGTGCACATGTGTACGTGAAACAAGGTATCACCGCTGTCAGACATCTCCCTTCGATCGCGGGGAATAATGGTGAAGCCTGCTGTGTTCGGCTTCTGGAAAGCGGCATTATCGTCCAAGGAGTCTACGTGGCACAAGGAACATCTGTCAAGCAGTCGATTGATGTGGTTGCCACGTGTATACCAGCCTACGGCACGGTTTCACAGTTGTGTGTGACTTTAGGTGATTTCAACAGGAAACAGGACTCTGTTAGTCAGTGCATGAAAGAAAAGTTTGGCTTTAATTTAGCTTCGGACCCTCACGTCCAGACTACACAATGGGGAACTACTATAGAGCTTGTATACTGAAGAGGCTCAACCAAATCGAAATACTGTGTCGACAATATTGAGACCGCTGCATGCTACTTCACAGATCATCGGGCAGTCTTCGTCTCTGTCAAGCAAAATGAATAAAAGATGTGCATACCCATCGTCTCTCATTGCTAAACATACAGTGACCACAACAAGCTCAGCCAGGGAAACGTACATTTCGTTACGTATATCGTGGCATAGCCGAGCTAAGCCAATGCCAATTTTTTTCACTGTCAGTAAATTCATACATTAAACCTTAGGCCACTCTAGCAATGACGTTTTTAGCTTACCTTATATTACAGGTTCTGACACAAATATTACTTCATCTCACTTGCATCGTACGGCAGTGTGGTGTCATGATCTTCGGACCTTCATGGAATTGAACAAGTATATATAAAAGAAGATTACTGAGGATGTTATCGAAGGGATGTTCACCTTCAGACGCTCTTTTTTCGTTATGTGCTTGCGTCACAACTACATAAATTTTCACGAGCCAAGGATTCGCCCGTGATAATAAGTAATGCGCTATCGTACAGCGCGAAACTACTCAGTGGCAGAACGCCATATTCACTGCAGCGAATACGCGTTCCTTCCCTTTTGAGAGCCTCGGCACAAGTTAACGTTTATGTTAGGCCAGCTGCCATCTGGCAGCGCAACGCGAGGTAAGTAAAAAAGTAAGGCTGTGTGTAGCACGTCTAAACCTACACGAGCTTTGGTGTTTTTCACCTATGTTTGGAAGGTATGCTGGACGCTTCACCACACAGCAGGCTTGTTTTGCTGTAGAGCAACCTTTCGGTGACTCTTTCTAGTATATAGATAAGTTATGGTTAAAATTGGAATTAGTGCTTACGCGCTGTGCAATATAATGAGTCAGTAATGCCGATACTGCAGCCTAGGACAAGTGCATAGTAAACTCATGTGTCATAGCTCGCAGCCATGTTTTGCTTACATGAGCAAGCTTTGAACTGAAAAAAACTAGTCATTCTGGATTCCAGTTTGTGCAGCACAGAACCATCCCGACGACTACTGTACACTTCTGGATGACGGCAGCGAATATTGCGCTAAACTTCAATATATTATTAGCAGCTCAACGTTGCACGCCATTGGTGTATCGCCCTTGCCTACACAAAAATTCTAATAATTTCCTATTGAGTTCCACTGTCAATTGATGTGCACTGAGATTTGATTGTCATCAGCAGTTCTTCCGCGGGCTTTGCTATGGTGCTTCACCGGTGACGCAACATCATCAGCAGCAGCAGCAGCCTAACTACGACCTTTGTAGAACAAAGGCCTCTCCGATATCTCTCCACGTAACCCTGTCCTGTTCCAGCTGCGGCTATCGTATCCCCGCAAACTTATTAATCTCATCCGCCCGCCTAACTTTCTGCCGCCCCTGCCTACGCTTGCCTTCTCTTGGAATCCACTCTGTTACCCTTAACGACCATCATTTAACTTGCCTTCGCATTACATTCCCAGCCCACTCCCATTTCTTCTTCCTGATTTCGACTAGGATGTGATGAACCCGTGTTTTATCCCTGACCCACTCTGCCCTCTTCCTGTCTCTTAACGTTACACCTATCAATTTAGTTTCCATATCTCGCTGCATTATCCTCAGTTTAAGTTCAACCTCTTTAATTAAACTCCACGTTTCTGTCCCATAGGTGAGTATTGGTAAGACACAGCTGTTATATACTTTTCACTTCAGGGATACTGGTAAAGTGCCATTCGCGATATGAGAGCACCTGCGAAATGCATTCTACCCATTCTTAGTCCTTCTAGTTATTTTACTCTCATGGTCCAGATCTGCGGTCAGTATCTGCCCAAAATATATGTAGTATTTCCTTACGACGTCAAACGCTTCGCTTTCTATCGTAAACTGCTATTCCCTTCCGAGACTGTTAAACACTACTTTAGTTTGTTGTTAATTCGTCTACCAACTGTTGGGTTTCGCTTGTCTGGGTCATTTATCATGCTTTTTAACTCGTCCCCTCAGTTATTCAGAGGGATCTGCGAATCGCAGATTACTAAGAAATTATCCGTTAACTTTTATCCCCCAACTCTTTCCCATTCAGTTCTCTGAATACTTCCTGTAAACACGCGGTGAATAGTTTTGGAGAGCTTGCCTGGCGCTCTTCCTTGTTGGAATTTTATTATTTTCTTTATGGAGGACTAGGAACACCGCGCCTCCCGCATGCGAAGTGGTGAGACGCGACGTGAGATCTGGCAGCTAAACGACAATGAGGTCTAGAATTAGCCTAGATTTGAAGAAGGATTGGACCAAACCAGTGAGGAAGAAGCACATAAACGATTTAGCGGTAAGAGGTGTTGGGATTCAGGTAGCGTGACTGGGCCGGAGAAGAGACGAGGATGATCGGAGGAAAAAAACTTGGAAAACTTTATAAAAAGACTATTTACATAATTTACAAGTAAGGGCAACTGAGAGTGCCTCCTAGTAAAGGCAGCTTCCTAGCGGTCGGGAGTCTCGCCCAGCAAAGGGTATCTCTCAAGAGGGGTGCTCTATCCTGGTACCAAACCAGCAGCTCGTTAAATACTCTTCGTATTCCCCAGATCCCTAGCCGGGGAATACAGCTCGAAGAATGATGTCCAACCAAACGATGGCACTGATGGTACCACCCACGGCAGGGCGGTCCTGATGTTCTCTCGCAGCTCGGTCGATGGAAAGAGAACAGGACCCGGTCACGTTGTCGTCCACGTGGCCTCTAAGTGGGCGCGCACGTGTGTCTGGACTGTGCCCATGTGGAACAGGAAGGCGCCTGCGGGACACAGGAATGCAGGCTGTCTCCTAGTAGGAGTTGAAAGATCTTGTACTGATGACCGGAACGCGGAACCTCTGTCGAAGACTGCAGCTCTCGGGCAATTGTTCAACCCCCACGTGACTGAAGAGGACAACACTCCGTTCGTCGACCCGATGGCATGTTCGAACACGTGGGGACGCCATTGTCGTCGCTGCTTCCGGCATTCCTGCAGCCACGTTTCTTCCAGAGGGCTCATTCACCTTCGCGGTGGTTTTCAGGAAATCCTCCCCATGTCCAAATTCGCCGAATTCAACAGCAGGAAGGGAGCGCGAGTACAACAGCACCTCCGCCGCCAGATAATGCTCCCGGAAGATGAACTGCTCGCACGTAGCTCGGCTGACTGGGCGTGCCAGGAACCACTCTGGGAGTCTTCGGATGACCTTCAGTGCCGAAGCTCGGCATCACTTCTCCTCGTCAGATCCCCGTTTTTGGGAAATTCTCTGCAATGCTAGCCAAAAGGAATCGCAGACGCCAAACCACACCTGACAAAAGCAAGCGCCCTCAGAACCCACTCATCCCGCCAGACCAAAACTCAGGGCCAAAACTGCACTTAGCTAAAAAACTTCAACTAAAACTTGAAGAAATCAAATGTTTTGCCTGAATGAACACATGGTGTCTCCCGACTAGGAGTTTAGTTAGACATGGCACCTGTCCAAGGCGTGTGCTCCCGCTCGAGCACAACAGAGGTAAAGCAGGCGGACTCAAGATCTCGCCCGAGAACAGATATTTCGCTTTAAGCGATGACGAAAAGCTCAGTGTATAATAGTTGAACGACAATATTGCCAACCAGCTGAGGAGTCACGGAGAGCGCAATAGTACTGCAGGATGGGGCAGCTAGGCAGGATGCTGGCAAAGCTCTCACAGCAGACAAAAAGTCTGATAAAGAAACGCCAAAGCATGAAAACCTCTGCCCCATAGATAGAATAGAAGTGGCAGAACCGTTAAAGCTGATCAATAATCGCAAGGTAAGAGAAATAAGTAAGTATACTATGGAGAGCATCGAGCACGCGCTCTAAAGAGCGGAAGTAGCCTTAAATCGGTAAAGAGGAAACTAAACAGGGCCAAAATGCAAGTGTACGCATTAAGCGACAAAGAGGACATCATTATAAGCAAAAAACGTCGCCAAAATAATCATTACGTTAAGGGCATATCTAGTGATACCGATGGATCGGATATCCTGGTGAGAAAAAAAGGAAGTAAATAAAAGATCACAAACTGAATGGTGGATCTCCACACTAATATAAAAAAAGCTGAAGAAATGTTCAGTAGTCTGGGGAAGAAACAGCTTACGATACGCAACGAAACAGTGGAAGTTGTAAGAGTACGTTTACTGATTAGGCCGATCTGGAGCTCGACAGTGAAATAGAAGAATAAGATTGGGTTGGAGTGAATTTGGCAGATACTCTCAGGTCATGAATAGCAGTTCACCAGTGTCCCTAAACAGGGAAGAATATACCTCTTCCCCTTAAGGTCGTACCTTAAATTGCCACCATTCACCGATGGGGCAGAAGAAATGTGGAGAGTAACGAAAAGTCTTGAAGTTAAATTGAAGACAACACAGCGAGGTATGGAAAGGAAAATTATAGGTGTAACGTTAACAGGCAAGAAGAGATCAGTCTGGATTAAGGAACAGAAGCTAGTCAGTGATATTGCCATGTAGTACAATGTAGCAATGTCATGGTTGTTCTCTTGTGTTCCACGTCTGGAATGCGCCCTGTGCCCCAGCTGTAAAAATAGTCTTGCTGAAATCAAGAAAGCGACGTGAGCAGAGGCATATTACGGGAGTTTTGTAGCGATAGCTACATTACAGTAGCATTTCGAGCCTCCAGCGTGGCGGCGCGCCACCCTGTGGCTGCGCCGCCACACTGTCACGTCGTTGGTCACGTGGTGCGGAGCAAGACCTACTGAACTAGATACCTGCACATTTGGCGGGGTCCTATGTGTCTGCGTGCGCCAACTTTCGTTAACTTTTTGGCCGTAGAGGGCGCTCGATTGACCTATTAGTCTGTCAGGATCATCATCATCGTCTACTTTCGACAAATGATTTCTCTCCTCTCACTGCCTCCCTGTGCATTTGCCCTGTCTTAATATTTTGAAATCTAGTAATGAACGATGCAAACATGACATTTATTTAAATCCTAGCGGTGAATATTCAGTTTTCGCGCATGCATGCGTGGGACTTTCTGGCATCATTGCTAAGGCAATGGATGAATGATGAATACTCGAAACGTAGACAAAATACAAACTACTACATCCTTGAAGTAAAATAACCAACGCCATCTTGCTGAAAAGGTTAATTGTAGCGCCCCGCCGCCCGTAGCTGCTGCCCTTCCCTAGCGGCAAAAGGCATGAACTAGAAGGTGCGCGCTGGAACATGTGCCAAATGTGAAGGTCTCTAGTTCAGTAGGTCTTGGTGTGGAGCAGCTGGCGGCACCGTGGCTGATCACGTGGTTGGTCACGTGAGCAAGTTCCACTCGGCCAGCTGTAGCTATCGCGTCACTCCAGGTTTAACCAGAGCTAATCCACCGCCAATTTTTTTTAGATGGTCATAGATTTAAAAAAAAAACAAGGTTTTCGAGGTAAATAGAAGCTTTTTGTGGCATTGTAATACCAAAGTTGGCGGACGTCAAACACAGACGAAACGAGTTAACTAGTGAATTTATTGCCTAAAATCTATTAGTTAACTTTTTAACGACTACCAATAGGCACCTGATTGCAATTGTGGCCGGCCGTTGGTAATAACCGTATGAGTTCTTGGAATTTCGAAAACGCGATTTTTTCGCGTTCTTTTTTTTTAATTTTGGACCTTCTAAAAGAAACACCCGGTATAATGCCAAGGGAAGATTGCCGACTATCACTTAGGGTCACACAGTTGATTCCAAAGGAAGGCAAGACGTAGCCGGGGGTGGCGAGAGTCAAGTGGCAGAATGAGATTGCGAGGATTATGCAGGGTGATAAGGGCAGAGTTAAAGGGAGGGATACTGGAGAGGTCTTTTTCGTACCGTGCACGTATTATACTCATGATATAGAGGGAAAATAAGTTCTTGGAAGGTATTCAACCAGTAAAAAGAGGTATTTATAATGACTACTGAATTCCAAGTCCTAAATTATGGTAGCTGTCGCTCTAAACTTGATACTTTTTGCCACTGTGCCTTGTCGGTGATACCGTGAACATAATCACTTGCGCGTTTTCTGTCTGTGCAGACGGTACAAGAAGGGCGGCTCTCCTAGCTGCCTGCTTCCTACTGGCCGTCCTGTGGCGCACCGCTGAAGGGCAGTTCCCGCCCGGAGGACCCGCCTGCAGGTCCTGGTACCAAGAGGTTTGTGCAAAGAAACGGAGAGCTGATGCGCGCATTCCTGGAGTCTGAGAGCTTTGAATGACGAGGCCTTTCACCTAAACCCGTAGAGACGGAGAAAACGTGGCTAAGCACGAAACTTCTTTTTAGTGTCCAGTACCTTACCTGTTTATAGCCTTAGGAATAGCGAAATATATTCGAGCATGCGCGTCACATACCTTGCACAGAGTAACTTATTCCTCGCAGAAACTTCACGACTTTCTCTGACATATTTGTGCAATCACTCGTCGTTTCTTGTGGACGCAAATTAGCTTCAGGGCGAGTTTTTGCAAGCATGTGCTCATTATCTAAAGCAACCACTGATTAATAGGTGCAAGGAGTGAGTGAGTGAGTGAGTGAGTGAGTGAGTGAGTGAGTGAGTGAGTGAGTGAGTGAGTGAGTGAGTGAGTGAGTGAGTGAGTGAGTGAGTGAGTGAGTGAGTGAGTGAGTGAGTGAGTGAGTGAGTGAGTGAGTGCGTGAGTGAGTGAGTGAGTGAGTGAGTGAGTGAGTGAGTGAGTGAGAGTGAGTGAGTGAGTGAGTGAAACGAACGGGCTTCTTTGCGTAAAGCGAAGCCAGCATAGCAGAATGATGTCGACACTCTCGCTTGTGAGGAACTTCAGCAGATGCACAGGAAGAAACTAGCGGCTGCAGCAGGAAGAATGCGAGTATCATCTGAATTCAGTGTTTCTTGCAGCTATGTCAGGCGTGAACAAATTTCTCAAGACTTTTGTCGATTTTTTTCACGTTTCTTTCTTTTGCTTTCTCTGATTTTATCGCTGGTGACAATGTGTTTTTATTTATGCTTGCTCATGCGTATCCGGTGCTAAGGATTTTACGCCTCCGTTCTCCCCGTGCTTGTCACTCAAAGAGCTCAACGGTCTTGCTTCTTTCCGTGCTTCTCACACCAAGCTGTCTCCTACAGCGCAGCACATTTCCGGTTACGGCTTTGAATTCAACGCTGCAGTATTACGACCCTATGGGGTCCGTGAGCATTAAAATTCAAGATCATTAGGCAGAATGGTCAACCATCGAAAGTTTTAGGACAGCACCCTGGCGAGGAAATTTTCTTCCAACTTCTCATCATACTAAGCAAGTAAAAAGCAGAAAAAAGCATATACTTTTGCAGGCAAGTGGTTAAACACTCACTTTACCGCGCCCATTGACCATCATTAGCCCAATAACAATGGATACGAACGTCAATTTCAAACCCTTTCTCATCGTTTTTGAAAATGATGTCGATCTGCGTTGAATCTAGAACACAACTGTTTAGTTTCTTATTCAATATGACTTTTTTTTCGCGTGCCTGCGATTTTTGAACCACTTTACGAAAACACCGGAGCGTTAAAGAATGGCTGCCTCCGCCAGCGTGACGCACGCCCCGAAACGCGGCAAATATCGTTATTCATCTGCGTCCGCGGCTGATTTTGTAGACGATCTAGGCAGCGGTGACTCAAAGGATGCTATCTGATCGTTCGACTTTGGTTCGGAGGGCGAAGAAGGCAGGAGCAACCAGCCCAAAACATCGATCGGCGAGAACGCTTCGGCTAGTTTTGCTAAGCTCAGCGGCTGTTTTGAAATGGGTATTGACGTTGCCGATGCTATGTCTCATTTGTAGAGTTTCAACACCATTTGGGCAGGATTTCATACCACCTGCGCTGGAAATGGTTCACCCGACTGTTCTGTCGAATGGCGTGCCCAACTATAGGACCTAAATTTGTCTTCTAGCCGGGAGAATTGTACGAGCTGGAAGTTGCACTTTTTCGGAAGCATTTTCGATTGGATAGGCAGACGCCTTATTCGAAAGTTTATTGAAATCTTTTCTTCTTTAGTACCTGTCTTTCCAAGTTTTGTCCAGATTTAATCCAAGTGCCTTAATTTCGCCAATGAAATCTGATAACATACAAATTTGATGAAGCTCATACTTTTGAAAAGTATATTTAATCTGCTTCGTTTTGGTGCATTGCATTAAATTTTAAACCAAATAGTTCTGAAGCAAAAAAAATTACGAAAACCCCCCTTATATACTGCCACTTTTCCAATGGTAGGGAAAGGGTGAAACACTAAGCTTTGAGTGGCAAGCCTGCTCAGCCTACGCGCCTAATATGACACGTGCGTGTTGCGTGCAGTGCGGCATTCAGCGTAGCTACCCTTGCTGTGGTTCACTGACCTGCTGGCGTGGCCGGTGCATCTTCCGCAAGGAGGACCGCCAGGGGTACGTGTACCCGCAGGACAACGTGTTCCCGCCGCCCTGGTACTACCAGCGTTTCGTGCCCGTCTACCCCGTCAACTTCAAGCCCTGACGACAGATGGCGCCGCCGTCGACAGTGCCCAGCCACTTTCTCTCCGTCTCGTCGTTTACGGCGCTCCATGTGTCCGATCGTGCCTTTTCTTGCGTTGAGTGCTTGCTATCCATTACGACAAACCTGTGCGAGTCCATTCAGATTTCATGTATGTGTGGGTATGAATGAATTGATGTGCGTACAGTCGTAGGTCACACTAAGAAAGTCACAGTTTGCTATATGGAATTCGTGTTCCAGAAACTCTACCTTTTCTCCACGCACGGTAGGAAGAGAAAGTTAGGCCCTCACTATAACAACGGCGCTTTGAATAAAAGTAAAGCTAGTATCATAGCCTTTATTTTATTTTGTATTTGTTTTCTGTGCACACATGATGCTCGAAGAATAAAGTCATTCCAAGAAAAACTGGAAGGGATATTTTTTCGATATTCTTGGATTATACGTCCCACGTATTCAAGTGATTATTCCTGTGCGCTCTTTGTCACGAAGCATGCAAACGGTTACACGCGGAAATGACGACTTTCAAGGAGCTGCGAGCTTCCATGCTGGAATATCGACAAGGGGAGTTCACTTATTTGCAGCAAATGCGAAACATCTCGTTCTCTCGTCAGGCAATTGCTTTTGCATCTGGGCAAAAAAGCCACGGCACTGAGCGCATAATCCGCGATGACAAGTGCACATGCTTGTTTATGTGCAGACGCACTGAAACACACACATTCGAGCACTTCCACAAAGGTCACAAAGCGACCCCCCCCCCCCCCCCCCCCCCTTTGTCCGAGCTTAGCGCCAGCCCTTCGAAGAGCCCGATGAGACGCCGCCACGTGGCTGCAGCACGCGGGACTGGAGAGATTCACGAGGCGGGCTTCCGCTCAAGGCACTAAAGTACCGCATGGAAATAACCATGAGGTCTTTTGGTTATTTGGTTATAAGTATTGTCATTTGGTAATGGAAATAACCATGTTTACATGGAAATAACCAGGAGTAATTTCGCAGTTCTCACGCTCCAACCAAACGACGTGGGAGAATGATACAACCTGCAGGAATGGTGTGTGTCATGCGCAGAGCAGAAAACACTGCTTGCGCGAATGGACGCCAGTCGCCCCATCTCAGGCAGTGGGTAAATATTCTTGAATCAAAGCTATGACTACATATAGCTTCGTAATGCTCTATATTCTATTATATAACTACCTAAGTAAATGGTAATCCAAAGGTCGAGGAGGACGAAGCCGCTTCATTCAGAAATCATCAAAAGGAAAGCCTAGGGTCACCAAAGGCAAAATTAAGCAGACTGCCGAGCGAGAAACAAAAGTGTCCCGGGTATAGTTCACAAGCGGCCGTGCTCGAAGAACGCGCAAGCCGCAGTATGCGATCACAATCGATTTTGGTCGGACACACACGGACACGTATACCCTTAATACCGAACGTGCGGAGAAAATATTTTGTGAGATATGTCTGAATTTGAAATTCAAACCATGATTAGCTCCGTCAGACGTACCCTATAGAAAAAATTATAGTATTGCCCTTCAGTCTGCGGAAATGCGAAAGCCTTTCCCTGTCCGCTTTCTCCCTTTGTTGTCTTTTTTTTTCGTGTTTTGTTTTTCTTTCATAATTTTTATTTTTTTTTGTTTATTTTATCTTTTTCGCGTTTTGTTTTATTATTTTTATTTTACCGATTTCTTTTATTTATTTGTTTATTTATTCTATTCTTATTTTTATGGAGGAAAAACGTTAAGGCGCCCGTGTGCTGTGCGATGTCAGTGCACGCTAAAGATCCCCAGGTGGTCGAAATTATTCCGGAGCCCTCCACTACGGGACCTCATTCTTCCTTTCTTCTTTCACTCCCTCCTTTATCCCTTCCCTTACGGCGCGGTTCAGGTGTCCACCGATATATGAGACAGATACTGCGCCATTTCCTTTCCACCAAAAACCAATTATTAACTGGCAGAAGTGCGAGAATTGCGAGAAGAAATGTGAGAGGAACTACTTTATCTGCTCTTTGTTCTTTTTTCGAGGAAGTGTCATCGTCAACAACACTTCATCACCTGCTTTTCAAGAACGTGTTACTGATCACTATAGTGACAAATACTAACCATCGGTGTTTGGTTATCCGAGTGAAACCCAACTTTTGGCAACAAGAGTCATTTAGGGAAATTAAGATGAACTGAACTTAATGTCACAGAGACCTTGAAGCCTCGTTGCTTTTCACAAAATGAAATTCCACTATGCAAGTAAGGGAAGCAACAGAGGATAACGCCTTCGGTTTCTCACGGCGCGAGTCGGAGGAAGCGACAGAGGAACCTTACGGCGACCACCCACCTCGTAGCTTCTCTCCGCACCGGGTTCACTTGAGAGCGAGTACAATGACGGGAGCAATCGTTTAGCTTCGGCCACGCGCCATTCATCTCGCAGCAAGCACTTTACCGGGAGCTAGCAAATTCATCATGATCACCGCTGAAAAGCGTTTCGTAAACGGCCCAAACTCAGCGCCGATCTCTGCTCCTTCTGGCGCACTGAGGCGCCGGCTCAGCGCACAACGCGCATTGAGAGGCGTGGCGAATCGAAATGGCAGGCGCAGAAAATTTTGACGGGCGAGCGCTCTCTGCTGAAGAGCGCGAGGGCGGGGGGGTTCGCGGTACGTTGTAAGAGGGAAAGATCACCGCCGGCACTGCACATCCCGCGTGACTTGTGCAGTGCTTTCGTGTGTAGTGGCAGAGCGTGGGAAAGCTCGAACCCTGCTCGTTTGATCCTATCAACGGGTATTCAGCAAGGTGAGCGCCCCGTACTCTTTGTGTCTGACAGTCGCTGAAGGACTTATTGTATGTAGACAGAATGAGAATAAATAGGGACCGGTGCTGAACAAAGTTAACGCAGGCGCGCCCGTAGTACATTCTAAACCCGAACACGCCTATATGGGATTAAAGGGGAGTTAGCTGTCCTCTGGAGCACTCTCTTTTATAGAAGAGAGTGAGGTAGAGGACAGCTCACTCTCTTTTTACTCCTTTCTGTTTAGAGTGTACACTCAAACCAATGAATTCAATTTGCGGCGCCGCACAAAAGTTTTTAAAGCGAGAGCTCTACACGTCGGGCTAAACCTGATTTCGATGTGGATGAGACAATGATCTTAAATGCCTCACAAGGTAAAACCGAACTTGACTGCGTGGTGGTATAGCCCAAGCTATGGTAGTATTACCACGCGATCATAGATTATGGTCATTGGGTACCTGGCCTTGAACTTTTACTTGACCCATGACCTTGGCATTTGATTTGGCACAACAAAAACCATGCCTAGCAGAGCTCTTGCTCGTATAACTAGGTTCAAGCCACTTTGAACGCCTGCCATTTTTTTTCCAGAGATATGGGAGAGAAACCCTTCAAGCGTGAGTATAGCATGCAACATGATCACTAATTTTGAAGCAGTTAAGATATGTATTGCCGTCACTACCATGCAAAAATGTTTGTTATCATGCTTCGCGATCGAATGCAAGAACCTTATGATATGATTGTTCAGCGCGCATTTATTCTGTGCTCAAAGCGTTTTCTCGCATTATCTTCATTAGATATTCTTAGCCGCTGCGCGGTTTCTGCTTTACATCAAGACTCGGGTGATATAGGTCACAAGTGGCAAGCTGCTGCTAAGTCTTCAGGGCATGCGAAGAACACTTATTATATCTAGAGCTCTAAACGTGTTGAGCAGACTCGCATATGGTAGACATGTCACCCGTCTCTTCAGCCCATCATGCATACGGAACAATCGTAAAATCCACACGAACTATTATTTAAGTTTGTCTCATAGCAAAATAAAACAATCACCGATTTCCGGGCAAGGACTACAGGCTGTTTTGCCGAACTTCTGCAATCAATACTTTAAAAAGATTTTTCAAAAGTTACTAATAAGGATACACTTCAGAAAGATACCTAGAATCGACTTTACGATGTCCATTATAATAAAATTTGTACCTTTGAAGTTCTTGTAATACTCAACAATTCTGGACAAAAGCATTTTTGAACGGGAAAGAGTTGAAGGACGCAATTTATTTCATATATTGTAAGATTTAACTATAACAATCAATATATCCGCATACCTCCCGTCAACAGGCTTGCAATTTTTTTTCCTAGTAGCGTTTTTGCGATCGTCACAGACGTCCCCCATTGGTTTTCTTGACAGTCTTAACTGCTCCATGCTAGCGATGGAATAACTTCAAAGGAAAGAATTTGCTACACATCGTAAGAATGAATCATTACCTTCAATATTTCCATAACAGTGCCTTGCAATTTTCCAATGCTCCAAATATTTGTCCAAGAATGTTGGACTTGACACAGGTCAAAAATTTCAGACTGCATCATAATAAGAGGTAGAAAAAGTGACAACCGCTTCAAAGCGTCATCCATCATCGAGGCGCGCACATCTAAGCTATCCCTTGAGGCATGGAGTAGGGAGGGGCGGGGGGGCTTGTGCGGCCAGTGGACCACAATACCGCTTGCCACTTCTAGCAGCACATCCTTTCCAGGAAGCCCTTGTTAACTACCCGGCGAACTTGTCTTTTCGGAACACCAACGCGGACCATTGAGGGCGTGAAGGATAAAAATTTTAAAAAGAAAATGAACAAGAAGACAGCGCCAGTCTGGCCCCTAGTGCGCTTGTGGCGACAAGATGCGCTTTTGTCCGACCAAGGGAAAGGTGGACTGACCCCCGCTGCGCCACCCAAGTTGTCCTCTGCAAGGGTGGGGGGGGCACCCAAGTCTACGGCGCCCGGGCCCCGTCTCCTGGAAGGCGGTCGGTGGGGAGCTGCTGAACGTCGTTACGCTGCCACGAACAGAGGGCTGTCGCGAAGCACCAAGTGTGGTGTGCACAGGGTACGACACGGAGAGACGACAGGCCGAAAATAAGCGAGGTTAGCAGACCCACGGCTTCTTGCACAAAAATATTTCCCTTATTTGCCTGTTTTATAGTCACGTCTGCGTTGCAGCGCTGTGAGTGAAGTACGCACTGTGTTTGCTTACAGCGTGAGGAAAAACAAATAAAGGGTAAAAGAAAGGCTGCCATTCCCTCAGTATTCGTTCGCGAGTTACTGAATATGTGGCGATGAAGCAGCTGCAAGGTCGTCTTTTTCTCCTTTTGTTTTTCCGAGCTGAAAACCTCAAGTAGCTACGAACACATATAGTGCACGTCTCTGAAAAAAAAACTTCATGTTCTAAATACTCTACGCCAGCTTAATAACAAACCTTCGATCGGAGCTCTTCACGAAGGCAGGATTATTTTATATCATTCATGTCTTATTTTTGGTTCTTAAAGACTGAAGACAATGAATAGTTCCCTATAACTGACATCTTATTACAATCTGTCATTTCTAACAAAGAATGTACTTGCGCAAAGAACACAGCACACAACAAAGTAACACATACGACAAGAACAGAGCGCAACTTCCAACTAGTTTATTAAGAGCAGGCAACTTGAATATATACCAGTGTTGGCCAACAGAAAGATTACAAAACCAAAAGAAAGATAAGCCACGTGCGCAGTTCACACCAGCATACCGCCGACAAGGGTACAACCAGATGTCACTCTGTCCAACTGATATGATACTCCAAACATAACAAGCAAAACATAATACCAAAAAAGAAACTGAAGATTCATGAGGTGAACAATGAAAGCGGGGGATATGACATATCTTAGCAAAGCAGTGTCAAAAATGCCATAACAAAAGCAGAGTCAAACATGATAGTGATACCTGTCAACGGGTAAACTATGCTCGTTGCAAAAGCAGTGTCAATAAAGCGAGTGTGAACGCTAAAAACACTAAGCCACAGAAATATCAGCACCGAGTTTTACCGACGTAAAGCAACCTAGAGGACATCGAATTTACACATGTCCATCTAAGAATGTTATCTCTTTGTCGAGCAGAACAACTGAAGCAGTACTAACGCATTCGTCACCGGTGTTAGCAATATGAAAAGCCTCAATTATTTCTCTCCGAAGTTTAGTCTTAGCATGGGCCAGAATCGTGGTATTGGTAAAGATGGGCTTGCATCCATGATCCACAGTATGTGATCAATCTGTCATTCATTTTGTGCTAACCGTTAAGTTCAAGATCTGCGCAATAAACTTGACCTCGTGTAGTTCGCAGATAACGCGATTCGACTCCTGAAACAGCACTAAGAATCTCCTAAAGCTGTACAGCTTAGAATAATAATAATAAAAAGAAATGTGACGTTAGCCTGGTCACAGGCACTGCGCACTGTACACGTGAAGGCAGTATCACGTATACGAAGCAGGAAAGGTACTTGAATGCAGCTCCCCTGGCACTTGCAATCTCAATTGGTTAGCCCCTGTCTCTGGGTGTAAACGGCAAGCCGCCGCTCCGTGACGACGCACCACTCCTCGTCCGCCGCGCCTGAGGTGCCCGTCGTCGAAGCCGTGGCGCGCGTCTCCCGCAGAGTGACGTCTTTGCTTCGAGCCACACTCAGCCAAGGGAGCCGCGTACCTGGCGCTACTCACCTAGCGATGCGTGCGTGTCTCGAGGCGGCGCGTTCTCGTAAAAATTAACTGCTCGGGCATCGCAGGGAACGCCAGCACGCGACCACCCACCCGCCTCGCCCGGAGGTTGTCGCCACGCGAATGCGAAGCTCGACGAGATACCCTGGCGGGATGCCGAGAGCGTGCCACCGGCGCAGCTCTCCAGTGACCGCAGTCTATGGAGGCGAGTGCGGTGGCGCACGTGTGTTCACGCTGAGCCAGCAGATATCTCCTGCACTGCGCGGTGGCGAGGTTGTGCTCCTGAGTAGTCGCCACAGGCCTCCTTCCTTTCGTGCCTGCTGAGATTCCTGTTGTGGCAGCATCATTGTAGTCGTTTCTGCACGCTGTAGGGGAATATATCCCATCCTTCGCTCTGCTGAAAGTGCTCCTTGTTCGATAAGAATGCTTGTTTCCTCCAGCTTTCCTCCCTCTTTCCTTCCTTTCTTTTTTTTTATTTTTGTGACAAGTGGTCACATAATGATGGATTGGTAAGAGGAACATGAAAACTAGTTCAGAACAGTGATTCTAGTTTTTACCACTCCAAACGGGTCGCTGCAGAATTATGCTAATTCCTCAACATCTACGAAAAGAAACAAGAATTAAAAAGAACTAAAATAAATGTGAAAAAGTCATGACGGATTTAGAAAGCAGTTCAGTCAACCAACGGGTTTCTTGCGCTTCGAATACCTGATGTATGCGCCCCATAAGCAGAGCTCAGCACTTCAAGGATCGAATATAAAACATAACCGAAATGAAGTCAGTATACTACAGTATTGAGCTTCATAAAATTTAAAATTTGTTTACAAATGACTGATCTAAACACTTACATGCGCTCAAGATCATGTAGTCCAATTTTTTCTGTATTCCGAAACATGATTCAGTATCGTGCTCGCGGATGCTTCATTGAGGTAATCCTCATATGTTTAAACCTGGCAACGTCGACTGCCGTATTGCAATCTGCTCCCATAACAACTCAATCAGGACACTAATTTTGCTTATCGTCTGCGTGCGTGCGTGCGAGCGAGCGAGGCGACCGCTGAGGAGACACAATGAGTAGCACATTCCTTTTCAGTATTAGAGCTGGCCTACTGTCTACTTCTGCGTGGAAATCTGCTCAATGTGCAGTGTGCTGAGGGACGTAAGAAGTGGCAGGGTACGAGCATTTTCACGCAACAATCGCAGTCAAAATATCGCAAGCGGGCTTTACCGCATAACAAAATGCGCTTCAAGCAGGGAAGCTCGCTTAAATTTTGTCCGTGCAAGCGCTCGCCACATAGAATCTACACTCGCTGGTCGAAGGCCGGGGCAGTTTACGCGTGTGCAGTTCGATTACATTCCTTCTTGTGTGCCTTGGGGTTCGGGTAACTTGTATGATTCTTTGAGCGACTGATTACTGCGCTGAATGAAGACATATATGCGTGCTTTAGGTTATAGCTGCTTTTTTTTTTTTTTTTAATGGGGGGTGTATGTGTAGTTTCCACAGTAGCCTGCGCAGACGTTTTTATGTAAATGGCTGTTTTGATGTAAAGACTGTTACTCGCAAAGCCAGTAGTCAGGCTTGCGGTACTAATTTTGGATGAGGGTAGTGCATGGGCCATGGAAGGGTCCTGCGGCTCCGGTAAGTCGTGAAGTAAAGGTTGCGGCTGCTATATTTGTATTGTTGTTACAAGCAACGAAGGTACAAATTGACGTAGTTTCCTCCTAAAAATTGGCTGTTGCTGTTATTGCTTTCACCTTCTTTGTTTCCGGACGCGGTGTACTGTGTGCAAGGTAACCGTCGGCTCATATTTATTTATTTATTTGAAATTCCTTACAGGCCCATTGGGCATTGTGTAAGGGGGGCGAAAAAAAGATATAATACAGTGCATTAATAACCAAAGGAAACAAAAGGAAACGTACGCGACGCAAAATAATTCCCTACAATACAGGATAATGTGCTCACCGAACGTGGAAACAAAGCGCGATTAAGGCAAACACGGAAACATGGCAAGCAAACATAAGTAAGAAAACATCCGAATGGCACGAGTGTAGCAGCAAAGCAAAGAACAATAATAGACTTGAACGTAGGTGTGCTAAATGACGGTTTCAGTGAAATATGTGATGAGTTTAGAATGGAAAGATTCTAGATTAGACGCGGAAGCGATGTTGTCTGGCAGATCATTCCATAATCTGATGGCTCGTGGTAATGCAGATGAGTTAAAAGCCAATGTGTCACCATATATTCTTGCGAAACTAAACTGATTATATAATCTTTTCGACGTGCGGGATGAGACATCGAGTTGAAATGAGGTAGTTCTATTGAAGTGCGCATATTTGTGAAATAGTGTGAGGAGAGCGATGTCACGGCGCATGCTTAATGATTGTAGAGAAAGATCTGTTTTAATCTGAGTGACGCTTGAGCGGCAGTTAAAGTTTCGTGAAATAAATCGTGCTGCCCTGTTTTGGATAGATTCTAACGCGATGATCATGTTCTTATGATAGGGAGACCAAATGGGAGAAGCAAATTCAAGTTGTGGACGAACAAAAGTGAGGTATGCTAGTTTTCGAATATTAGATGGTGAATTTCGGAGATTACGGCGTAGGTATCCTAATGACTTTGAGGCGACGGCACATATGGATGAGATATGGTATGACCATGAAAGATCTGAAGAAAAGTTAACGCCGAGGTATTTGTAATGTGATACGTGAGAGAGTAGATCATTTTGAATACGGTATGTATAGCTAGATTTGTTATTTTTACGGGTGAAAGAGATGACTTTGCACTTGGATACATTAAGAGTCATTAACCATGAGTTGCACCAGTCGTTAATAGTAAGGAGGTCTGATTGGAGCGCCAGGTGGTCATTAGTAGATCTAATAGGGTGGTATATAATGCAATCATCCGCGAAAATTCGCATACTAGAAGTTATATTATTAGGTAAATCATTGATATAAATAAGGAATAATAAGGGACCAAGCACACTGCCCTGCGGTACACCGGAGTTAACTGGGGAAAGGTTAGAGGACAGATTATTAACAAATACGAACTGTTGGCTATGCGAGAGGAAGTTACGAAGCCATGTTAAAGTTAGCGAGTCTAGACGGAGTGATGATAATTTCGAAATCAAGCGGCAGTGAGCTACGCGGTCGAACGCTTTGGCAAAATCAAGAAATATACAGTCAGTTTGAAGGTTATTGTTCATATTAAAATGCAAATCAGTAGTTAGTTCGAATAACTGTGTTTCGCAGGAGTGACCCTTTCTAAACCCGTGTTGATTAGTGTAAAAAAAGTTTTTCTGCTCAAGATGACTAAAGACATGCGATGAAATTATATGTTCAAGCATTTTGCAGCAGATGCACGTGAGAGATATAGGACGGTAATTTTCAGCGGAGTTTTTGTTTCCAGATTTAAAAATTGGCACTATTTTAGCTATCTTTCAGTCTGAGGGTAGTATTCCTGTAGTTAATGATTGCTGAAAAATATGAAATAAAATTTTGCTTGCCACTGGAACTGTATTTTTTAAAATTTTTGAATTAATGCCATCAACACCAGCCGAAGTAGATACCTTAAGAGAATTTATGAGAAACGTGATGCCTTCTTCAGTTATCTGAATAGGTGTCATGTAGCGGTAATTAAGATCCGGAACTTCCGGAAGGGTGGAATGATCTTCAGAAGAGAATACAGATGAAAAGAAGGTGTTAAATATTGAGGGGCACTCGTTGTCTGAGATGGGGGTGTTGTTACTTTGTAGAGAGATGGAACTATCATCACGCTCAGGGCATACTTGTTTCCAAAACTTTTTGGGGTTAGTTTTCAAAAGGGCTGGAAGATCATGTGAAAAATATTTGTCTTTTGCAGCAGATAAGGCGGAGCAATAGAGTTTTAGTGCATCACTGTACTTGTTCCACGCAGAAATGGTACAGGCACGCTTAGCAGTCCGGTATAGCCGCTTTTTCTTGTTCCTTAGTTGTTTGAGCCTTCTAGTAAACCAGGGATTAGATTTATCTTTAGTTATTTTGATCACAGGGACAAACCGGTTGATCAAATATGAAATCTTATCTCTAAAAAGTATCCAGTTTTCCTCAACGCATCGGTTGTTAATTGAAGGTAGAAATGTGTGATAAAAGAAGGTTTCTAGTTCTGTGTTGATAGCTGTGAAATTAGCCTTATTATAATCGTGAATCTTTTTGGTTACATAGCCCATAAACTGAACCGGGATGTCAATACTTAGCTGAAGTAAATGATGATCGCTGAATCCCTTTAAATGAGTTACTGATCCTATCGTTTCCGATGCTGTAGTCAGTATCAGATCTAGTATGTTAGTGTCGCGTGTAGGTTGGTTTACAACCTGGAATAGGTTGAAATCGAGCGTCAGGTTACAAAATTCTGTGGAAATATGACAAGGCGATGATAGTTGAGCCCAGTTGATTAAAGGAAAATTAAAATCTCCGATGAGATAGATGCTATGAGCAGGACATAACTCTGTTGCTTTAGTAATACTGATACGCAATTCATTAACGAAAGAATGACTAGAATCTGGCGGGTGGTAACAAGCGCCTATCAGAATCCTAGTGCAAGATAGTAGGCAGGCGGCCCAGACAATTTCCAGATTTGAATCGGTGTTAATTACGTATGATGTTATTGTTTTCTTTATGCCTAAAAGGACGCCACCGCCTCTCTTTCCAATGCGATCATGCCTGTATATGTTGTATGAATGTGCACCGCGAATGATTTCGTTGTTTGTAATGTTAGGATTCAACCAAGTTTCTGTAAGAATGATGATGTGCGATTCACTATCGTCTAGGAAAGAAGAAAGCAGATCGCGTTTTGGCACTAGGCAAACACCGAGAGGTTAACATTGGTTCTACATCGCCGGCATTGTGATCTATACTACGAAGTAAGCAATTATGAGGGTGATTGTGCAGATGGTGGATAATTAGTATTGGAATAATGCGAAGTCACTCCGCGTGGTTTAGGTGTCAGTCGAAGCTCGAGTGTTTATAGACGACTTGTCACGAGTAAGCTGCCATATAGAGTCACGCGCTTGTCTTCAAGATCAAAATGTTCGTCTTTAATACTGGAAAAAGGGAGAACGTCATTGCAGCCGAAGAACTGTTATTTATTAGTGCGGTGAGCGCCTGTCGAATGCTACTTCATGTGTTAGCGGAGATAACACTCTAGGCCCAAACCATAAGATCTGCTCACACTTCATTTCATGTGTAAACGTTAGGCGTTGAGCTGGAGTTGCCATGGATTAGATGCCACCAGGAAAATAAAGGTTACAATTTAAGCTGTTTTTATTTGATTTCGATTTATGGGTGTTTAACGCCCCAAAGCGACTCAGGCTATGAGAGACGCCGCAGTGAAGGGCTCCAGAAATTTCGACCACCTGGGGTTCTTTAACGTGCACTGACATTGCACAGTACACGGGCCTCTAGAATTTCGCCTCCATCGAAATTCGACCCCCGCGGCCGGGATCGAACCCGCATATTTCGGGCCAGCAGCCGAGCGTCATAACCACTCAGCCCCTGCAGAGGCCAATTTAAGCTGCGTTCACCTGGAAATATCCATTCTTGCTTGGGCATCATCGGACATACCCTTAACTCTTACCGGTCGGCTTCTTTCGGAGTGGCATGTCTCAAACACGTGCAGTAAAAAAGAAGTGCCTAAGAAAGAAAGCACAGAAACATCGTGCACGTAACAAAAAAAAAAATCTTGTGACCGAGCAGCGCCCTCGGCAAAAAAAAAAGCGTAGCAGAATGCCCGAACAAACATCTTAATGCGCGCTGTCAACAACGACGTCTCGCAAAGAAAGCTCGCCGCTCAAGGCTCATTTAACACGCTCACTCACTGGCACCAAGTTCAGATAAGTCACCGCAGGTGCTCCTTGACTTGCGTGGAAATCAAAGACTCGCGGCCCACGTAAGGCGGCAGTAAACCGTGGTGGGGAGTGACGACAAGCCGTATACCGCGGGCTTGTCGGGCATTGAGAACGCGCCCTTTTCTTCGCCAAAAAGCGCGCTCACCATGTATAAGCGCGTCAGTACAATTGAGTAAACCCCTGGGCCTCTCCCTCGAGGGGCTCGGTTGCGTCCGCGCACGCCTTAAACCACGAAGGGGCGGGACTCAGCTGGAAAGAAGCGGGCATCGGCGCAACTCTGCCGTAACCACAGCTAGCGCCAGAGAGCGTGCACCCCTTCATTCGCAAGAGGGAACGGCGATTCTTTCATAGGCTGTGTACCTTGGCGCCAGGCCGACCTATCTAAAACTCCCCTCCTCTTTCTCCCTATTTCTCCGCAACTCTTCTCCCGCCACCTTTACAGAAAGCGGCAGCGCGGCCTGACCGCGGCGGTGCGCGCTGCGTTCAATGGCTGCCTTCGGTCGTAACGCTTGCAGACCGGTGCGGACAGCTGCCGCCGCTGCTGCGGCGGTCGCGATTGAGACACGCGGCCTGCACGCGACGTTGTTGCAGCGTATAACGCCCCCTCGCGAACGTGTCAGCACATTGGGAGGGCACACAGGTGCCTCCCGGTGTACCGTTGCTGCATCGGCGGCGCCTATACAGGGACTTAAAGAGAGGGGCATTCTTCTTGCATTGTGCGTCACCCCCCCCCCCCCCCCCCCGAACACTCAAAGCCGTCCGCGGGCGTGTGACGTGGTAACCCCATTCGGCTGCTTTGGAAGCATGCTTTACTTTTCTTTTTTCTTCTCGATCTGCTTCCTTTCTTGCGTCCTTGAAAACGTAAGCGAAAGTGTCCGCACCGCACTGAGAGGTGAGAGGGAGATGGAGAAAGGGGGTTTAACGACGCATTTGCAGCTTAGGAAGCGAGCCTTCTCATTCTGCAGACAGCGTCTGGCGCTTTGGCCAGCGGCTACTTCCCTACAGTCCCGACTAGGTGCTCTCTTTTCCTTCGCCGCTATCGGCCGTGGCTGTCCGTTTCTCGGTTTACTGCCCCCTCCCTAAGTTCTGTTGTGTCCACACGTGGCTGGCTGTACCCTTCGTCTGACTTGCGGGAGCTGTGCCTTTGTACGATGGCATGCCGGGCTGGGTTCTTATCGCTCTCTGCTGCCCCGAGTACTTTGTTTACTGCGAAGGGCTTGCGCAAGGGCTGCAGATGGGCTATCGTGGCGTGTGCCTCGCGTGTGGCTCATAGCCCCTCCTTCACACCATCCCCTTCACCCGCGTGCGCAGCTTTCAGATGTGTTGTCTTGGCCATGGTCTTGGCGGAATCGTCACCGCAGCACTCCCCGCTCTCTCCTGCTCCAGATGGGGCACTTTAGCGTGAGACTGAAAACTGAAAAAGGCGAAAGATTGTTTGGAAACTGGGGAGAGACCTGAGCCTCGCAAGACAAATCTCGCAGGACAGAAACTCGCGCTATAGACCGTTTTTCATCAGAACTAATTTTAATGTTCTCATTTCTTTGTAAGGAAAGAGCGCGTAACAACTCTCTGTTGAGAAGGAACTGGCAAGCGCGACGGTCGGCCTGCATGCCTGCCAGCCAGCGTGCCTGCCCTGCCTGCCTTTGCCCTGCCTGCCCTGCCTGCCCTGCCTTTGCCCTGCCTGCCCTGCCTGCCTTGCCTGCCTTTACCCTGCCTGCCCTGCCTGCCCTGTCTGCCTTTGCCTTGCCTGCCCTGCCTGCCCTGCCTGCCTTTGCCCTGCCTGCCCTGCCTGCCCTGCCTGCCCTGCCTGCCCTGCCTGCCCTGCCTGCCCTGCCTGCCTTGCCTGCCTTTGCCCTGCCTGCCCTGCCTGCCCTGCCTGCCTTTGCCCTGCCTGCCCTGCCTGCCTTTGCCCTGCCTTTGCCCTGCCTGCCTTTGCCCTGCCTGCCCTGCCTTTGCCCTGCCTGCCCTGCCTGCCCTGCCTGCCCTGCAGTGCCTGCCCTGCCTTGCCTGCCTGCGTGCCTTGGACAAAAATTTTCTTCGACGAAAATTTTGAGTATTGGAAAACTAAGGCACTGGCATAGAAATATTGAACGTAATGGTCCGTTGTTCCGATACGTTGCAAAATCTTTCTTTTGTAGTGCTTCCATCGTTCGAGTCGACCAGTTAAGACTGACATAGAAACAATAAGGAACGCGTTTGATGAGAGCAAAAAACGGTAATAGCACAAAAAAATCTAGCCTGTTAACGGGAGATCTTCGGACATATTGATTGTTATAGTGAAATCTTACAGTATATCAATATTGCACTCATAAACTTTTCCTGTTCAAAAATGCTTTTGTCCAGAATTGTTGGGTAACACGCGTATTGGCGCGGCACAGCACAAAAGCGCTTTTTACATCGCCTTTGTCAAGACGCGGTCGCCGCGGCCGATACTCGGTTTCGCAACGTTAAAGGGGTTGGGACATCAAATTTTGAGGCTATTGTAAGCTTGTTATCGGTTTCCTTTGTATGTAAAGTCACCCACGGCGAAGTATTGGACGCCACAAGCGCTAAAAATATATTTTAATTGAGCTCCAAAGAGTCCCTAAGTGCTCTTTCTCACAATTGAGGCCCATCGCTAGCGCTATAGGTGATGACGTAGAGCCCTGGGAATGATGTCAGTGAATAGCAGTGACATCACAACACAGTGACGTGACGTACGTACTATGAACGGCGACGCGCGACATCGTCGAGGCGCTGCTTCGGCGACTCAGGGGTCGGAGTGCAGATCGGCATATGTGCCGTCGCTGACGCACCAGCCGGCACCTCATATCGGCGGCCGAGCGAAACCTTCAGGTCGATGAGACGATGACTCTCTTGTTTGCACCCTCTCCCTAACACGAATAAGCGAAACGAGCGACTACATTTCATATGTTCACCCTTCGGCTCACCTGCAATATGAATAAGGCCTAGCGAGTCCGCCGGGTTCGTATGTGCAATGTCGGCGATTGTGGAGAGCGAGCTCACAAGTTTTAGCGAATACAAATGGTCATCGAGCGCAGTTCTGACAACAGTGACCTGAAATCGAGGATTGTTTACATCTTAGAACGCAAATACATCAAGCGGTAAACGCCGCTGCTAGGCGGTGCGACCCAGTCTGTCGGTGAATGATGTAGGCGCCTGCGGCGGCAGCTACAGTCGTGGGCGTCGCTTGAGGGCAACAAATTAAGTCATTTTGTTTATCTCAAATAGGTGCCGAACATACCTCTAGATAAACCAATTTAAATTCAAGTACTGGACCCATCGGAAAAAGTAAAAAAGCAGTTACAACGAGTCAGGAACGCCGGTCTTATGCGTTGTCAACAACCTGGCAATGAAGCCTTCCCCAGGCTGGTGCTCGCATTTTTCAACGATTCTTGCAAAGTTATCGCACTGCGCAAACAAGTAAACCCGCAACCGGCGCAAAAGAGATGAGCTTGCATAACCTAGGTGGAACGCAGCTTGCAATTCTTGTCGAACTAACACGCAATTGATGCCTGTATACATATGCAGATATGTAAACAAAAGTAGCGCCGAGATGCAGTCGTCGTCATGGGCGCATTCCTGGAGGAGTTACGTACCCGTGCGGTAAATGCTGAGTCCTGTACAATTGTCTGGAAGCATTCATTTAGCGAATACATGGACTGTTTGCTAAACTAGCACCAAATATCGTAATCAGGAGGCACGGGACCCTGAGCAGTCTCGCAGTGCGGCTGCGCGGGGGCGGCGCGAAGTGAAGACAGAGACGGGTATTGGTCGGTAGGAAAAGTGACGCATCGTGTCGCTGTTATGTGACTGCAGGGTCTGCTACGGGCCACCGACACAGACGTCCGCCGAGCATCGGCGTGGCAAAGCGAAATACAACGCTGAAGCCACGCTGGCATACGCGGTACGGCGATTGAGATCGGCCGAAGCGAGCCGCTTGGTTTCAGGACTCAGTGTCGTTCCTCGCTCGCTTAATTGGCTTTTCTCAGCGTATCGCAGTACCGACCAAGTTTGTCGGCACATGATTTCGAAAGGCGCTGCTATGCGCAGCATGTGTACGAGAGCAGACGACGCAGCGATACGTGCGTCACAACTTTTGGGGCCCATGTGGCCAGTGTTGCTGCTCTTCCTTGATCGCGACGTAGCAGCACACCCCGGCGCTCAGAAACCGAAATCGCTCAGTATAAATAATGCAATAAAAATTATTTACCGCACATATATGAATTGCGCAGCGTGTAACACGCAACATTTGAAACAAAGAACACGCCAATCAAAAATTTAGTGTCTCCACCACTTTAAGCTCCGCACCTGAACGCCATCGCCACTGATCGAGAACATCGGGTAGATTTTTAATGCAGCCGAATCGTCCCTCTATTGCGTTTTAAAAAGCTGTAGGGCTTCAGGAGCGAGTATTGAGAAAGTGTAGGCTTACTCAAAGAATGTGAGGGAGCACAGTCAGTGGCGGTTTCAGTAAGCACAACCTTTAAGACCTTCGACGCTCTGGGAAGCTCTGCTTAGTGGTAGATGTTGCCGTTCTTGGCCTATCAATTACCCTTCCATGAAGCCCCTGATAAATAACCTGTTTCGAGAGCTACGTGTACTATAAGCAGAAACTTGGCATGGGTGTAGTACGCATGTGGTAAACGCCAGATTATGGGAGAGTTTGATAAGACGTGTTTTTATTAAAGATTAAAGGATTAAAGGTGTTAAAAAATACAGCGGCGTAAAACGTTGTCAAAATCTATTTGCCTGGATAATTTCTTAAATTCCGGATTATTCCTTTCGTGCGTTCTTCTATGTCGCACATTGGACGGATCCTTCATTCTTGAACGCATGATCCACCTGCGCGCGTTCAGCATCTGTAAATACAGACAACAGAAAGAGCCTTTCGCAACTTCCCAAAATCTTCCAAAAGCTGCGGAGGCATCTAGTTGTTTGAGAAAGACCTCCTCACCGTTTGAGAAAAGTGAGCTTCAAATGGACCAACTGCACTGTGACGGTATAGCGTTTTAGCTCTGAGCCAGCGGAGTCGTGCACAGCCTTTCCTCAGTGCAAGGACGGCTCTTTTCTAGCTCTTAAGTCAGGTCTAATGGCGAAGAGAGGCCGAGGAATCGGAGGCGCGGGGAGAGAGGGGGGTGGGGGGGCATGAGCCAAGTAATTGGCGCCGGTTGTTGGCGAGCGCTGTGGGGGGCGTTTCGGCCATTGTTCAGTCGCCCCTGTTGACGCAACCGGTCCCCACGGAGCTACGTCCTTTTCTTCCTTTTACTGAAAGGACGCTCAGCGCCGTTTCGAGGCCATAAAATGGTCCGGTTGCGTAAGCTTCCAGGTTTTCTGAAAAGCGTGCCGGTGCCAACGCAAGAGCGCGGGTATAAGGGACTGTAACCGTTCTGCTGTCCATCTTCGTCATTGCCTTCTATGGTGTGCTCTTTCAACACACCGTGGCGCACTTTCGCTGCATGCCTTCTGGCTCGTGCCGGTAAGCTTTCTGGAGCGCCGCCTGGCGTGTGACGGCGTAGCGTGCTTTCTTCCGGACCTCCCACTGGTCCTCTGAGAATGCTGTAGTCGTGAACGATGCCCTGCATGATGCCTTCCTTGACTAAGGCGTCAGGGGAAAATGGGGAATGATCGTTTCCCCGCTACTTTTTCAAGAATGGAATGCACCTCCAGTCATGGGTTACTGTCCATTCATTTTTTTTCTCTTTTGATTAATAACTGAACTGAGTTATATAAACGGAATAAACCTAGCCACGAGACTGCGCCACGTAATCAGAATTTGTTTTTAAAACATTCGCCTTCGTATCTCAGTCTATATGCTGTTGTGCTCGCGCTCCCTTCCTGCTGTTGAGTTCGGCGAATTTGGACATGGGGAGGATTCCCTGAGGACCACCGCAAAGGTGAATGAGCCCTCTGGAAGAAACGTGGCTGCAGGAATGTCGGAAGCAGCGACGATAATGGCGCCCCCACGTGTTCGAACAGATCATCAGATGACGAAGTACAAGATCAGTGTTGTCCTCTTCAGTCACGCTGGGGTTGAACAATTGCCCGAGAGCTGCAGTCTTCGACAGAGGTTCCGCGTTCCGGTCATCAGTACAAGATCTTTCAACCCCTGCTGGGAGACAGCCTGCATTCCTGTGTCCCGCAGGCGCCTTCCTGTTCCGCATGGGCGCAGTCCGGACCCACGTGCGCGCCCACCTGGAGGCCGCGTGGACGACAACGTGACCGGGTCCTGTTCCCTTTTCATCGACCGAGCTGCGAGAGAACACCAGGACCGCCCTGCCGTGGGTGGTACCATCAGTGCCATCGCTTGATTGGACATCATTCTTCGAACTGTATTCCCCAGCTAGGGATCTGGGGAATACGAAGAGTATTTAACGAGCTGCTGGTTTGGTACCAGGATAGAGCACCCCTCTTGAGAGATACCCTTTGCTGGGAGAGACTCCCGACAGCTAAGAAGCTCCCTTTACTGAGAAGCGCTCTCAGTTGCTCTCACCTGTACGGTATGTAAATAGTCTTTGTATAAGTTTTCCAAGTTTTCTTCCTCCGATCGTCCTCGCCTCTTCTCCGGCCCAGCCACGCTACCTGAATCCCAACAATGCTTATGCAGCCGGAGTTCAAGGTGTTATGGACTAATATTATGAGAGCTTCAACAAGAGAATGCAATTTCAATTAATTTATTTAAACTCTGGTATCTGTTTGACCGATAGAGCAGCTACCAAAAAACGGCTTATTTAAACTAAACTATCTATCGCGACATCGCTGTCGGCAAGACGCGTGTCTGTGACACCTTTTTCCCTGCAAGCGTCCTTCTTCTTTGCGTCAATTCACTGCAAAAGCTGCACAAATACAGGCATGAGATCGCTTGATCAGCTCAGAACAGTAGTCACTAAGGCTTTCGTCTATAGCCGATATTTCATGTTACGGGTGTATGATTAAACACTATAAATTTCACATCTAGCCGAAGAAATAAAGCAAAATAAATGGTAAATCTAAGTGAACAAGTTACAGCACCATGCATTTTATTTAAACTTCGCATCGACGCGTACGATATTCATTGCCAGATCCATAATCGTAATCCCATTTCTACGACTGTTCACCACAATACAGTGCATCCCATCAGAAGAAGCCACCGCTGTAGAGCCTTAAACACCACGTCTCCTCCCTTACTTGAACTTGACAGAGTAGAAAGAGGCGTAGTGCGGCCACCCATCGACGTCAGAAGGTAAACAGACCGGAAACACGGCGTCAAAGGTCGATGGAAGTCGGCCGTGTAATACAGCCAGAGAAGAAGGCGGAGCGTATACGCCAGGACGTTTCCCCTCCAACCCTAAAAGAGCCTCTGCTCGCCGCCACTACCAGCGCCGTTTGACGGACGATCACCGCCGACAGCCATCCGTCTTGGGCGCCGGGACTACTTAGCCACGTGGTCGATGGGCGGCTATCTTTATGCGCGGCTACGCTGCCCCTTTATGGCTTCCGGGGCCGGAACCGCCGAGGCACATGCTTCTAGCCGGGGCTGAGACTCGCCGCCGCCGCTGCTACTACACCACGCGGCCCCTTCCACGCCACTCCGGCTCAGAAAGTGTGTCGCGACAGCACGCCGCACTTCCGGACCGCCCTCGCCGCCTGGCGCCCCGCCAGTAAGCTCTGGTTTCCGCGCCACGCGCCCGATAAGCCGCAGTGCGGTGTCACGCCTCGGAGACAGCGCGCGTGCTCAGCCCAGTACGGAGAGGCCGTCGCTCGGTTGGCGGTGCCGAGGAAGTAACTTTTCAATGCAGGCACTTAGGAGGAACATAGTTAAGGACAACGCAGCGAGCTATGGAAAGGAAAATGATAGGTGTAGCGTTAAGAGATAGGAAGAGGGCAGAGAGGGTCAGGGATCAAACACGGGTTAATGACATCTTGGTCGAAATAAAGAGGAAGAAATGGGCTTGGGCAGGGCATGTAATGCGAAGGCAAGATACCCGATGGTACTTAAGGGTAACAGACTAAATTCCAAGAGAAGGCAAATGCGGTAGCGGGCGGCAGAAAGATAGGTGGGCGGATGAGATTAAGAAGTTTGATAGGATAGGGTGGCCGCAGCTGGCACATGACAAGATCAATTGCAGAGATATGAAAAACGACTTTGCCCTGCATTGGGCGTAGTCTGATGATGAAGATGAATGGTATATACTATAAAGAGCGCTTTTCAATCGATCAAAATGATAGCCTTTCCTCTTGATCGTGCTTTCTATACTCTGCGTGATTTCTCGTAGACCTTGTGCGTATTTCATTTTATTTTCATGCCTTTTGCTTATTCTGTAGCCAAAACTGCGATTCAGGATCCTTTCACTTTCTTTTATCATAACTTTTCGAATTGTTAAGAATGTTAACAGCTCCAGCATTTTTGGAGGTTAAACAAATAATAACCTTATAAGGTCGCCTGCATTGGTGCATGCCTAACCAGCGATAGAAAGAACCGTTTCTTCTAACTTGGGTTTTGCATAAATGGGTACAGTGCGCAAAACTTTCGTTCATAGTGCCCCATTCGCGGGACAGAATCGTATTCACTAGTTAAAAGAAACTTCTACTAAATCGGTGATGTCGGTGTTTACATCATCTGAACATCAGTGTTACACAGAGGTAGTCAGGATTGATTGCAAGCTCCCAAAACGAATACAGAAAAAAAACACTACGATACATCATGAATGCACAACCGTGGTCATGAGGCCCGCTGTCAGACAGGCCTTCGCTTGCTGTCAATATTTATGTTTTTTTTTATGGCACACTGTAGGAAGAAAGACAAAACTTTCTTTTGCTCACTCCGAAGCTGGAACCGGCATAACGGGTGAAAAGGTGGAAATCTGTCAGCTCCTCTGACATAGCCGACCGCACCCGCTCCACTGAGCTCTCACGAATGTGGAAATCCGTAGACTGCTCATCCAGTGCATGCATCCCGCATTTGGTGCAGCGCTAGCGTTGCGGCCGGGCACGGGGTGTCGCCGTAGTGTCGCGCCGTGCTGCCCGATGCGGAGTGGATGTTCTGACGCCTCTCTATGGATGTTCCATACCTGCCGTGGCATGCGCCCGCTCGTCGAAGCAGGCATCGGCACCGTGGGAACGTCGCTTGCCTTTTTATGATTTCTCCTCGAGTCTTTTGGCTGATACGTTCGTGAGCGTGAGTGCTTGAGCACGAAATTAGCTGGCTCAGCGGAAGTTACTTGAAACCTTCAGGCTTTAAAACCGTTCGCTGATGGCACGCTATGAACTCCCCCTGAGTGCTAATAAAAACCTATGAGATTTGAAGCGATCTCTCTTAAGACGCTCGCTTAAGCAGACTTAAAACGCTTTGGGCTTACAGAAGCGCGCGAAGTGCTTCCGGCTTGCGGTTGACACCACCGCGGGGCGTTTTCTAGGGTGGGAAAAATGGCAGCGTTCGCAGGTCGGTCCTTAGTCAAGATACGGTAGAAAATGAACCAAAAATGTTCCGGTGGCGAGAAAGAGATAAAGCAAACCAGAAAAAGTGTGCGATATGTCGAAGAAAGAACACATTGAAGGCGACTAGGAACCGGTGGTTGGCCGGGTAGGGGGAGGAAGGGGCGAAGCTAAAGTGGACACACTAAATTTTCTTTTTTTTTTCGTATTACCCTCACGGTCAGCCCTATATTGCTATAGGCCAGAATATAAAACCTTCGATTATCGAAACAACGAGCTTGCTAATCTGCTTTACTGACTGTGTGAATATTTTAACGTGTACGTCAATATAAATGTCGAGTTGTCCAAACTTCTAGAAATGATTACAGTGCGCATTGTTTCCTGAAAAAAAAAAGCTACACTGGAGCCTGGCTGAAATAGGTCTGGCTGCTATACTGAGCTTTAAAATGGTGCTAGATGCAAAAACAGCATCACCATTGACTCATTCATTAAAAAAATAAACATATAAGAACCGATACAACGTATAACCGCGCCCCTTCCAGACAATACACTTCTCTGCCATCTGGGCCTTCCCTCTAGCGTTTCGCTAATACCGAAAAACGACGCAGAGATCTATTCTTTGACACCTACATGGGCGTCCATTCTTTTATGTTTATTAAAGCTCCTATACCACAGCGTTCGCCCCGTTTTTTTTCCCTCTCACGTGACGCGCGCCTTCATCCATCATCTCGCCCACCTGCACCCACGGGAGCATTATTCAGTAGGTCTTTAGATACAAAGAGCGAAAAATGCCCGAATTAGAAGGGCTCATTTTATGCTAACCAAGTGGGGAGAACTTGATTTTTGTCTTTGCTTTATAAAAATGTTGCCGGAATAATTTTGAAAAGCTTGCAGAGCGGTCACTTTGTGCGACCCCGCGCAAGATTCAGCATCGAAAATGGAATGCTATGACTGAAAGTTGCGTATTAATCCGTGCGATTGCATTTTCCTGAACGGTGGCGTAAAGTATCTGCTTGCAGGCCTCAGTCTGCATCTGAGGCCATAAGAAATAATCATTTACTCTGTGACAACTGCTGAAATATAGCTCATAACGCTGAATTAAAGAGAAAATCGACTGTGCAGATATATGATTACAAGCTGTTCTTACACTCGTAATAGCGGCTCGTCACCGCGTTGAGTTCAATGCAAAAAAAAAAATGGCCCTCCAAGCCACTCCTTTTAGCGCTAACCTAACTGCTATAGTCGGATACAACTCAATAAAGAAGCGGCTTTCCCCGTCAAAGGACCCCCTTCCAGCCAATGGCGTCGGCCGATTCTCATGACTCTGGTAGCGTGACTGCATGGAGTAGCAGAAGAAAAGATATAGTCCCCTCCCTGCATTGTCACGCTACCAGGTTCGCGAGAATCGCCCGACGCCATTGTCTGGAAGGGGCTCTTTGAAGGGGAAAAGCCGCTTCGTTCTTGAGTTGTATCCGACTAAAACACGCTGCACGTTTATTTATAGCACACCGCTTTCTTTTCGACAAATCGCCGCCGCAGGCGTTATTTTCTAGCGGGCTTAAATTACATATTTTGGATGCTTCAGCCAAATTGAACATTTGCGCCCAGCGTCGGCAAGTAGCACGTGATCGCCAACTACGCGTCTAATTTCTTGGCACTCTTCCATACAAGTGCTGCGTTATAAATTTAGTAACGTCTGTTTCAAGAAGCACCGTGCTGTTTTTCGGGGGGGGTTGGGAGGGGCGCTACCATTGCTCCTCTACTGAATACAATGCAGCGGTGCTCACAAAGGTTGTTACGGTAAGATATATCGGTACAAAAAGGAATATCACTTCCCTATGGGGCACATCTTGCGCTCGCTAACTCAATACGTAGGGAAATACAGATGCATTTTTTTCTCTTAATTCCTACCGTGCAGTCAATGTGCCAGTTAACTTAGTACACATGGAAGCGAGTGGAGGGCTTCGCTTCATTCGAACAATCCACTCGCGAAGCCCAGCCGTCAGCTGCTCGGGCGCTTAAGGAAGCCGCGACAACGTAAGCGAGGGCTGATCCCGCTCCCCGCCCCATCGGCGCGCATACTGCGGCGAATAGCGAGCAAATTGATTACACCCGCGGGACCGCCGAAGCCCCGGTCCGCTAATTCTTGCCACCTGCGACTTCTTCGCGCGTTGAAATATATACACTACCGCCCCGCACAGCACGCGGACAGTGTGGGGGAGTTCCCGAGGTGTATGGGGAAACAGGGTAAGTAAGGGAGGGGAGTCAAGCCAGCCCTGCCGGATTTAGTCCCGAAAGGGAAGCGTCACTCCCAGGCTCGTGCGATACCCGGTCGTCGGCCTCCCCGCAATTGTGTAATCCCCAGCTGAGCGGCCGGAATGATGGATGCCTTTTTGATTGGGAATTGAACACTCGTCACTGCTCGGAGCAGGCAAGCCTTGGCCTCTCGCGTTCTGCAGCCTACATTTTGGCTTCCGCGGACGACAGTGTATTCTGCATTGAAATGAGCTAGTGACGCGGTAGCTTATAAAAGGGCGATAAATGAATCGAAGCTGCGAGCAGTGCAGCGGCAGGGGCAGGTGATGAATTTGAGACGTAGTTTTGTGGAAGCGGCTGCTGACTGCACCATACACAGACCCCGGGCAACGCAGATCCGTCTTAAATAGCTGCCACTGGGATGTCGTGATGTTATTGTGTGCGTAGCTTTTGTTCTCGCGTCAGCGTTTTCGTTTTCTGCATTATTTGACGGCGCAGGTGATTTCACTGAACTGAGTAGTGAGTCAAGTTGTAGTTCCGATGCGCATGTAATGGCGGAGGCTTTATATTGGGTATTCGGCTTCCGCTTGAACGCACTGTTAAAATCTGTACGATCCGATCCTTCCGTACTTAAAAACCTACCAGCATCCATATCCAATCGACAGTGGCGTGAGAGGAAGATTTATCGGTCGCACTGAGGTTTGCATATTCTCTTGTTGTTCAGCCCCCAATCGAGAATTTTTTTATAAGTAAACATGCCAAACCTCTTTTTTTGCCCAAAAAAGTCCAAGAAATACATAGCTCAAATACCTCCCCCTGCCCCACCCAAAAACATGCGCTTTCCAAGACTGATCCATAAATCTGCCCCTGGGTGACGTTGAGTCGAAACAGGACCCCTACAGTAACTCGGAGGCTCACAACGTATGCAAAGAATACGTTAATTACTTCGGTACATTTCACCTAAAACTCCTCCCTTGAATCTTAAATGCAAATGCAGAAAAATTCTTACGGCATGTTGAAGACGCTTAATAGACGCAAGCGAATACAAAATGGCGATTACAGATCCGTCATATGTACAATGCGCATTGTAGTTGATCAAACGTGTAGGCGTTGCGTATACTGGGGAAAAGATGGCGTGCGCAGGTTCAATGGCTTTCGCCAATTACTCGAGATAAGCTTTGTATAGTTGGCATGTTGCATTTAAAGATAGCCTATCCCTGAACAGCACGGGAGGCTTTGTTTCCTTGGTAAGCTGGGCAGGAGAGAGTAACTGCGAGAGGTTGATGTTATGGCTACTCATAGCGGGACTCCCCTTGCCATTACTGCCATCAGTTCCCCGTCGTAGCGACACTTTAGGTTCACAGAAACGATTAAAAAACTAAATGTCACCATTCATGACGCAGTTCAATGTTATTCATGTGCCGTCGTGCGTAAAGTTTTAATCATCCAGCCATGAGTCATTTGGTTGTCGTGTCGTATACGTCACTGCTCTTGTGTGAAAATGGAGCAGCGTCCTGTACTATAGATGCAGCTCCGTGAATCTTTGCAGTTGTGTTTCTGAGAAATGTACCCCTTTATGTGCAGTAAACAGTTAGCCTCAGAGCGAACAATCTCTGATCGCACGCGCCCTGTCGTTCTGACGCTTCTTCTGGCGCAGAATTTATGAACTCAAACCACTGTAGAACTCAGCTTTCACTGCGAACGCTTTATAGGTGACTCGCTACTACGGCATCATGCGCTTTCAGAACATTTTGAGACGCATAAAGAGGGGGTGCTGAAACCTTCTGGCCTCTACTGGCATACAACTGTCGTGTTCCATTCAAAAGACCCGTGCCACCGTGTATACCGAATGAATATAAGAGCTCTGAGAACATCGCCGCCCTCTAACCCGCCGCTGGTCGCTTATGAAAGGGCGCGCGCATCTCACTCACTCACGCGGCTACCCTCGGCAGCAGCGGCAGATGCGAGTCGTGCACGGGAGAGGCTCGTCCGAACGCGTGTGCCAACCACAACGACCGCACAGCGCACCACGCGTACACGCATACGGACCAGGCACAAACACGCGAAGGACTCGTACAATGGGGCACGGCCGTAAATCGCCGGCCGAAGCGTGCGGACAACGGTACGCGGGCCCTCCCACTGTTTTATGGTGCCGCCTCGGACCTCTCATTACGCCGAATCATGAAAATTTAGCCACGCGTTCGCACCAGGTGGGCAACGCCCCCTCAACCTCCTCCTTCAAGGAGAGAGGGGGGGTGGAGAGAAAGCAACTGCTGGGCAGCGTGTGTGCCTGATTTATGTGAGCGCCTTATACCTCAGGCACAGTCCCGGTACGTGAGCTCGGAATCGCGCGGTTTTTCGTGCTCTCCCCCTTCGCACCCTCACTCTCCTTTGGGCACTCCCGCATGTGTGTGCATTGTGAGGAGAAAGTGAGAAAAGAGGGGGGGGAGTAGTAGCAGCACGCGAGCTTTTTGCGATGGCCGGTGAGCGCGCGCGTCTGTTTGGCTTTCATCATAGAGGTAGAACGTCGGCTGAATGAGTGGCGGCGTGAAATGGGTTCAACGCGGTAATCCATGTCCCTGCTGCTGAGCGTGGCTGCCACCTATGAAAGCGAGCTGGTATCAATCAGCGGTGCGCAGGGCAGCTTCACCTTAAAACGCGTCGTGACGACACTCTGTGCAGTTGTGAAGTATATGCATGCCGTAGCAAAGAGACTACTGCGCGTGCTGAGTTCGGAAGAAAATAGTAAAACAAGCGGAACAACTGCAAAATTTGGGATAGTTTGTTGTTCGAACGTGCGTAAAAAAGTAAGAGCGCATGCGGACATGAAACAAGAAATGACAAAAACGACGAAGGAACAACGAGGCAAAGATCCAACTATTCTTGCTTTGTTACCTTAATGTATTACCCGCCGCGGTGGCTCAGTGGTTAGGGCGCTCGGCTACTGATCCGGAGTTCCCGGGTTTGAACCCGACCGTGGCGGCTGCGTTTTTATGGAGGAAAAACGCTAAGGCGCCCGTGTGCTGTGCGATGTCAGCGCACGTTAAAGATCCCCACGTGGTCGAAATTATTCCGGAGCCCTCCACTACGGCACCTCTTTTTTCCTTCCTTCTTTCACTCCCTCCTTTATCCCTTCCCTTACGGCGCGGTTCAGGTGTCCGCCGATATGTGAGCCAGATATTGGGCCATTTCCTTTCCCCAAAAACCAATTATTACCTTAATGTAATAGGGTTTCATTAAAAACTTCGAGCTTAGCCACTTTCCGCCCAAAACCGAGGTAATAAAATTAAGACCACTTTTCACTCTCCCTTTTGTCCTCAGTGTTCCCTGTACGGTAACACGCAGGCAAATGAGCGTCGATAAAACTATGGTTTTCAGCACAGAGCTTCCCTTATCTCTTTCATTTTTCTGTTTTTATACAGCAAGCTGCTCGCAACGACTGAGCGTTTCAAAAGTGAAAATAACTCGTGTTCTCAGCGTTCCGCGGCTGAGATTAAGTGGACAGCTGGGATTACGTTTAATGAATTCTTTCAGAGAACCTTCAAGCAACATATGATCTCGTTACATAAACTGCGTGTTGTTATCGGGCACCATGCCATACCACAATAGGCTCAGACAAAATGGTCACGCTGAGATTTTTATTCTTGTTATTTATTTACACCAGCACTTCTGTTCCCTTAACCCGAAGCTGCTTCGTGCCTTCCTATGTGGAATACAGTTCGAAACTCCTAGCACGTTCACGCTTACATTAACCATTGCCATCGTAAAGGTTCTTTCACTGCACCAAATGAGATCATGTGGCAAAGCCAATCAGCTGTGGCAGTTCAGGAATCGGGTGTCGTGACTCGTGAAAGCAAAATGATGTCGACGAGCAGATCACTTATTCTGTGCAATGATAAATCAGCACTCAGAATACAAGTGAGGTCTTGGGCATGGTCATGAAGAAATAGCGAGCTCAATAGTCCGAACAGTGTGCACTACGAGGAAGTTAAAAAATAGTTATGTCACCGATACGCAGAAAAAATGACCTTCAAGCAACGCAGATCGATTCAGGAATCAAGTTTTCTTCTAAAAGTGAACAAGTTTTGCGTTCTGATTCAGCTGAACTTCCTCCAGCTTTTTTTTCACAGGTACACTCATTGCGTCTCTTCACATCATTCGAAGACGTTCGCCAAGGAAATCTCTTTTAGAGTTCACGAGGGTGTTGTTCGGGAGCTAGTTGGTTTAACAAGCTCTTATAGAGTCCTCAAAACCGGTTCGAGCGGCACCTGAAGGTTTTCTAGGGGAGTAGGAAGAAAAATATATTGCTTTGCTTTTTCTCACTTCGGGTATTTTTCTTTTACTTTTTCCTTTCACTTCTTTTCTGGCGAACCACTCCCTTCGTTCTAAATCAAGCACGTGTAGTGGCCTGGCTCACTCTCCGATCGCAAACATGAGTTACTCCTGCTTTTAAGCTTTCCGTGCCACTCCTTCCATCATTCCGCACCATCGTGCCACTACATCCAACAGTCGGAGTCCAGTGGTGGAAGGCAAGAAAAAGGAAAGCCTCTGAGCGCTTTAAGAAAAGGTTTTGTTTTGTTTTCGTGGCGTGCAAGGGTGGATTATATATGGGTCGCTCTTGAAGTGGGCTGTCGCGGGGGGAGGGTCCCTTAGAATCATGTATTTTTCTAACTTTTTTGCGCTAAAAATGGGTTTCAGCATAGTTTTCCCATTTAAGGCGACCACCTCACTCCAGCCTTAAGCCGGCAATATTTATTACGAACATTTTAAATCACATTAATTCATTCAGTCATTATTTCATTCATTTTGTTTTGTTTCATTTTGCACATTTACTTTCCCTCAATTCGTCGCGTTGCAATCTCTCAGTCAATTTTTTAATACCGTGCTCGTTCTTGAGGTTTCTACGAGATGTTAAGGTACGTATGCGTTTTTTCCTTGGTGGTCAGGTTTTCGTCGTCATCAAGTACTATACCTACGCACAGAAAAATTGTCACGTGTTTTTGTCAGGTTCCTTCAGACGATGTCAACAAAATGAAAGCCCACTGCCTTTTTTACACAAGCACGAGTGGACCATATCCTTTTTATTTTCGGGCCGGCGGCTGCCATCTTCTTTTTCTCATCCCCGCCAGATCGCTCGCACCGTGCATCGCTTCGGGGCCCGTGCTGTTCTAAGTTCTATATGTCGGCCTGCTTTCATTACCCATTTATCCGACCGTCAATTTCGCCCCTATATCGCGGTACCGCCCTCGCTAAGACTCGCTGGGGCGCAATTTTCCCAACACCCACCGCACAGATGCGCACATACGGTTAGAGGAGGGTCAGATAATGCTGCCATCTTGGCGAGAGCTGCAAGGAAGGAGGGAGGGCCTTGAGGAGGAGGGAGAGAGAAATATCGAACGGGTCCGTGGCGCGCTCTCATTGGCTACGCGGGAAGCGCAGTCCCTCCCGATGCCCCTCCGCCATCACTCGCCGGCTCGGCAGTATTAAACAAAGCAAACCGAAAAAAACAAGACCAAGGCGGCCACCATGGCAGGCTATAAGTGGGAGCGGAAGGCGGAAAAAGGGACTGCAGTGAACGCATTTCACTCCGCTTACATCGCAGACGAGGGGGAAAGAAAATCGTCCGGCTGACAGCTTTCGCTCGATGAGAACAGATAGAACAAAGGAAATGTCATGAAAAGAAATGAGAAGATAAAAAAATGAGAGCAAAGGGGAGCAGGATGGGCAAAAAAAAGATAAGTGCCCGGAGGCAATTTTCTGCGATGTGGAGGAACAACTACGCTGCTCTCTCTCTCCCTCTCTGCCATCGCTATGCGTTCCTGTAGAGGAGTGCATAGAGGCAGAGAGGAGGAAAGCGAGAAAAGAGGGGGCCGAAATGATTCCCGAAATCCCGAGGCAGTTGCCTCGGCCCAATTACGCGCCTAATTGGTCGTTGCGCGGCGATAACAGGAGCCGTTATGGCGCCTCGCTTCTCAACGGGCCCATCACGTACGAATAAGTGGACGGCGCCGGTTCTGACCATACGCACGCTGGTGAGGATGGGGCTCGTGGCGGTGTTAAGGGCGTGGGAGGAAGGGAAGGGGAAAAGAGGAAGGGAGAAAAGGAAGGGAAGAATGGAGGCGATGCAGGGTTTCTGAACGAGTCACGTTCAAATGACGAGATAAAGAAGACGGTTCTGGAGAGAAATAAGCGACAGCGGCGGAAGATTGGCAAAGACGGCACCCACGAGAGCAGAAAAAGGGGCGAAGGGTGATGGAGAAAAGTGAGTTGGCGTGCCCACTGATGGCGTGCTGCTGAAGCGGAGCGTTAACTGTAAGGGATCGTAGTAGGAGCGAAAGATATACACGCTAAGTTTGACGTTGACACCTAGAAAGCAGTACGACAGGCTTCGCTAACCGGACTGCTTTTGCTTGTTTTCACCACGCGCGTCATGCTCAATGATTTAGTTTTGTTTTCTTCGGTTGGGATCTAGTTTCTAAGTGCTGCATGTCTTTCCATGACTATAATGTCTATGTATTCAGTTCTATTCATTTGTTTATTTATTTCACTTTACTGCTAATCCCTTAAGGAATTTTTACTCCAGTGGGCTTGAATTGCGCCTGCAGACACGCAGTCGGCCAGGCAGTCCCTGTTGAATGTGCCCGAAAAGGACGCTGGAAAATATTGGGCCAATGTTGCAATGCACTGAAAAAGACAAAGAGGTCGCGCATAATCAACGTCACAGTTTCACATTTTTCACCTTGTTTTCGCCGTTCACTGCTTCTTAAAACTCTGCGCATTTTTTTTTCTTTTGCCATGCATTCATTTATACATATTTCGTTAAAACACAAAGTCCGATTCGAATTGTGCGCTTTGAAATCGAGAGTAACCGGACATGGACAGAGCGATCAACGAATAAACTTTGAGGTTTCACGCTTTCAGGCACATAACGCAGTCGCAAAGAACTGGTGCCAGAAGTGTGCACCTGACAGACTGCAACACGGCACACAACTTAATGCGAACTGATCAAGAAATAGTTGTCTTCCCGCACACGTGCAGTCTTTCTCACAAGCTCGCAAGCAGCAGACTGAAAGCAAGAGTGACAACAGCTTTTGAGCTCCGTTCTTTCTGTCCCTAACCATACGGACCATAAGACACTTTACAAAGCCCTGCACACGGCCTGATAGCTGCATTGATCGGTACGCTTAGTGGCCTGCATGCTTATTTTGACAAGTATTGCGTACATCGGCATCTTAAGCTCGTCCATCTTGCGCATGCAGTTCACCCCATATGTGTGCAGAGAGCCTAGCCGCACAAAAATGGCGCATATCTCATGATGCACCTCGAAGGAGGACCACGAATGCACCCTGTATATCCCGAACGAACACCACTAACGCACAGGGGGTAGAGCGGCCGGCAGCCGCGCGCGGACTGCCCGGCTCCGAGACCGGGAGCAAGGCCGCCGACGTCCCACATAAATTACCTCTCCGCGAGCGCATCCACACGTCGCGCCCTATAAAGCAGCGTCAATGGCTTCATAGACCGCCCTCGGACCTGCTGCTGCGCCGGTGGCAGCCCCGCCGCTGCGGCGGGGGAGCCCAAGTCAAATTGTTTAACAGGATTACAAGCGTTTGACACGGCAGTGACCCGCGAGGCCAGCAGCGTCACCACCCGGAGGGGAGCCGTTGATCACGCGCCCCTCTAACCGGTCTTTGAGGGAGGGGAGGAGGGGGGGGGGGGGTCCGTGGTGGAGGGGTAGACTCTGCTCCCGGGAAATCACGGGGGCACTCGCTATTCAGCGTGGCTTCCACTCGTCCACCGTTGCCGTTGGCCTGCGTTCGATACCTAAAGCCCCCCTAAGGCGGAAGAGGAGGGAGAAAAAGAGGGGGAGGGTGTCCTACGTAAATTGCTCCCCGGAGGCATCGCGTTGGCCGAGCACGGGCTGTGTAGCCCTCGAAATGGTAAGTGAAGAAGCGTTAAGCAATGAGAGACAAAGGCATGCGCGCCTCAGTGAGGGATGAGCCGTGTGGCCGAGATGGGCCCTAACGGCGGAGATAATGCTTTCGCCTTTACGGGTTATTACCGGGTGGGCGCGTATGACGGCCGAATCGGGGCAATATATTCGGGTAAACTGCCCTTTTCCACGTGGGAAAGGTTAACGCTCTTGTGTTCGAAGGAGAGGCGCATATCGTTGCAATTGCGTTAAAAGACCAGCGTCTAGCATACAGTGCCCATTGCACTTGACAAAAACGCGAGTGCCGCCTTAACTTTGTGCGATCCCTAAGTGTAGGGGAGATACAAACTGCTCTTGATTGTAATCAGTGTAGCGCAGCGTCTTTATTTTGCTTGCGAACACGAAGCAGCGCGGCGTCGACACCTGAAAGCGTCCAAGTTCTTGAAACCAAAACGCCGCTGCACAAAGACAGTGACTGAGGAGTGACGACATAAGCTTTTCACCAGTGCACCCCTCTCCAATAGCGCTACGGCTTTAGGTTGCAGCCGTTCAAAAAGAAACAACCAAAGAGTTTCCCTCTCTGCAGTAGAGGGTACAACAATGCCTGTGTACGCCGATGACACCACTCCTGCTTTCACGCCTCACACTCCCTCGTACATTGCTCCAGGGGCCGTCCGTGAAGAAGCTGCGACAATGCGAGGGGTTTTCGCGCTCTCTGCGTACACTCTGTATTCCCCCCACCCTTTCGTAACCCATCTCGGCACGGGCCTACACCAACTCGCGCCCATCCCTACTTCGTCATTTGTCAGCGCGCATCTCTGGCTGCGCAGGCGCCGCGTGAAGTAGTCGCGGGTGCGCACGCGCGCGAAGGGATTCGGCCATCGATCGCCGCCTCTCCCGCGGCGCGCAAGCCAAACGACCGCCAAAAGCTACGCGGGGCGGAAAAACGTTTCCATCAGCGCCCAAGGGGCCGGCTCACTCTGTACTGCGCGGGCGGTGGTGAAAGCCTAAGCGGCGTTTTAGACGCCTTCCTTCCTTACAACCGCCCTTAAAAGCTCGCCTTTTCTCTTTCTCAGTGACCATAGTTGCATGCAGCTCTGTGCACAAGTGCGTTCGGCGCGATTCCTGCGATGAAAGCGAAGGAACCGGACCGCTGGCGTCAGCCTGCCGCCGTACAGGGGATATCTTGTCAGGCCGTGTCTTCCTCAGCGTCGATATGAATATCTGTAAAGCGCCCTTGTAGGCGCAAGGCACCTGTATTCCTCAGATCGCGAGTTGGATTACCACCCAAGAAGGACACAATCCAACGTAGGTTTGGTTTGGTTTACGGGGGTTTAACGTCCCAAAGCGACTGATGTTGTGAGAGACGCCGTAGTGAAGGGCTCCGGATAATTTCGACCACCTGGGGTTCTTTAACGTGCACTGACATCGCACAGTACACGGGCCTCTAGAATTTCGCCTCCATCGAAATTCGACCGCCGCGGTCCGGATCGAACCCGCGTCTTTCGGGTCAGCAGCCGAGCGCCATAACCACTGAGCCACCGCTGCGGCCTACAAGCCAATGTAGGCAAAAATGCATATCTCGTAGATTAGGGTATTGATGCCCCTTTTTAAGGAACATCAACGGCTTCAGATTATTTTCCTTGCACCCTACGGTCCGAGCAGCCTTGGTACATAGACGTATTAAGCCTTGGTGTTAATCCTTGTGTACAAGCCTTGGTACATAGCCGGATTAAGAAGTAAAGCATGCTTAGAAGAAGCAGCGCTTGCGTTCCGCGTCGCAGGTAAAAGCGTGCGAGGAACGTTAAGTCAGACTTTCGCGTATACTGCACGTAAGTGGTCTTCCATGCCCAGCTCTCCGCAGCCCACAAAGGCGGCCCCGCCGCAGCGTCTGGATCCAGCGCGACCGCCGCGGACCGTCAACCCCCCCGGGGCGGCATTGTTTCCTCGCCGACAATTAGCTTTGCGGCGCCTTCCAAGCCGCCTCCACCGAAGATGGCACACAGAGTGGTCCTCCGCTCTCGGTGAAACCGCGCTGCGCGTTGTCTGGTCGCGAGTCGGTGGTGGAAGCAGGGAGATATAAGGGGATTTTTTTTTCCCTACCGCCTCACAGCTGCGGTTGTCACGGTCGGAAAGTGCAAAGAAGATGGCCGAGACAACAACGCAGCAACGCCTCGCCGAGAGCGAGCCCTTCAAAATGTGTGTGTGTTTGCCCGGAGGCGTACTTCGGGGCTTGCCGACAAAGCCACGGAAAAGGCCCTTTTCCTTTTTTTATTTCTTTTTCAGGCTCTTAAATTTTTCTTACTTTTTCCACCATCGTCTTCGCTGCTTTGTCTGCAGCGTACACACACTGTCGCCACAGCGTTCTGTCTCCCTCCGCCGCCCACTTTTATTGCAGGTGGCGCTGGTGGTTTCAGGTTTTTCTCTTGTCCATATCTTGTCCTCCTCCCGCCGTGACGAAGAAGCTTTCAAACCATTTCTGAACGGCCCTTAAGAGCCACCGTGAAAGCGAAATGGCGAAAGAGACAAGGGGAGGAGAGGGAGGCGAGCAGGCTATTTCGCGGCAATAATTTGTCAAGCGCGGCAATTTGTCGGGGAAGAAAAGAGATCTGGGGACGTTTATGACAAACGCTGAGCGCTCGCTAACATTTTTCCTAAGCGTCGCGTTTTAAGTGGCTTGTTGAAGAGTGGCTGCTTTAAGTGAGCGAAAAAGTGTTTCCTTTCTTCACAGCCGAAACGGTGACAGAGGCGGCAGAGACGTCCACTTGCCCTGACCAGCAAAGCTGCGCTGGACGACGTCCGAGTGAACAGTAGCCGCGTCGCTTTTTGTTAGACTGCGGTCACTCTCGAGGCTGACCAGTGGCCAGGTCGTGGTTGGCCATTGCTTTCCCGGGATTGGAGTGAGGCTAACCGCTGCGTACAGCTGCGGTTGCGGTAACGACACGCGAGCCAGTGAGAAAGGAGGCTATACCACCTCAGTGCATGCGCCTGTAGCTTCGCGGGGATTCCTAGAAATATTAATATTAACACCAAGCACTCTCTAAGGTCCTTTCCGGTCGAGTCTGCCAGCCAAAGATGGGAAAGACGAGATCGTAGAACATCGGCACTTCACGGAAGTATTGTCGCGCTCAGTGCGACTTCCAGCGCGCTACCAGATGGTCGCAGCGCTTCCCGGACTCATGCATGGTGTGCCGACAAGCGGCGCTCTTGAAGACAAAGGGCAATGATTTTGCCATTCCAAAAAACCGGTACCTTCCCCCGCGTCATTTGCTTTCGGCCCTACCAAAGCGTTATTGCTTCCTCGGCGCCGGTACAACAACTTCTGCGCTGTCTTATTTCCTGGCTTATGCAATGCAAGCTATACCGTAGCATTTCGTCTTGTTTCGCTGGTTTTCTTGTCACCTTATTTAACCTATAAAATATGGGGGGGGGGGGGGGGGGGGGGAGCGTCCGGGATCATAGCAGCAACGACTCTACACAATTTCTAGTCACCTGATTTGACCTATGAAAAAAAAAGTGCCCCGAATAATCACAGCGACTCCAACGAATTGTGGCTGTGCCCGTGAAGCTGAATGCACTATCTCGGAAATACGTCTAGGGTTCCGGAAAGCGAGCACATAGGGATCACGCAACTCCCCCTAAGAGCGTACGCTCGCGGCGCCAAATGACTGGAATAGCAAGACAGACAATTCACTCAACTGGCTCCACGGCACGAAACCGAAGGTACACACTCACGTCTGACAAGTACTGTGCCATCCGGGATCGCGTGCTGATATCATCCCTTATAAAAATGGTCTATGGACAGTCTATAGACTTCTTATAAACTCTATTGCCTCCCTATATGTATTTCTGTTTGTCTACTCATTGTCTATAAATTGTCTATAGGCAAAAGTCTACTAAAAGTCTATGGCCGCAAACTATAGATTGTCTATAGACTGTCTTTAGGATTTTATTGCATATAGACTGTTCTCGGTTCGTCTATAGAGAATCTGCAGAATTTATAGACAAAAGTCTATGGACAGTCTATAGACCGTTTGAGGAGGTTTTTGAAAGGGATACATCCTTGGATGGTCAGTTCCCCAAAGGAAACTCGTTGGAGACTCTGATCATTTTGAGAAAAGTAAGGGCGTTTAACTGGCTCCCTTTTCAATGGGCCACTTAATCGCTCTTTGAGGTATACATATGGCGGCGGTGTGTCCACCTGCAAAAAAAAAACGTGCTTTCGCATAATATTCCGTGCTTAGCAATGCTAAACCTCCCGCAAACTTTATTTTCTTTTTACGCTTCAAAGTAACGCGTGTGCGTGAAGTCCTTTCGTTTTCTAACCTCCTCAGAACAGTGCTCAGATTTGTTGCTGCAAAAAGCCGGTTGAAATGTGGTTCTTCTCCACTCTTGTATGTCTCCGAAGTAAGTAAGTATATCACCAGTGTTGCGCTCGGCCGAATAAGAGCATGCAGTAAGCGGCGCAGATTACGCGCTAAGCGAAATTAAAATTCCCTTTCAAAAGTGAAAATTTCACCCAGTGAGGGTGCGGCCAAGGGCGAGTGCTGTATGATCGGCGCAGCGCCCTGCTGCTTCATGCAGTGCACGCATGTACGCATGTCCTCGTGCTCTGCAATCGTGCCCGTATACCCAGAGCAAGGCTGCACCTGTTTCCTGTGCATCCAGAACGGCCTTTATGCGCACGTGCTACACATAGCGGCGCTCACGTAGGGAAAAACATAATCCATCTAAATCACGCTCGCACGCATATATTTGCTGGCGCATTTCTTTCCGCGCGACTGGAAGCGGGCAACGAGCTTCGGTCAAAAAAAAAAAAAAGGGGAGCTGTAATAGCGAAACGATGCAATAAACAGAAATTTATAAGAAGAGGGTGAACGATTTCGCTTTCGGTGTCTACGGGCATCCGGCGGACGTTCGATCTCCCATCGCTCAACGCCACAACCGTAAGCGACGGCGGAATTCTCCGATGCACTTCTCCGAAAACGCCGCCGTGTATGGGAGCCTGACTGTGCAGCGCTGAAAAAGCCGCGAACAAGTGGTTTGTGCGCAGCCGCAGAAAACGCCGACAGGATGCTCATACATGCATCGTGATTCAGGGGGAAATTGAAAGGCTTGGAGTTGTTCATAGCGCAGATTGAAAAATGCGGCTCAATCTTTCTAAAGGGCTTTCTATTTCACATTTATAGCACTTGTGTGCACTCGTGCATGTATAGTAGACTATACGATCGACGCACCGGTCCGCTGACGTCTTCTCTTAAACTTCTTCACTATTGATAAAGTGCTCTTGATATATGAGTAAGAATTTGCACTTTCTCCGTGTCTGGCGAGCTTCTTAAAGGAGCTTGCGCAACCGTCTGAATATATCACAAGGAGTCTCCGCGGTGGCGTATATATACTGGTTATGGCGCTCGGCTGCTGACCCGAAAGACGCGGGTTCGATCCCGGCCGCGGCGGTCGAATATCGATGGAGGCGAAATTCTAGAGGCCCGTGTACTGTGCGATGTCAGTGCAGGTTAAAGAACCCCAGGTGGTCGAAATTTCCGGAGCCCTTCACTACGGTGTCCCTCATAGCCTGAGTCGCTTTGGGACGTTAAGCCCCCACAAATCAAATCACAAATCAAATCAATATATCACAAGGAAGAAAGCATGGACCCAAACGGGCGTATAGGCAAGTAAGGAAGGAAGAGTGAATTCCAACAGTAAAAACGACTCTAAACAAGTAATTTATACTTCATTCAATGAACATGGCAAGTGCATATCCATTGTCTCGTGAAAAATGTTCATAAAACAGACGAAGCAGAGTCCAAAGAGAACTACCCAGTTTCCGCTTTCTATAGCTTGAGAAGACTGGCCTAATCCTGTTATCAATAGGAACTCTCTTTATCGAACTGCAGAAGTTAGAAGGAACTAAGGCAGATACTAGGGTAAGCCCCTGAGGGACAAACTAAGTTTCTATAACAATTAGTCGCTCATAAATAAGCCGTTACACCACTGCAGCTTAATTGCAAATCGACCATCAGTCACAGTTAGTGTCCCCACGAATAACCGTTCCTCGCCAGGGCAAAGTAATGCAATCAACCTCATTTTGTCATAGCTTTTTTTTTTTTGAGGATGAGACACATATAAGAGGCATCGGCTTGCAAGTATATATTTTTCCGCATACCTTAACGCATCCACTGCTAACTTTATTCCCGCTTCTCTGTAAAACCCGCAAACGACGTTCAATTTATACTGAACGCGCTTCTCTCCAGGCATGAGACAAGACCGCATCTCAAGCCGCATGCGCACCTGTATGCCGCAAAAGCGCTGTAAGGAAATGCAGGCGGGTACATAACCCGCGCTGAGTGCCGCAACGCGCACGTGTATAGCGCATCGCATCTGTATGCATGGGAACAGCGAGACACGCTGACCGCTCGGCAGTGGCTGCGGCCCATAACGACTCCGATGAGCGCCTCAGCTGGGCCCCGGGGGTCAAGCGCGCGGGGTCGGGCCGTTTCGAAGCCACCGGTAGCCACCCTACATAGATGGATGCGCACACTGGTGTGCGCGCGAAGCCGCGTATGCGCCGTCTACCGGCGGCGCCGGTAGTGCACGCGGAGCACTCACGTGCCACTTTTATGCGCGCGCTCGTAAAAGCGAGCGCCGAAAGCTGCCGCTGCGGCTGCTGCTGCCACCGCGTGGTCAAATCGCCGCCGCCGCCTCCCGAAGGAGTCGGCGGTGCTTTTATTATCATTCCATGGTCGGGTTTAAGGGTGTGTTGAACTTGACCGAGGACGGGGGCCAACGGGGCTATGCTCGGGAACGGCAGCAGCTGCGGCGGCGCGCTCTGTGGCTCTCTGAGACGGCCCGGTCAATGATGCATCGGTCGAGAATCGGAACAATGCGCGGCTGGCGCGCCTTTTGTTCCAGGAAAGGCGCGTCCTCGCAGGAAAAAAGCCAACCTTGGGCGGATGCGTCTTTATTTTGTTCGAAGGGTGCCGAGACACGCGTTGTGGAAAGTATTTCCGCCGCTGTCTCATTCACGTTCGCACACCGTCTCGATGACTTGTAAGAGATGAAGTCTGTAAACCGCTTTGTGCAACCCGCCGCGGTGGCTCAGTGGTTATGGCGCTCGGCTGCTGGCCCAAAAGACGCGGTTTCAATCCCGGCCGCGGCGGTCGAATTTCGATGGAGGCGAAATTCTAGAGGCCCGTGTACTGTGCGATGTCAGTGCACGTTAAAGAACCCCAGGTGGTCGAAATTTCCGGAGCCCTTCACTACGGCGTCCATCTTAGCCTGAGTCGCTTTGGGACGTTAAGCCCCCATAACCCATAACCCAAACCACTTTGTGCAAAAGGAAGACAATGATGCTTGAAAAGTGCCAACAGCTGTGCATGCGTTCCACATGTACTGAATCGTGAATTATATATGTTTGAGGTGCACTAGATGTCGTTGAATACTGCCGTAATGATATTGAATTATTCTTTCTAACAAACCGGCACTATTATGACAGTTCGCTTGTTCCCATGGTTCCTCTCACGGGTCATGGTCATGATCGACGTTCTTGGTGGTGTCTTCAACAATTGCGTATCTCTTTTTACGGAAACGTCTTTAGTGAAATACATATCTGCTTATACCTCAAATAACCGTATACGCTTGTAGCCGCATTACTTCGCCGCGGCATCGCATGTGACAAAGCCAAATGGAGACAGTTCGAACTGTTGTTACACAGCACACTATGAGATCGCAATTTAACTAAACAGCAACTGTGCTCAGTTCATTAAAATAGCAGTAAAATATTGATACAGAGTGACAGGGATTTAACTCGGTAAGGAAGCGTGCATTCGAGGAAGGCTAACTTACTGGTTTTCCAGCATCGCTCAAGATGCTTCGCATGCTCAGCTGGTTTTCCTATCACAATGCATCCTTTCGTGCCCATGCCGATTAGACACCCCCCTAGCTGCAGTTTTCCTATGGCTGCAGCAAAGTTCACACAGAGCCCGCACTATATATGCTATCACAGTAACGGCGCGGTAAATAACCGGCTTTCGAAGCGCGTGCGCCATATTGGAGTGTCATGACGGCGCGTGCCGCCGCATTAGAGTATTACGCTAGCAGCGGTTCAACATAAGGGCTCTCTGGAATTCGCACCATATCCCAGGAAGCACGGGGACAGAGCACAAAAAAGACACGTAGATAAACAAGCGCACCTGAAAAACGATGCAACACCAACTAAACCGACAGCTTGTCATATCCCAAGACCTCATTTGGTGTTCACTACATGTTACCCAGCCAATCATCTGGACTGCACGCATTTGTTAGAACCCGTCACTGTTTTCGAGTAGGCACGCATGCAGAGCCGTTATTTCGCGTCACTAAATGGTGCAGTTTTACGTGCCAAAGCAGAACCGTGTGCTTCAATACGCGTAAGAACCTGCGTTTCTGGATTTTTTGGTTGTTTTTGCAACTAAAAACAATCATTAACGCTAGTTCTGCTGCGATGCCGGATATGCGATATTTAATTTGCACTAATTATTTCTACAAGCAATCTACATATGGCTGCTTTCAGCTGGAAAGACCTTTTTGAATCATACATTTCTTTTTTCTATCTCACTGCAGTTTTTTTCTTCCGTCTAAAGCAGTGCATTTACCCGTATAATGAATGCACTTTAGTTTTCAAAAGACTGTGGAAATATAAAGGATGCGTTCATTTCGCGGGGTAAAATATTCAGGAAAATTGAAAGCCCTAAAATCGGACAAAAATCGTCTGGCGATATAAACGCTTCATCCGTCAAGGTTCACCTAAATAAAAACAAAACACTGCTAAGCATTTTTTCTGTGTTCGAGAACATTGTCAGCAACATTACTCTTAAATACACACGTATAACTCGTGTAGTGACCTAGCTATAACACTTTCCGCTGAGAGCACACGTAAAGCTCATCATCATCAACAGCGGCAGCCTGACTACGTCCAATTGCAGGACACAGGCCTCTCCCATATCTCTCCAATTAGCCCTCTCCTGTGCCAGCTGTGGCAACCTTATCCCCGTAAAGTTCATTTTAGCACAATTCGCAGCATTCCCGAGCGAATCCCAGCAGCAACAAAATCCTCAGTATGGCAAATCGAACATAGAACACTTAGTGCCAGGCGCGGTTTCTATTGGTTCTCGGATTCTGCACAGAAAATTCATCTTATAGCTCATCGTACGGTGAGGCCGCCGCGGTGGCTCAGTGGGCTGCTGACCCGAAAGACGCGGGTCCGATTCCCGGCCGCGGCGGTCGAATTTCGATGGAGGCGAAATTCTAGAAGCCCGTGTACTGTGCGATGTCAGTGCACGTTAAAGATCCCCAGGTGGTCGAAATTTCCGGAGCCCTTCACTACGGCGTCCCTCATAGCCTGAGTCAATTTGAGACGTTTAACCCCCATAAACCATAAACCATCTCCTACGGAGAAGTATTGCGGTAAATGGGCACACTAGTCTTTACATTTAACAGATAACTCTTTACACTGCATATACCGCGCTCTTCTTTTGGCGTTCAACATAATCGTAAGAAGATATATGCGCCAAGGGAGAGGGGTGCGTTCATTTTGCTATTGCGCCTATTACGTGAGTAAATTAGGTAACATCGCTATGTATCTGCGCTGCACCCGCCTGCCTCATCCTGTAAAATGCGAAACACTGCGAAAAAATTATTTCCACATCACAGCCGCCGTTATATATAGACTAGGGTGTTAAGAGTACGGTGCTGTTAGTATGGGCAGCGCTTGGCACAGTGATGCCACTAAGATGTCACATCAATACTAGCCTTCTGGATGCTCTCTTCAACAGCCATTATCCAGGGGTATTACAGGCAGGGTCGTAATGCGTTAGACCTCCACCCACTACCCACCCACCTTAGCCCACCACTCAAAAACATACCCTCATCATCCAGAGGCTTCACCCACCCTCACCCTCCAGATGGCCTCCACCTACTACCTAACCACCTTTGCCCCACCCACGTCCACCGTATAGAAGCTGTCACCCTAGACCAACCAACCCACCTCTACACTACAGAAGCTCACGCACTACTAACCACCCACCACCCATCCACTCTTCCACCCTCCAGACGCTGTCAATCACAAGAAGCCCACGGAGCACTAACGAAAAGCGACGAGCGTACTATAGTTCGAACACGCAACGGAAAGGCGATCACTGTAGATGCAAAAATGAACAACCATTACTGCGAACGGAGCCTTGGTCGCATCACATCATTTCGCCTATGCATTTTTTCTTAACATACCACTAGATGAAGTCATGCTATGTTAACAGGCTTTAAATATTGTTTAAAACCATCTGTAATTAATTTAAAATACTAGCTCTTTACAATAGATTCTAGACATCCTATAGTTTCCGTGAGCTGTTCATAGCGTTTCGCTCTGGTAAAGTACATTTTCTCCGAGTCGTGTTTTCGGGTTGAAATCGGGTTTAACCCAATTCTCACAAAATCTGCTCGGAGTTTAGGAGTCACTTTAATTCGGGTTTTACCGAAAACAAATGACTATAAATGCGCACCGTACCGGAGGTCTACGGACCGACTTCGACTACGTGGTGCTTTTCGACGTGAACCAAAATCTCATTACACAGGCGTTTTTGAATTTCGCTCTCATTGAAATGCGACCGCCGTGTTAGGTATGAAACACTCAAGATTGGGCATGTGCATTTGTGCTAAATCCCGCGGAGTATTTGGCAAGCGTTTTGACCGACAACTCAAGCGCGAATGATTGACGAATACGCTAAGGCCTTGGACGTAAGTCTGGTGCACCTTTATTAGGTGATTTTCTTGTTGCATTCTCTACTCGATTACCATGCAACCAAATATCATAGTGCTCATATTTAACATAGTTGTGAAGATAGTCATTCAAACATCTGATCTTTACTCTTATGTAAAAGAGGCAGTCGCCGGTAATACCTACCTAAAAAGAAGTTGCTCACACAATCTTTTCCTGAAACGTGCGTCCCCTATAGGTCGTTCAACACTTTGAAATTCACGCAGTGCGAAATATTGTCCACGCGCCTAGTCATCCTGCATTAAGACTATGTTATACGAGCAATCGTCAAACCTTAATCTGCAAATGAAAATTATTCTCATGCTGCAGATCAGCTTCTCATTTTATTTCTCATGCTATGTTAGTACAGTTGTGCCTCGTTAATATGACCCTTGTTAATATGGATGACTCGAATAATGGACAATTTTTCTGGGTACCAAACTTTTTCACTGTATTTCCGCCTCGTTAACATGGAAACTCGCTGTCCGGACAATGGACAGGAGCAAAATGCACAGTGCCCAATAGGGTCCATGTATTTTTGTCTCGGTTAAACGGACGGAGATGAGAAGAAAATCCCTACTGCCCCGACAAGGTGCTTCGGTTCTGTATTTTGAGAGTAGCATCAGAGGAATGTCATTAATGAAAAAGTGCGAATGGCTGACTGATGGCCCTTTTCTTTGGTCGTGGCTTCATATTTTACAGTGCAAAGCTGCCCAATTGACGCGCCTCACTATTTTCTGTATTGCAGGAATGACTGCGATGAAAACGCTCTCTCCAGCTTGTATCACGTAGAAAGCTGCATTCAGCAGTCGGCGGCCGACTGTGTACTTATATATAGTAGCGGTTCGTGAGATGTGAGCAGCCGTAGTAGTAGTTGGGTCATGCAGCCACGAGACGCCTTCAAGGATATCATAGACCACTAGGCGCGTAATATTCACGACATTATTTAAAGCACAATGACGACCAGGATAATAAGTCTGCAGATCTGGTTCAACTTCACTGGACACCAGTATGCACGGAAGCAGGCCTTAATCACAACATGTTTTGTTTTCTTCGTGATTCGTTATTACGGACGACTCGCTTTATCGACAGTTTTGCTCGGGTTAACCAAAGTGTCTGTATTAACGAAGCACGACTGTACTGGGATAGAACAGTTTTTTCATATTAAAGTATTCCGAACACAGCTTTGAGAAACTATTTAATTTGCCCTTGCTTCGAGATTTCAGGGATAACCCATGCCGTCAGGCGTGCTATTCATTATCGCTGCCCTATCGTGTTTTTATTTTCCCCTGAATAGTTACAGCCTGAAACTAAAACCTGGTCGTGACTGTATACGATTGCGCATCCCTAGAAAGTTCCTGGAATTCTCTGAAGGCTATAACAGTTAGTGTCCTTAAAGGTGATACTTGTAGGGCGCTCACCATTGTTCCGTGTTTATTTTTTTTATAATATATAAGCAAGAAATGATTTCACCTGTCCTGTTTGGACACAATTTGCAGTTGTTCAGTATGTTCCTTGCAAATCTTTATGAAGATGTAAAATTGAAGACTGGCCACATTTAGCACTTTGCGCTTTATGACAATTGTTGAAGGTATATAAGCTTAAATTCAGCTCCTTCTATTGAGTTGGCTAAAAGATGTAATTTTATTTTCGGATATCTTAGAGAGTGCAGCGGTTGTCTAATGCAAGCAATTCTACGTTCCCCGTTTATTTGTACGGGAAAACCTTGTATCGAGCCCGGATACAGCTAACCAGAATGTATCGAATTATTAACGCGATAGCGCTAAAGGCCCCGTTCACCAGAAAATTCGGTGTTGGCGTTGTCGATGTCGGCTTTGTGAGCGAAAAATCAGGAGCATGGCTCTGGCAAGTGGTCCCCATAGAGAAACCTAGGAGGCAGGTGTGTCGTCTAGGTCACCTGACTTTGCAGCGTCATCACATCCTGCCCACCGGACAGTGAGCAAACTTCCCGCCATGGCCCTGACGAGTTGAGTACGGAGCATTTGAGAGTGACATGTGCTCTCTTGCACTTATTTTCCACGCCACACCGCAGACATGCGGTGAAGCCAACCTAACTAAGCCCTTGCGGCGGCCCTCATCTGGCATGCTTCGCTGCCAAAGTCGTTGATGAAATCAACCGTACACTAGTTTTAATGAGATTATTTATAGCTTACCAGTAGCAGGATCAAACATCTCATGATAGGGAGGGGCTGGTACCAAATCATTTTCCACTGCAGATTTGGTGCGAAGCAGAACAGGCGTAGAAATGGCTAGCGAGCTGCGCGCTGCCAGCGCTCCATTTCAGACAGACAGGCGGGCAGCACGTCGAGCGCCTCAAGCGTAGGTGCAATGTATCCTTGCTTCCAGGTTAGACAAAAGACTTTCTATTACCATTTTTATATATCGAATTACCGATATATCGAACTATTTTGCGATCTCCTTCGAGTTCGATACATCCGGGTTCGACTATAATGTACTTTTTGTCCGAGCTCTATCTAAAGTAGCTTACTTCCTCCGATGCGCGTTCGCTGTATGCTCTCTTCACTTTTTTGCTCTGTTCATATTTTTATTCTCTTAAAACCTTTCATCGAGCAGATCAAACGGTGTCAGCTCGGCTTGACGTTAGAGTTTTTCTTGCCCTAGTTGCAACAGCTTGGTAAACCCAATTTTGTTTCCTTTCATTACATTTTATTGTTTCTATCCAAGCTCTTCTATGGCGCTCAGACTGCGAGGGAGACCAGCAAAAGCAGAGAGCTACCCCTTTTAGGAAGACCAGTTACAAAGGTAGATGACTGTTATCTGCTGCTGGCTGCGCTTTCAGAAGTCTTTCAGAAGTGCATAAACTTTTTCAGGGCAAGCTGCCGAGGTCAAATATTTCTGCCATACGGCGAAAGCTACACGCGAGAGCTTTCAATTAGGAGCCTATACGTAGACACGAACAAAGATGCCTCTGTTCAGGCTCCTTTGCTGCCTCGGCGGTTTATTCTGATGGCAAATGGAAGGTTTAGTAAGGTGTGGGATTGGGCTAGTTAGTAATTCATTTTTCGATATCTGTGCCCCAACCACGTGGCAACCTTGTTTTTCGTCCCGATCATGCTCCTATATATTTCGGCCAAAGTTTCGAATGAAATTCAGTTGAACGTTAGGGCTTGTCTTTTCTGCACGCTTTGTTGACAACAAATGTGATGGGTTCGGGGGTCAGTTGATTATGCCCGCATTGTCTGTGAGAGGGTAAGCGTGATTAACACCGCGCCTGGGCCGCCATGCCATAGTTCGATATTTCTCTCATATATACGGGCGTCCGTGTGGGGGAGCATTGCAGTTCATGGAATTCTTGATAACACAAAACAAAACGATAAAGAGTCGAGGGGGTGGGGATGAAGAGGAATTTTGGTCTGTTAGCCAACGGTTCGACGACAGGACTTGTCTTCGACTGTTGTATTGAAAGCTGCATGCACCTATCAAAGTCCTCTCGTCGAAACGTTAGCTAACAGACCGAGATTCTCTCCCCCCCCCCCCCCCGACTCTTATTCCTTTTGTTTTGTGCACATTGCCGCAGTACGTCGTTTGTCGTGCCAGTTCATGATGTAAACGGGGCCGCAATCTTTCACATTGCAAGTGCATCGCTCCTATTCTCGCGCTGTCCTCCATGTGGCTGACTTTTTCGTCTCAAAATGAAGAGGTCCAAAAACTACTGTCATCGAAAAACGAAAAAAAAAAGAGACCTTTAGAACAGGGGGACCCTATCAGTAAAGAGGATAGGGGAATCGCGGGGTGTCATTGCGCAGTTGCAGACAATCACGCCTTCGGGTTATTGCTCTGCGCATGCGCATCTGGCACCCCGCTATGTCCCTGTCCCCCTAACCGGCAGGATCCCCCATTCTAAACGTCCCTAATGGGTAGAAGGCGATGCTCTTGCAGCAGAACTCCGGTGCATCGGAAGGCATCCGCACCTACAAAACGCCTACGCAATAAAAATGCCCATGCATCGAAACAGTCGGGCACCATGCAGGCAACCTGCATCAAGATATATGCCACTGTGCAAGACATTTCCGAAGTGCAAGCAGCATGCTCCTCGGCTACAAAAAAAATTTTTTTTTTGACATGGGGGACACAATGCAGACAAAAACGTATACACAAAGATCAGCGGAAGAAAGAAAACTCCATCTTTCTCTCTTTCTGCCATTATCATTTTTTTCTCTGCCTAGAAAGCCACCGAACGACCAACGTGACCAATCTTGTTAAGTGCTTTACCGCCGCCGACTCGAACCCTGGAACTCCGCTCGTCTTTTTCTCAGGCTCCCTCCTCGGGGGCGGAAGAGCGCCATAGCCTTGCTCGGTTCCCTGCTTTCCTTTGTCGTCCGCTGCCTGGAAAGAATGGTCCGGACGGGGAGAAGGCGCCTCTTCGTCCCTCAGACCGCCGCCGCCGCCAATTTCGCGGTCGTGGACAGACCGCGACCCGGCGCGTCCGTGGACGGGACTTCTAACTGGACGACCCCTCAACTTTTCTTCCCATGGATAATGACAGACCGTTTCGAAACAAACACGCCGTGGCTGGCAGGCGTGGGTGCCGTGAGTACCGAGAGGGGGGGATTTTTTGAGCACCGAAGCTGTCCCGTGAAATTGTGTGACAAAGCATTTCAGCTGAGTCGTTGCTACGTGCGCGGTGCTGAAATATGTCGGTGATTCCTTGACTAGGCGCTGGCCCATTGAGGCACCCTATCCCTGACAGCGACGCCGCGCTTGGAAAAGAAACTTGAGAAAGCTGGTTTCTGGGAGGCAAAAAAGACGGCAATTGTGCTTAGAGCTTGCTTGCTCCCACTTCCCTCCTGTAGTTTTTTTCTTCTTTTGCGCGCTGTGTTGTCAGCACTTTACCTCTTTTGCTCCTAAGAAAGGGACGGGGACAGGAAGCGTCCTCGGTCACGGTAGTAATGAAAATGCGCTCCAAGTTAGGCGAGAAACTACGACCTACACACCGGTTTGAGTCGGTGCTTGCAACAAAAAAAAAGGTGGTCTTTGGGGAGCCATTTAAGTAGTTTTGATTACCTGCGATTGTGCTTCCAGAAAGCCCCAGCACCAGAAGCGAGAACCGCTCATGCCTATAGCTTCGGTTGACTGACGGTACTATTGTACTGGACACCGAAGCTAACCTGCGCAGGCTTCTACTCGACTAGTGGCACATCCCACAGACACGGGAGAATGTTAATCGCTCCCTGGGGACACTTTTCTCTTCTTACATCCATGGTTTGCGGCCACTGACCCGGAGGTCTTCCACACGAGGGCTTAAAAAACGCCAACCTGCGCCTCGCCCGTAGTCACAACATGAAGAAGGGACCGAGCCGGTCCCGAAATGTCGCAAAATTTTCCGAAAAATTCACTTGGTTGGCGTCAGTCATCTCTCTCCTAAATTGAATTTCCCAGACAGACAGACTTCTGTCAAATGTTTTCTTTTAAGTTTCGGCAACTTACTTTTTGCTCTGCAGTTACTGCATCAAATAGTTGTAGTTGCTGCAGCTGCTTTGTAGTTGTTATAGCTGTTGTATTATCATGTGCAGTCGATTTCACTAATCGCGCCTGAATTTCATGGAAACTAAGTTACGTGATCGCACTACGAAAACAACGCTTACCTTATCAGATGGAGCATTCTCTTCTGAGGCTTTCTTTTCTCGATGTTTAGCCTTACTGTCCCTTAAGATGCAATAATCCAAGGCTTAATGGCGATGCCTTTAAGCTAAACGCAGCGCGAAGTTGACATTTTCCACTATATTCAGGTGTTTATGCTTGCACGTACGCAGAGCTAGCATTACAGAAGCATAGTACTTAAAACGAAAGCCGTCCACATGCTTCGCCGCGTCTACTTCGGACAACAAATGAAACGTGATAACACGAGTGCGTGGTCTTCGGAACACTCATATAGGGTGCCCCAGCTAACTTAAGCTCACTGCAGATGCCCGCGAAACACAAAAAGGTACCACGTGACATGGCCGCTTGGGCGCCACGAATTACTCTCAAACGTTCCGCCTACAAACTAACATATCATTTAGCCGGATGTGCTGTGACAGGACATCGACGCAGACGCTGACTGCGATTTACGCCAGCGCCAGCGATAAGGGTTGCCTCTTGCTTGTCGCTATCATGATCCACCGCGAGGGGAGCATACCGCTGGCGTAACTGCGTCGCTGCCCAGTCGCCTTTAAAGCGGCAGCACATCCGGCTAAATGATCTGTACGTCTGTGCGCGGAAAGTTTGAGATAGCTGCAATGTCACGCGGTAATTTTTGTATTTCGCGGGCATCTGCAGTGAGCGGGAAAATACTAATACGGAACAGATGGAACGGACTTTTAGCGGAGCGCTATAAAATTTTCTGATTGGAATTTTTTTGCCTAACTTCGTTGCTTGCGAAGTTGGTTAATTAATCTTCACTATTTAGCCAATTAAGCAGAATACAAAAAATAGTGTGACTTGCTCCATACAGTAGCCAGCAACATCTATTTGCGCGCGTCGTCTAAGGGTGCCTCGGCATATTTTTGCACCCTGGCTAAAGTTAGGTGGGACACCATGTATATAGCGCATGACTGATATGATTTACTGCCGGTAGCAGAAACTTTCTAAACAAGCAAGGAATTCCGCACAAAGCAGGCACATACAATGCACTGATTTTACTGCGAGATGGAACCAGACTTCCACAGGCAGGCGCCAAGGTGGCAAAGAGTCTACGATTACTGTCTTTCCGCGCACTTCACGAATTGTCCTCTTGATTCTGTGCGCTCGTCTTGTCTTTGGAAGCGTGGCGAACAGTTCGCACCGGCTGCAGGCGTAAGAACCAGAGGCGATGTCTATACGCGTGGAGTGGCGTTCGGCGTAAAGTCAGCGCGTATAGCACGGGCTCACGTTGAACACTGTCAAAGCACTGTTCCATTTCGTCCACATAATGAGAAGATTGCACATATCGAGCAGGGCTTGCTGGGCGACGCTCCATCAACGGTGACTGCCTCAGTCTTCATTGACTGGCCCACTTCGTGTGTGGGAAACTCGTGCCACAACGTTGCATTGCAAGAGCAAGAGCAGAACCGTTGCAAGAGCATTTCGTGTCGAGTGACCTGTATCTGACAGACACGGGAAGCTCGACGTATCAGGAGAAATGATTTCTGAGAACGATCCTGCATTTCTGTGCGCGCTCTGCAAAGACTGCCATTCCTGACGGAAAAGCCGAGTTTTGCGTCAGTCGCGGGCCGTTTCTCTCGGCGATAAGATACGTGCAAGGTGTCACATCTTCGCTATATCTCATAAATAGATGTGCGCAACGTCTGGAATAATGCGTGGCTAAGCTAAGGCAAGGCGATCATCTTCGGCGCTTCGCTCTTAAGATGTGGGTCGGGCCGCTGGAACTAGCGTCGTTGCCGATGCATATGTCCATTAGGGCGCTTTGTTTCAACCGGAAACATTCAGAAGAGACCCCAAGATGAATAATATTGAGGGTGTCAACTTCCGTTCACAGGGTGAGTTCGCGCACATTCGTGACATCACGAGTCAGGGAAACCGGCGCTGCGTCCATAGATGGCACAAGATCCTGTACAAGTCCACTCTGTTTTTCCGGTATGCCTTCACCGGCGCCTTGAAACGGCTACCATTTCCTACATGCGAGACTGCAGGCCACGTTCACCCAGCACTATCTCGATGCTGGCTGCCCCGCATATTTCATGCAGGCACATCGGGCACCGGTCCTCTGCGCTGTGTTTCGCTTGCGGCCCAAGCAAACTACCATCCACCAGTCAGCACAGCAATCTGCGACCGCCCGTCCTCAGTCCAGTCAACGGCCCGCCGTCAGAGCGTCACAGCACGCATCCGTTCACCGTCCGTCCGGCGCTCTCCAAGGCGTGCCTTCGCGATCACCGTAGTTCGGCCAGCGGTGACGAGTCAGGCCTTCTCGGAGTCCGTCTTGAATGGCCGGAACAGGCTCGGCTTCACGGCGGAGGTCTCCGTCGTGGCGGTCGTCAAGGTGATCGGTTCGGGAGCCGCGATGACCCGAGACGGCGGAGACCGGCTCGACGTCGTCGTCGCGGCGGTCGTCGTCGGAGGCGGCTGTTGGTTGGGCGGCAGCGGCGTGTACGGTATGTAGGGGCAGGCGCACGGAGTCGCCGCCGCGGCGGGCGAAGCGGCCGACCGGGGGAACGGGGCCCCGGGCGCTCCCAGTTGCATACTCGGTGACGGGGGCCTGGGCGGGCCCGCTGTGTACGGGGGGTAGCGTGCCAGCGGAGATAGCGCCGCTGCCGTGTAGTAGGGAAAGGGCAACGCGTACGGGTAGCCCGCGGCGCCCGAGGCCGCGGCTGCGGCGGCAGCGTTCAACATGTAGGCGGCGAAGTGCGGGTCTGCGTACGGCCACGCCAGAGCCATGCGTTGCCGTTTGTCCTTCATGCGCCTGTTCTGGAACCACACCTGCGGGGGAAAAAAAGAGCATCACATTATAATGTGAGTGATCCAGAAATGTAATCTTAAAAAGTGAACACTAGATGAACATCAGGAGAGCTGGGTTGCAACGCAATCAAACAGCATGTTTCCGAGGCAAGAAGGCAACAGCAGTGAGGGAGAACGGAAAGCTCGAGATTGCCGCCTGCTTTTTAGTATACTGCGATATAAACTGTACGTTACTCAATACGATGCACCAACGCGCAGGTGCGATTACTCTCAACATTTTTTGCATATACAGTCCGTGGCAGTGTGAAACATATTAACTGCGATTATCAATGCACTATGCTGAATTGCTCAAGACGAACGGAAAGCAGCTGCGACCAACGAATGCAGAATTAGCTGGGAATAAGTGAATTACATGAACCGCACACGCAACCCTACATTCCGGTTAATGTAGAGTTCGCCAGTGCTGAGAAAACATGAGGTCGCAGCAACATGCTTTGGACAGTTTGCATTTGCTATCTGTGGTTTATTCAAGCACAAGTGACGTTGAAAGGAAAATGAGGCGAGGCTACAAAAGAAAATTTTTCAAAGTGCTCGCATTCACCTAAAATTTATGAAGTCTATATAAACTAACTCTTGCCATTTCGATCTCGTAAAGGAAATGAAGTGTACTGTCAGGGCTAATTTAAGACAACGCCCACGTGTTCTACGAGAAAATGAGCCCACACTATATGGCACCAATTCAGTTAAATTGAACTTTAATCGACAGCGCATGTTCTCATGTGCGTGGGGCCGCCTCTGTCGTATTACTAGGACTGACAGCTCCCAAGAAAAAAATTAATAGGCGCCCAAATTCCTAGATGTGTCCATAATTCTCAGTCTCTGTACTGAAGTGCTTTACTACTCTAAGAAAAACTTAAATTAGCTCTCTGACAGTGATATGACGTGTCAAGAATTGCAAGAGAAATTCCGTACAGCATCTCTCTGAAACGAAAAGTTAGTCTAAATTCTCTAAAGTATAGTCTTTCAGGGTTCTTATTGTCGTTAGGAAGTCATAAAAGTCCCAGCTTGCACCCTGACGCAGGCAGAAATATCTTCATCGGCTACAGCTTGCCGTAAGTACTCCCGGTGGAAAACAAGACGGGGACACAAACTATAGCGCTGGTGCATGACGTATACTGCTTTGGCTCAGCACCAAGATGACACACACCAGTAAATCATCTCCGTCGCAAAGGGGAGAACCATGATCGTTTGGTGTTCGTTTTTAGCCCTGTCTTAAGTGCGCTGACTCGAGTGTTTTCGGCTGTCCTCTAAAATAGCTCCAGCCCAAGACAGCGCGAAAAAAACAGGAAACATCTTATACAAACACATTCTCGAAGTTCTTGTCGCGAGCTTAACTTATCAACTAAGTGCACTGCCATTTCAGGCTTCAAGACTTAAAACATGTTTTTTGGTTAGAAAACCGATGACTAATTCTACGGACTGTTCGACAAGGTAAGTTGTTGGGCGAGTTGGTTTCGATATTCCATGACTACAGCGCACCGAACGGGACGTAGAAGAACGACACAGGCAAGGGACACAACACAGCGCTGTCCTATCAAAACCATGTTAATGCAGAGTGAAGCCACAGGAAGGTGAGTGCAGGCAGAAGAAAAACTTCGAAAAGGCATCGACAAAAAACAACTTCCTTCGACCTTGCATATAATAACTGCTGACGCAAGGAAAAAAGCGGATAAATTAAGACATCTTCTGGCAACCATGGATGAAATATGACATAATTGGCCAACGTACGGGACATTAAGGATAACCACCTTACCAAGCTAGGTACTAAGGCTCATCTGTTGCCGTGTTATCTCCTGGATAAAAGTCCAACATTCTTGGACAAAAATTTTTAATAGTGGAATACTGTGAGGTACTGTTATGAAAAAGTCGAAGCTAATGGTCCATTCTTCCGATACGTAGCAAAATATTTCATTTAAGGTTGTTGTTTTTTGTCACTTTAACCATATCAGAACGTTTTTGACAGTACCAAAAACGTTAATAGCAAAAACATACAAGCCTGCCGAAGAGAGATGTGAGGGTATATTGATTGTTATAGTGATATCTTATAATATTTGAAAAAAAATGCGTTCATAAGCTATTTCCAGTTGAAAAATGATTTTGTCCAGAACTGCTGATCAGCTGAGTGAGTGATTACCTTATTCAGAATCATAACCGATCACGCCAAATTATTACCCACTTTCTCCTCAGATCACTTCTCTGTAAGATATGTCAAAATTGTTCCCCATCGGCGACTACGCAGTGCGAATATGTGAGAAGGTAAAGTACAGCCTTCTTCCAAATTCTACAGAGACAAGGGATGACTGAAATCGGGTAGTGGCAATCCTGCTACATCTACAGAGATACAAAGCATTGTAGAGTTCGATCAGGATGGCAGCCCAGCGGAAATTGCCGTGTAATGCTAATTCACACTTGCGGTTAAGACTGTGGAGCATCGCGACAGAGTGCTTATTCCGGAAACAATGAGGTGCTCCGTCGAGAGCACGCGTTATGTTCCCTAAAAAAAAAGGAAGAGGAAATTCTTGTTGCGTCACTTGTACTCGTTCGTCTGCACGTCTGTGACTCAGTCTGACAACAGGAATTCAAGTTCTACTCTCCGCGAATAGTCGGGGTGAACAGGATTTTTGTTTGTTATTTAAATCACATAGTGGACAGCGCATACCCAACAGAATCTCGACCGATGTGCGAACAAATCCGCCAGAGGTGATATCAAGCCCCGTAAAAATATATTTATTAAATACAAACGAAAACAAATATAAATTTTAAATAACCCTCGCTTCGGCGGCTAAACTTCGCTCGCGGAGAAGTGCACAAATACCCATGTGACGTGCGGAACCCAAGGTGGTCAAAATTAATCCGGAAGCGGAAGGAGGAAAGAGACCGGAAGCGGGCAGAGTTGGTGAGGGAACAAACACTTGTTAATGACATCGTTGTTGAAATCAAGAGGAAGAAATGGGCCTGGGCAGGGCATGTAATGCGAAGGCAAGATAACCGCTGGTCCTCAAGAGTAACGGAACGGACTCCAAGAGAAGGTAAGCGTAGCTGGGGGCGGCAGGAAGGTTATGCGGGCGGACGAGATTAGGAAGTTTGCAGGCATACGGTCGGCACAGCTGGCAAAAGATAGGGTTAATTGGAGAGACATGGGAGAGGCCTTTGCCCTGCAGTGGGTGTAGTAAGGCTGCTGCTGATGATGATGATGATGATGACGACGACGAAACATTGGGAAAATGATACATACGAGGTATGTGCACGTGTGTAAGTCGTACATACCTTGATGGTGCTCTCGGGCAGGTTGAGTGTGGCTGCCAGCTCGCACCTCCGGGGCCTGGACACGTAGTTCTCGCGGCAGAACTCCTTCTCGAGCCGTGCCAGCTGCTCGCGTGTGAAGGCCGTCCGGTAGCGGCGGATCCCGCTGGCGTCCTGCGCGGCCGCCGCTGCCGCAGCCGCCGCCAGCGCGGGCTCCGTGCCGCCGCCGCCGCCGCCACCTCCTGGGGTCGAACGAGCAAGGTTCGGGACGGGAGGGGCAAAAGGGTAAAGAGGGGACAAAAGAAGCCCATTATTTCCCAGGATCGTCATCCAGATTGCCCTCCCGCAAGAAACAGAGAAAAAAAAACAGCAATTGCAACACTGTTGGTTCACTGAACAGCGGCATACATGAACATTTTGTCCCATGGTGATCCATTTAGACAGTGCATACAAGAAGGAAAAATAAGCGCAGTATGAGTAACAAGGGCAGGGTGGGTGTAAGTCGTAAACACTCTCCTCCGCGAACGATGCAGCCCAAAGATAGGTTGATAGGGTTTAACGTCCCAAAGCGAACCAGACAATGAGGGACGCAGTAGTGAAGAGCTCCGGATAATTTCGACCACCTGAGGTTCTTTAACGTGCACTGGCATCGCACAGAAGACGGGCCTCTAGCATTTCGCTTCCATCGAAATGCGACCGCTACGGCCGGTATCGAACCCGCGTCCATCGGGTCAGCATCCGAGCACCATAACCACAGAGCCATCACGGCGGCGATGCTGCCGAAATAATTAGATCGTAATGGGAAGTAAAAGTGAACGAGATTGATTGATTTATTTATTTATTGATTGATCAAAGCACCAGAAATTATGGAATGAGCGAAAGGTTTCGCCAACCGACGACGCACACGGACCACTGGGATACGTTGCCGAAAGAACTCGAAGCTCAGAGCCTAAGTGCTCCGAATAAATGGATCGTGATATACGTTCCGCTGCCGTACCGAAGTATCAAGATAAACTCTCACGCCTCCAGCGTGCGCTTTCTTTAGCCGCGGATGTCGCCACCGCGCGATGCTCCTCCATCCCATCCGCAGCATCGAGGCCCCAACTTGACGTCGCGACGCAGCCAAACAAACACGCCGCCGAAGTGCGCGGCTAGCTATCACGTCCGCGTTAGCCATAGCCGTGCACTCTGCGCCGTCGAGGTTGAGGGGGCGAAGGGAAAAGTGCGCTTAATTGCCGCCCAGACGGGGCCCGCTCCCGCCACTGGGACACGGCGGGGCTTTATTTAGACACCGGACCCCAGCGAGCGGCGGCGAGGCCCGCAAACCGTGCCGCGGGTCCTCAGCGAAAGATTTATCAGGCTTTGACGCCCGGACTCACTTCTCCCCCGCGCCCCCTTTTGGCCGACGCGCACTTATACGCGTCGTCTGTGTGCATAGACGCGCGTACATATATAAGCGACCTCGGGAGAGAGCCACGGGGGACAGCACCGGTGGCGCGCTGTCGTCGTGCGACTCGAAATGGCTGTTGTCGCATGTCCTGACAGTGTCCAGGCGCGAGCTTTCGCTGTGCGCACAGAAAGAGGAGTCAAGATGGCCTTTTGACACGAGAGGTCTTTGTGGCGCGGGGAACACGCGGATGCTTCGATATCATTCTCCGGACCGTGTTCGCGACGAACCCCGTCTTCCAATGCGCGCTCGATTTCGTGATGCGGGGAAACATAATATTCATGGTGCCTAGCTGATACACACGGGGCTCCGTGTCTGCGGTTATGACTAGGGGCAATAGTGAGTGCCAGTCAACGCGCTCAACCTACAAACGCGACGACCAAGAGAGCGCAATGCTATGGGGATGTTACCACCGACAGGTGTAAACGAAAGTGCCAAGATACGCCCTGTGAGCATGTGGACAATGCGCTGTGCCATTAACCGCTGTATTCAGGCGATGCATTTGGTAGCCGCCACCCCGCTATATACGATATAGTTTCGTTTCTGCGCAAACCGCTCATTTTTGCTAAACTGCAGGCGGCGCTTTCGCATCTTCCCTACTTTTTTTTCTTTTTTTCAGAAATGTCCGAACATTACTTGGAATTCTAATTTCCGGGCAAAAATGACACCAGAACTGAATGTGAAGCGCTGACCTCAGCTACATCAATAATTGTCCCTGACCTACCAGTCTTTCTGAAATTATGCGTAATTAAAATAGGTGAAAATGTCTATTTTGCGACAGAGAACCCCCCCCCCCCCCCCCCGTTTTATGACACCCTGTGAGAGCTCCTTTCCAAGGCCCATATGGGATCACTCGGTAGGCCAGGCTTGGGTCACATGGATTCATGGATGTGGCTGTATCACATGGATCAGGCCTGGATCGTGGATCACACACTCCGGCCTGGATCACATGGATCCACGGGTAAGGCCTTGATCGCATGTATAAGGCCTGGATCATGGATCACAAAGTTAGGCCTGGATCACATGGATCCGTGGGCAAAGCTTGGATCGCGCTGATCAGGCCTGGATCGCATGTATTCATGGGTAGGGCTGGATCATATATGACCCAGTCAAGCCTGAATCGCATGGATCTATGGGTAAGGATTGAAACACACGTGTAAGGCCTGGGTCATGGATCCCACAGTCAAGGCTGAACCACATGAATCCATGAGTAACGATGAATCACGAGGATCAGGCCTGGATCACATGAATCTATGGGTGAAGCTTAGATCACGAGGATCAGGCCTCGATCATGGATAACGTAGTAAGGTCTGGATCACGTGGATTCATGGGTATACGCGTGGGAGCACGTGGATCAGGCCTGGATCATTAATAACATAGTTAGGCATTGATCACATAGGCCTACCTGGATCACCTGACTATACTTGACCGGTCTTCGAGAGCGTCCATTCCCCGTGTTACCAGGATAACACCCTCATTGGCTCGCAAGGAAAGGAAAAAGTCTCCCGTTCTGAAATATTACGCTGACGCCGACCACCCCTGAGAGCTTCCCCTGCATAGCGCACTGGCGCCAGGCCTCCCTGAGCTCGCTACTAAATTGTGCCCTTGTACGGCTTGGATATGAACGACAGACATCCAAATAGCCAGCAGTGAACTGTACCCCGAACACACTCAGGCATGCAGAATTTGAGCCATAAGTCATGCACGAGGTTTGATGTGCGAGTGTATACGTGTTTGAGGCCTTGGCCTAACAGCGCCGGCCGTATCCGATGTGGGTTGTAAACCATGAGGCGGACAGGATAGCTCGAGGATATACTAACTACCGAGCATGCAACGTCAACGACCTTAAGGGGTCCCTGCCAGTACCTCAGTAATACTCGGCCATACTAAACAACTACAAATGCAGCAGGATGCAGTACCCACCACCGCACAAATCCTTAAACGAAGAGGCTACTACATGGAGACAACTACAAACGGGGTAATATCCAAACCTAAACACACTAAGTAAAACCCACCCCACACTTTACGAAAACAAGTGTCCGTGATGCCATGAAAAACCTACACTATATCACATAACATGGGCATGTCAAAAAGTCGACGTCGTTCCAATTATACCAAGCCCGATTAAGTGCGGAGCAATGGGAGGGTATGCTCTCCAGCGACTGCCGCGATGACCAGATCGGTCTGATACGGCGAGCTCAGCTGACGGCAGCATCCAGCGAAGTCCTGGAATAGGGGCAAACGACCGCTGCGGAGATGGACTCATCTGAACCGCATAAAAGCACTTGCGCTAGAGCTCAGTCAAGTTATCCTATCCTATCATATTGACCATCTAGGGATCTTTAACGTGCACTGACATCGCAAAGCACACGGGCACCTTTTGCGTTTCGCCTCCATCGACACGCGGCCGCCGCGGTAGGGTTCGAACCTAAGTACTCCTAAGGCCCCTGTATGTCCCAAAATACAGGTACCTTAGGTACTCTGGCTCAGTAGACGAGAGCCTTAACTGCCGCTCATTACCTTTCTTTATGATGAAAATGGAGAAAAATGAACTGAAAATGAAAATTGTTTTTGGGGGGGAGGAAATGGCGCAGTATTTGTAACATATCGGCGGAAACCTGAACCGCGCGTTTCTTTTTTTTTTTGATGAAAAGAAATGGCGCGGTAATAGCCTCTCTTCTCTCGGCGGACACTCGAACCGTGCCGTAAGGGGAGGGATAAAGGAGGGAGTAAAAGAAGGAAGGAAGAAAGAGGTGCCGTATTGGAGGTCTCCAGGATAATTTCGATCACCTGGGGATCTTTAGCGTGCACTGACATCACACAGCTCGCGGATTCCAACAGAGAGAGAGAGAGAAAAGCTTTATTGTTGGAGACAGGATTCCAAGGGAAGGAAGCGTAGCAGGGGGCGGCAGAAAGTTAGGTGGGGGGATGAGACTTGGAAGCTTGCGAGGTTACTGTGGCGATAGCTGGCTCAGGACAAGGTTAATAGGAGATATGTGGGAGACGCCTTTGTCCTGCAGTGGGTGCAGTCAGGCTGATGACGACGATGATAGAAGCAGGGCTGGCTTTGTCTAGCCAGAGCAGGTCTGCGTGACCGATCGTGGTCTACAGGGGGCGCCACTGGAAATCCAATATGACTGCCCGAGCAATGATCCGGCCGCCGCGCTAGCCTTGTGCTGCGATGCTTGAAGCTGCATTGTAACGATCGCACAAGACTGCTGCTTTCGGCGAAGCAGCTCTCAATATAGGCTATGCTGTCTTGTTTGGCGTGAAGATATTGAGGGTATCGTATGTAAGCCCTCTGTGCGCAGGCAACACAGGTGCGATAGAAGCCACACCGCAGGTGTGGCTGGTATGGCGCGCAAAGAATTCGGTGCCGACGATGTGGTGCGGCAGGTGCGACACGTACCGAGGTGGCTATAATAAAGCCAAGAAGAAAAAACGGCGGCGGGGAAACGCTTGTCACGTGCGCGATGAGCAAATACGAACACCGAGAAAACGTTCCACTCTAATCCGATTCATGGTACTCGCGGACTAGAATTTCAATATGTCGCAGTGTCCATTCACGCATGTACGTATATGCAGAATTCGTAGCCATTGGCTCCGTTTTCCACCTCACTTCAGTGGATATACCGCGGCATCTGATTACCGAGATAAAGTGCGCGCGGGGAACAGCAAAATGGTTTTTGAAGGGGACACTTAATTATCATTACTTGTGTCAACGTGACAGCATAGCGCCTTCGTGCGACTGTTTCTCCACTGCCAATGTGCGACACGACGCACAACGGCAGTGCACACATACTGGCGCCCTCTCCGCCTCCGGGGCCCTAGTTGTGGCTTCATGCTAACGAAGAGCTTGGCAACCGCATGGCGAACAGTCGATAAGCGACCAGTCGTCGTCTCAGCAGCAAGCCCTGAAACTCTGCAGCGTAACAAGGGCTCGAGCCATGTAGGAGGCGCCACAGGAGAGAGACTTTGTTGGCAATGCAACGGAAGCTAGGCAGCAAAGGGAGAGAGACGGGCCTTTGTCTTCGTGCATTAGGGGTGGGTTTTTCGTTGGTTGGGCGAGGGGCATGCGAAGGGGTGGAAGAATGTAGATTAGAGAAAGGTTGCGGGGAGGGCTGAGGAGCCCACTCCTCACGACAGGGGGACAGAGTCAAAGACCCGCCCCTTTCTGTCTTTTCCTTTCCTTCCTAGCCTCTTATGATGATGATGATGATGAAACAGCAGTAAACTGGGAAATTCGATCAAGGGCCCGCCGTATCCTGTAGCGGCTCATTCAACGCTCGAAGGGCCTGCACCAATACCAACGGTAGGCTAACAGAGAGAACGGGGACAAAAGGTCGAAATTCATGCGCCACCACGATCCTCAGCTTCCATCGTCCAGACGCCAGCATGCTGCCGCTCGCTGGAGTGCCCTCTGCAGTAAATGTTTGTTCTCCTCAGCTCTTCTCAACAAGAAGAAATAATAAAAACAACGCGGATACCTTCGCTGCGAGACACACGCATCTTCATCTTCTCACAGCTCAGGTCCACTCACAGTCATCTCCAATCACACCCACTTTTGCGAATGTGAGTGGACGCGAGTGCACTGACCTGTGCCTATAACAATCCTCACTTTCCTCTCCCCTTACCCCCGTGCAGCGTAGCATGCCAGAAGTTGGTGATTTTTTAGGAAAGGAATTGGTGTAGTAAATGTCTCATTTCTCGCTGGACACCTCAACCGCGCCGTGAGGGTAGATAGAAAGGTGGGCGTGAAGAAGAAGATAGAGAAATAAGTGCCGCAGTGGAGGGTTTCTGAATAATTTTGATTACCCGGTGATATTTAACGCGCACTGACATCGCACAGCACACGGGCGCCTTTTGCGTATGTATATGTCTATCTTTACAGCCTTATGCAGGCCGAGCTCCCGCTGCTGGAGGTGCTTCACGCACACTACATGGACACGCTACGTGGAGTGAAGCCGGTCACACGGATTCGTCAGCGGTATCCCGGCACCACTCGGCTGGACGACGGAAGACAGCGGCGCTTAGGAGGCGGCGTTTATCTCGTCAACAGGCCATGCCTCGGCTGCTACCGGAGGACTTTCATCGGTCTAGCGTGTCTGAAATGGCATCGCAAGCGCCCTTCTTGAAGCTGCAGCGCTTGCGGCCAACGGCCCCGGTTTCTACTTTTCATGATTGTTGTCTTTGCATTGTGTGCATGTATCATGCTGCTCGAGATTGCAGCAATAAATCCATTTTTCAGTCTCTACTGTATTAAAGCGAAAACTTCACTGGCCGCGAACTTGCGATTTCGCCGTGGCGGTACTCCGAGGAGGCACATGACGTCACAACGCGCGCCTCGCCGCGGAGCCGAACCGGTCTGGCCGGGCCGGCGACGGCTGGCACATTCGGCGCGAAATAGAGACATGCTCCAGGTGTCCGCCAGTGCGGTCAGAGTGCGCCGAAGTCGCCGAACGCGTCGGCGGTCAAGCGCAGTTGGAGTATAGAGGGTCTCGCTTAGACCGACATGACGTCGCCGTGCAGCGCTCGCTCGCATTACGCCGGAGTATAAACGCGCCTTAACAGCCTGCGATTACCCGCTAACCAATGTATTCGGTGGCGGCATCTATGGAAGCCACTGTAACTCCCCGCACACTCAGTGTATATAAAAAAAACTGCGCCCAGGCTCGGAATCGAACCGGGGCCTATGGCGTTTGAGGCGGAGACGCTACCACTCGACCACAACGGATTAAGCTTTCGCCTTGAATAAAGGCGCACCTAGTGAATGCACCCTTCCGATGCAGAAGTCGCCGCGCTTTCGTTACGTATATTAGCCTAACAGAGCTAATAATAATAATAATTGGTTTTGAGGGAAAGGAAATGGCGCAGTATCTGTCTCATATATCGTTGGACACCTGAACCGCGCCGTAAGGGAAGGGATAAAGGAGGGAGCGAAAGAAGAAAGGAAGAATAGGTGCCGTAGTGGAGGGCTCCGGAATAATTTCGACCACCTGGGGATCTTTAACGTGCACTGACATCGCACAGCACACGGGTGCCTTAGCGTTTTTCCTCCATAAAAACGCAGCCGCCGCGGTCGGGTTCGAACCCGGGAACTCCGGATCAGTAGTCGAGCGCCCTAACCACTGAGCCACCGCGGCGGGTTAACAGAGCTAGGCCATCCGCAATTTTTTTTCTCTCCGTGTGCGTTGAGAACTATTGAATGCGCGAATGCTCGGTATTGTTTTGTAGCGCCAGCTACATTACGCTAGCATTTCGAGCCTTCAGCATGGTGGCGCCATGGCCACCGTGGCGACGCCGTGGCTGGTCACGTGGTACGGAGCAGCTGCCGGTAACGTTACTAGACCGAACTTAGTTGCACAGCTCCGCCCGGAGAGCTGTTCCCAGTGGCGGTCGCGCGAACTAATGGCGCTGCGGTCGAGTCTTGCCACTGTTGTAGGCGTTACCGAAAAAAGTAACTAAATACGTTACTCGTTACGCTAAGAAAAAAAAAAGGAACGCGTTACGCCCCTACGTTACCTACAAAAAAAAGTAACGCGTTACCGTTACCATTACCGAAATAAAGTACCGCACGTTACATTGCCGTTAATCCATGGCCATAAATTTTAGTCAGCGCGTCTACGCCTTAAGAACTCACGATAACAATTTCATAAAGCTCATATTTCACATAAAACGTCTAGCCGAAACAACAATTTTACGCGAAACCTTGATTTAACGAGAATACTTTGCATAAATGTGCAGGAGCTTAGCAATATTATAGTGGCCCAGAGCTGCCTGTAGAGTTATATGTGATGGATTCTAAATTTGGTGGCACGTGGTGAAGCCATTTTCTGAATGTGACATTAAACACAAAATGACGCCATCATCAATTCTAACGTCACAAAGAAAAAATCGCTGAACTCTCAACAAATTTACAGTAATTCTGAAAAATGTCATGTTCAAAAATGCTCGGCATGCTTCCATTCTGCAGAGAGTTGTGTGTGTGAGTGGTTCGGGAAGGGGAGGTGGGTGAAGGCAAGTGTGTGAATGCGTGTTCGTGCACGTGTTACGCGCTTTATGGGTGTTCTGTCTCTTTCTTTAGTTGGGTGCGTCGTCAAGAGCAGGTGTTTTCTGGCATGCATGTGAGCCGCAACAGAGGTCGCCGAGGGCACCTGTTTGTTTATTTGCAGCCTCAATTTAGGTTCTCTGCGTTTTTTTTCTAATATAAGGGGGCGGAGAGGGGGACAACTGGAACAAAAAGTAACTAGCAACGTGACACCTCACGTTACCGAAAAATGTTGACGTAAGTACGTTACCCGTTACAGTTCCCAAATGGTAAGGAGTACTTTGCAAAGTTACCGAAAAAGGGAACGCGTTACCGCCAACACTGAGTTGCTCCCTCGCCGCCGCTCGCTGCCCACGGCCGGTGCAGTGGCCGTAGCTGCGCCCTTGTTAACTGCGCACTCGCGACCACCGCTCCGCATCATCTGCTACTCAGTTTAATTTTTAAAGCGAAAGCTTTACTGGCGCCGAACTTGCGATTTCGCCGTGGCGGTACTCCAAGGAGGCACATGACGTCACAACGCGCGCCTTGCCGCGGATATTTCTCTCTCTCCCTCGCTCTTTATAGTCACCACTGTGCATGCGCCACAAGTAGCACCGAGCCACAGGTGTTCTGCCGCTGCGCAGCGCCGCGCCTTTCCTCAAAATCCAACTTTCAATTTTCTCTTTCTTCTTTCCCTCTTTTAACCCTTCCTTTACGGTGCGGTTCGGATGTCCACCGAGATATGTGAGACGGTTACTGCGCCATTTCCTTTCCTTCAAAACCAAACAGAACAAGTGAGCCGACGGCGTTCATAGACTTCATTGTCGTTGACAACTTTGCAAAGGCCGTTCATTTTCACGCAAGGAAAGGCGCACAACCGGCTCCGTAAGTCAGTGGAAACCTCAATCTCGCTTTCATGTACGTGGCGTTGGTGTCCAACTGCAAAAGCCTGCTTTGATTGCGTTCCGCACACTGGATAGGCAGCGCGCCCTCCCTGCCACCCTGGGAGGTGGCATGCAGTTAATGGTTGATCGCGAGAGATTGATCACCAAATGAACGCTGCGGCCTAGCTATTGCTGCAGTGCCGCAATATCAGCCACAACGCTGCCAGCGCTAATGCATTCAGGTCACATCTCTTTCTCACCACCGCCCCATGTGTCAAAGCACGAATGAGGCGTGCGCATATCCAGGGAGCCAGTTATGCGCCCTTCCTTTCCTCAAAGCTATCGCCGTCTAGAACATTGTAACGCCAACGCCAATGAACACAGTTAACGCCGATATCTTTCGCTTTGTATATCCTGGATTAGCTGAGCTAATCTACATTAATTTTGTTTCGCTCACGGCAACGCCGACGACACCGGCTTTTCTGCGGCACGAGCTCCTTAACGCTGTCGCGTTAAAAGTGACAAACAAATCTATTGGCGCTACACGACAGCTATACGAAAGTTTCAAGTAAATGCCATCGGCGGCAGCTTTCTGACTTCGCTTGAATGTGGTCGTGCTTAGCGGGGTGTTCACTACATCAAATAAACTTGGTCCGTGCCTGCAGCGCCAAGCCAGCTGAAGAATGGCATTGTGTGCGTATTGGGGAGCAAACCTCACCGCGGGATGCCCAAGAGTACGGAGCAGCTGTCCCTACAGAACGAAAGGGTTCGGTTCTCCCGGCGTGGATGACGAATGAGGGCCGCCCGCGTACACGGTGATCTCGAGTGAGATGTAGTGACTCTCCCCCCGGAGACACGCACCTGCCTTGCCACGTGACCGCGCGCGCCTTGAGGATAGGCCTCCTTATTCATGGACATCGCACATTTCTTGTGTACCTTGCCGAGCGTTTATTCCTTGTGTATTTCACTTCAAGCAGACGTATTTCGTTCCACAACCCCGTACTAAAATTTTCAATGAACAGTGGGGTCACAGCGCATGTAGGGCTGATTTCAAATGATCGCAGGTTTCCTAGTTAGATGACAAAAAAATAGAACAAAAGAACTTTAGACGGTAATAAACACAGTATTAGTAGTAGTAGTGGTGGTTAATAAAATAATATTAAAAAGGAAGGATAAGATTTTTGCTAGCCCCGGCATCTGCCATCGATACCGAAGCAACTGAGCTGGGACAGCGGAAATAAAGGATAGCAGGCAGAATGGAGAAATGAAATGAAAGAGGTGAGGGAACAGGAAGAGAGGATAGGGGGAGAGTTAATATACACAAACTGTTTACACAATAAGAAATGTGTACAGGTTGCGCGCGTGATTAGTAACACAGTATTCAGCAAAACGTAAAATTACGGCGAGTTTAGGGATCGGCCCCGTGTCATGGCATTTTGGAGCCATCCTTTGCTTCTTCGTTTGCTACAGAAATTATTGTGCAAGTAATGATGTCTCACTTCTTTGATTTGTTAGCAACTTTTGTTTTATTTCAATGTGCGCAGCTTGTTGCAGCGCCTGTCACTCAGAAATTTTGCACTCAACAAATTTGTCTCAGTTTTAAAGCGAAAGCTTTACTGGCCGCGAACATGCGATTTCGCCGTGGCGGTGCTCCGAGGAGGCACATGACGTCATAACGCGCGCCTCGCCGCGAATATTAAAGCGAAAACTTTACTGGCCGCGAATTTGCGATTTCGCCGTGGCGGTGCTCCGAGGAGGCACATGACTTTGCAAACGCCGTTCATTTTCACGAAAGGAAAGGCGCACAACCGGCTCTGAGGGTCAATGGAGACCTCAATCTCGCTTTCATGTACGTGGCGTTGGTGTCCAACTGCAAAAGCCTGCTTTGATTGGGTTCCGCACACTGGATAGGCAGCGCCCCCTCCCTGCCACCCTGGGAGGTGACATGCAGTTAATGGTTGATCGCGAGAGATTAGTAATAATAATAATAATTTGTTTTGGGGGTAAGGAAATGGCGCAGTATCTGTCTCATATATCGGCGGACACCTGAACAGCGCCGTAAGGGAAGGGATATAGGAGGGAGTGAAAGAAGAAAGGAAGAAAGAGGTGCCGTAGTGGAGGACTCCGGATTAATTTCGACCACCTGGGGATCTTTAATGTGCACTGACATCGCACAGCACACGGGCGCTTTAGCGTTTCGCCAAATGAACGCCGCGGCCTAGCTATTTCTGCAGTGCCGCATGTCAGCCACAACGCTGTCAGCTCTAATGCATTCAGACCACATCTCTCTCTCTCACCACAGCACGAATGAGGCGTCCGCATATCCAGGGAGCCAGTTATGCGCCCTTCCTTTCCTCAAAGCCATCACGTCTAGAACATTGTGAACGCCAACGCCAATGAACACAGTGAACGCCGACATCTTTCGCTTTGTATATCCTGGATTAGCTGAGCTAATCCACATTAATTTTTTTCCTCCATTTGATACAAATGCACGCCGAGTGTTTATGAGATATCTGAGCGGAGCTAATTAATGCATTTCGTACGGCGTTTCCAAAAACCGCAACGTACGGCATTAGCTGATGCAGCGGAGGGGTAAAATAAGAAAACGGGCGTAATTCGCGCTCTTTGGTTGTGCAATCCGATTACACCGCATTGTAGTGTGTTGCAAGCAAAACAGGGTGTTCTACACCGTGATGAACCACGAAGAGGATCAGTTTCCGCCTCACAAACCTGGCCAATCCCCCCCCCCCCCCCCCCCCGTGGGTACGTGCCATTAAGCCTGAGGACATCATCATCATCACATACCGTTAATGCAGCGATAACTCTTGCGGTGCCCAAGCTATACAGAACATGTTTCTCTGTACTAAATGAGATAGAGAACAGAGAGGAAAACAGCGTTTCTGCGTCCAGAGCACATATTTACCGGCAAGAATGTCTCAACAAACAGCATAAAAAGGATGTGCCTAACGACGCTACGGAACGCGGTCGGGACGCACGTGCCAAGAGGAAGCCGCAGGGGCACCTTTGCAACTTTCTCAGATTCACTTCACCTTAGTTCGAGCTGCTCTATAGCACTATAAAGCTTGCACGCGTTCGTGTGCTTCCCACAATGCCGAGGTTCTAAGCACCGTACTGAGAAGCCAGCAGCGCATTCGCGGACGTCCCCGGAAAACAGCAGCGAGCGCTCAGGGTGGCACGCGCAGCAGAGACGCGACATCACCGCACACGTATAGACGACACACACGAAGACATGGCCTCCGCGAGCTTTTTAAGAAGGAGATGGCCGATTGAAACGCGTCCGCGCAGTCAATGGTGGCTCCGGCGTCTGGCGGCGCCTGTTCCCCAATGGTGATGGATGAGGAGCCCGCCCACCCACGCGCTGCGCTGCTGTCTGCTCCGTAGCCACCGAGCTTCCCGAACGGCTGCTCCTCCGGCGTTCGCCGGCTGCGTGGGGAGGCATGGGGAAAGAGGGAATCGCTTCCGAGAATCTGCGCCGCCGCTTGGCGCCGTGCGCGCCGCTTGGGCTGCGCAGAGCTTCCGACCGCGAAGGGTGCTGCTTCGAGGCGCCAGGCCAGCTACAGTATTAGGGAGTCGCTGTGCGTGCCTTGCGCGCTGTTGCCATCCCTGCGGCTCCTACGTTTTTGTAGGGACAACTGTTAATAGCTCATTCCGCTGGATATCGGGAAGTAAACCGGCGCACGAAGAAATTGTACTTTGACCGCACCAAGCGCTCTCAGGTTAATGTGTCTCAGGTTGGCGTGTTCCAGTTTCAGACACAAGAATGCAATGAGTCATTGAATATTGAGACCCAAAGCAGCCAGACGTCGTACACCGTTTGGTAAAAAGTATTCAGGTCATAGAATTTGATGTCGAGTCGTGTAATGAGGCGTTTAGAGTGCTAGAAATTTCCGGAGAGTTGGCGGTCTCGCCCTTACCTCTCCAAAGATATATGGACCTTCATGGGTGCTGTAATTGCACCACTGCACGGCTTAACACCAAGTCCTGTGGCCTGGGCGCTTTCGAACAAGGCTGTACGCAAACCAATCTGAACACATACCGTGTGCAATACTGACAGTCAAAAAGTAATCTCGGGCCTCGCGTATTGATGCATTAGACGACCACCGCTCGTCTCGCCGCACAAACTGAGAGGCACGCCTCCGCATTGTGCAGAGGCACGACGCCCACCATGTTGTGCGCCCACTGTGTACGCGTGTGCGAGGCCGTGCCCAGCTGGGCAACTCGCCGCAGGGTCGCGAGCAAGCGCGGCGCCATTGTTGCCCGCCTCGCCTCCTGCGGCGGCCAGGAGGGGCGCACGAGAGGCCGGCGCACTGCGAAACACACGCAGTGCGGAGCACTTGTTGCTTTTTTTTGTTTGCGCACTGTTTTTTCTTCCCCTTCTTTTTAAAAGCGTAAAAAAATGCCGAAACTATTCCCCGCGCGTTTTTTTTTCTTTTTCTGCTTTCGGAGCAGCCGGTTTCACCCGCACAGTGGCATACAGCTTTTTACTCCGCGGTCGTGCGGAAGATGTTAGGCTCGTGATGAGGACATCACTGTGAAGGGGCCCGCGGCGGTAGCCATTGCGATCCACGCTGTGGTCTGCCATATAGGCTGATGGTTTTTTCCTTTCCTGTTACAGGTTTGACGACGGTTACAGGTTCCCGTTCTCACTTTTTCCCTCCTTGTTATCCCGCTCGTTGAAATGAATCGGATTTGTTTATGGCTGTTTGCTTTTTCCTCTTCCGCGGGGAAATGTGCGAGTTGCACAGCCGCACCATAACGATGAACTTGTTACATGCAGCATTCAGGCTTTCCGAGTTAAATCTCTATTACAGCTGTCTTCGTTTGCTTTCCAAGCGCAATGTCTTGGAGGTACCAGACCACGAATAGCCGCAAATTTATGATTAAGACGCAACGGAATTTGTCACATTAGCGTTTAGATGAGTGCGGTGAGGGGCTAGTTGGTACGGCATTATGGAAACAATGAATAACTGCGCAAAAAGGACGGGACCAGAGAGAAGAATCACACGAGAGAAGAGCAGACTAACAACTGGTTTATTGCACCAACGCCTCCTTCCTTCGACAACAAAGCGCATGCGCACCAACCACAAAGACAAAAGCCAAAATCATCTCGTCAATCCAAGAAACTCCAACTCCTTGCGGTACAGGTGTATGGAAGCCTCGCTAACACATCTCTCAGGCCCTAATCTCGCGATTTCCAAGGCTTCGATAACTTCACGTTCTTTTTTATCCCTCGCGCGTCCGATAATCTTAGTCCTGCCGACCAACCACAGGAACAAGCTTATGCACTGCAGATCGAATGTAATTTATCAGATTCCGCTGAGTTGTGGTAAGGTGTACGTCGGGCAAATTGGCCGCTGCATCAACATTAGATTGTTAGAGCATGCCAATTCCTTAGCTGATTCTAGAGGGCAGCATCTGCCTAAGCACTGTAAGACCTGCAAGCATGCAGTCTGTAGCATGTATACTCAGCATGTAGTCTGCAAGCATGTAGTCTGCGCTTGTCTCGCGTGATTCTTCTCTCTTGTCCCGTCCTTTTTGCGCAGTTATTCATTGTTTCCATAAAGACCATTTTAGAATTGTGTCAGCCACAACGAATAATTGTTACAAACTATATATTATCTACGGCGCTGCTCTCTGCTCTGTCAACGCATTGGAAATCTGAATTCATTTTTCATTATCACGCAAAGCAATGCCTTAGTATGATATCGGTGAAGATTCAAACGCTATCTTCACCGCACAGCATCTGCTTCCGCATGCTAGACAAATCTCTCTGCACATCGCGTGCTTATATGCGTACAAACCACTTGAGCGGATTCACCGAAATATCGTTCATTCGAGCCTTACCCGCCGCTGTTCGACAGCGGTTATAGACTACTCATCCGGAGTTTCCTCAGTGTTGTCCCAGATACCTGACCACGGCGGCTGCAAAAAGTTGTTTACTGAGACCGATGACGAAACAGCTAAGCCGCCGCGTAGTAAGTCTGTGCGAGGTCCCTGCACGCTGCAGATCCCGCAGGTGTATAGACATTACTCCGGGGCGAGGCCGCTCCACTACGGCACCTCTTCCTGGTCTGCTTGCACGCCCGTTCCGCTGTCCCTTCCCTTACGGCGCGGTCGTCACGTGCGCACAACGCCAGATATGCGACAGGATACTCGACGCCGTGCCTTACAAACATACAGCGAGCCTCTGTCGACAGCGAATTACAGACTGCAGCCAGTTTCCTCAGTGCTGTCCCATCCTCCGTGACACGGAGCTCGGGAACACACAGGCAGCACACCTGGACAAGGCTACAGGCACGACATTTCACACACCCGGTATGGGCGTCACACGTCCTACACACACGAGCACACACACACACACATGCACACACACACACACAGCGACCCTCGACACACACACATCTGGCAGTGTGCACACTCACCAGGGGTGACGGAACGAATAGATAGTACAGAAGACTGGGAAACCCTTCTGCAAAGCGCGGACCCCGCGACCCAGCAGAAAGCCATCCATCTGGCGGCAGAGGCCGCTGAAGAGCCAACAACATCTTGCCTGCGTCTAGTCGCGGAGGCCTGGTTCCGCTGCCGCCTCCAGGCCTGCGCGCCAGGGTAGGGAGTAGAGGGCCTCCATTTCTGATGGCAATAAAAGTTTTTGGAACTGGAACTGGAACGGCCCAGCGAACAATATGGCGACGCCTAGGAAGCCTTTATATGAAAAGGTGCATACACGGCTCCACGAACACGCTGCTCTCATCTCACTTTTCCTCTCACGTTTTCCATTTGCGGAGAAAAAATGATTATGACCTGCCTGAGCTTTTAGCTCGCAAACTAAATTGCGGGAGGAAGTGCAAGCTGTTGTTTTCGCGGTCGCAAGTGCGCAGCAGTATACTTCTGGGTCGACGACGCTGCACCGCGCACAGACGAACGCTCGCATGGAGAACAGCACACGCTCAACAGCTGCGCCACAGCTATGCACGATGTGCACGAGGTCGGGGTGAGATTGGTGGAGGGTAGATGAACACGCGCTTGCAAAAACTAGGGAAAGAAATATGCAGCACAAACAGACATGCGCGGGGAAAAAAAACATCACAAGCACCTTGATGACACGGCCATAATGGGAGATGATGACGAAGTGGGGCAGTATGGAACTGGGGCGAATTTTGTAATTGACTTCGCAGAGTTTCAGCAAGTCGTCATAATAGCGTGAGCTCGCGCTGTTGGCGACGCAGCGAGGCCGTCACTGCAGCAGCTTTGTTTGCTGTGCTGTGAGCATGTAAAGTGCGCCGTAAGTCGTGAAGGGATAACCATATAGTACGAAAAAAAGAGGTATGAAGAAGAATCAACAGGGGACGCTGACATGCCGACCATATGTATATAGCTAGCAATGCTGACAAAAGTTTTACGCAAGGTATCAAAACAACTTATTACAGCTTAGCCGAAAAATGGAAACCAACTATGTCTCGACTGCCGTAATTCCCTACCTCCTCCAGTTTGCCTACTTTCAAACTGCTGCATTGGTTCGTGCTTCCTGAAAAATAAAATTTTATATAATTGGTTTTTGAGGAAAGGAAATGGCGCAGTATCTGTCTCATATATCAGTTGGACACTTGAACCGCGCCGTAAGGGAAGGGATAAAGGAGGGAGTGAAAGAAGAAGGGAAGAAAGAGGTGCCGTAGTGGAGGGCTCCGGAATAATTTCCACCACCTGGGGATTTTTAACGTGCACTGACATCGCACAGCACACGGGCGCCTTAGCGTTTTTCCTCCATAAAAACGCAGCCGCCGCGGTCGGGTTCGAACCCGGGAACTCCGGATCAGTAGTCGAGCGCCGTAACCACTGAGCCACCGCGGCGGGTAAAGTAATAAAATTGCGTAGATAAAAAAAAACCCTTATCGCTACACCTGTGATTGAGCGACGCGTGGTGGCTCCGTTCTACGATTCGCAGGTTATACAATGCATTTTCCCAAGTAGAATTCATGTAACGTACTTCCTGCAAAACCTACCATGAACGTAATACACAGAACATATCTGACCTGCGCGTCAATATGTGGACATTTTGTTACGTTGAAAGAATAGCAACAATGCTGAGTCCACTCTTCCTAAAGAACACGTGACAGTACATGAAGACGTTCAATTTTGAACAACAATGCACAGCTGAATGCGCGGCTGTGGCAAGACCTGCAAGATTACGAATGCAGATAACATGGTTATGACGAACGCAGGTATAGACCATCTTGCTTGCTCTCGAGGCATGTATTGAAATATGACTAGGACACGCAAAGCCCGCCACCCAGCTCCCGGGTTGGCCATATTTGTCAATGCTATTCGCGCGAATTTCTTTGCAAATCGCATGTCCTCAGGGCTGACGCCGCTTAAATATTCACTTCGAAGCTTAGAGTGAGTCTCCAAGCTGGGCTAGGTAAAAGATTGACTTCAAATCGTGAGAATCATTTGCAGAAAGAGCGTCTCTTCAAGTAACTAATGATAACTTTTCGTGCTTCGTAGAACGCGACGAGAACTGGGGTATTAATTCAATATTCAGTCAAGTAAAGAGAGGAAAAAATAATATAACTGTCCAGCAATGTGTCGCTGCCTTCTGCATATATATTTCACGGGCTGATCGTGACAATCATTAAAAAATTAGTCCAATCGCCTCATATTCATCCTGAGCTATATATAACAGTACACACCATCAGTAATTATGACGCGATGAACTCGCCTTTACAGAAATAGACAGCATATAACGTCATGAGAGAACGAAGATCAGATTTTAGCAGCTGTACAAACTACTTCAAAGACTCACATCTGCTGTGGGCAATGCAAAATACCCGTCAGGCCCTTTTTGGCCGAACCGCTTGCCTGAACCACTAAGAAGCTATTCACACGTGAAGAACTAAGAGCCTTGCAAGAAATTTCAATAGCTAAGAGGGGACTCCCATTGAAAGGCCCACAAAGCAGGCATTAATAAGGCCACGTATGATATAGTATACGCACCGTTGCTAGTGCACATCAGGAAGAAGACGTAGCTGGTAGACTGTTCCGCATGCCTCGACAAAGTGGAACTCGGCACGCTACCGGGCTGTTTGCCAGAGTGCAGTAAAAAAAAAAAAACAGAAACAGGAGAGAACACAGCCTGGGTACAGAGATAACGATCTGAGCGCATATGGAGATGCCTCCCGGCAGCGAGGCTGTGTGCTTTGCAGGGACATACGGGCTTTGCGCCCGTCACCGCGCTCGTCGTATACTGCCCGTGGTTTCAAAAAACAAAAACAAGAAAGAATAACGCAAAAGTGGGACAAGCAGGAACAAACGAAGAAAGAAGAAAACGCCCGGAAACATGGTACACGAGCAATGTATACAGCCTGTGCCCGAGCGACAGGCGCTACATTAATGCTATTCTTTTGTCTTTCAACGGTTTGAAAGTGTACGCAGTCGCTCGCTTATTTCATCACTCTTCAGATGTGTTGCGCGGTACTTTATGTATCCACCCTCCGTCCCTCTGCAAGGCGCAGTGTACATAGAGAGATGATATCATTCACGGCTCTAGATTTATGATGGGTCGCACATGCGACGTTGCTGACAGCGGCGGATATTCTGATCTGGGACTTCGCGGAAAAAGGATCGCAGTGTCCTCGGCACAAGGCATGATTAAGGAGAATGAGGCGAGCGTAAATTTAGGCCTTTCAGAAACATTCAGTTGTTCTCTTCAGCGAGTGTGTATATATGAAGCGAACGGTGAAAGATGCGTATCGCATCAGAGCGATCCAGCACAGGTCCTTGTCAGGGCCTGTCACACGGATGCTGGACGCTCGTTCGTAGCTTTTAATGTTGTTTTGTCGTTTATCCTGCTACCGACACGTGTAAGGCAATGAATGCCGACCAACGAACATCCGGCCGTTGCGAGTGCTTTCGGTTTCCACGAATTTCGAATGGCCGAAGCGAATGGGGAAATGTCACAGTTAACCTCAGCCACACAGGCAGTAAAAAGCTGGGATTAACGGCTTAAAGAGCTAAGTCTTCATCCTCTGTACGCGTTGATATGTGATAAACATACCAAATTGAAGTTCTCATGCCACTAACACGAGGCAATAAAACGAGTCAGCCGCAGCCAGCTTACTGCAACTAGCACTGCAGCACAAGTGCGTTTCGTTGTCATGGGTGGATGAAAAAGGGTTAGCGCTTGTTGCGACGTATGCCTATCGAAGCTCGACCGACGTTACTATTGGGTAGCGTGGCGTCGTCGGCGGGCTGCAGATATCCGGTAGACCATGGCGACAGAGCAAGGACGAGACGATTTCTAGCGCGAAACTTGCACAGTTTATTCCAAGGTTGGTGAAAGATGAAGAGAACAGAATGAATTCGCCAAAAGTACATTTAGGAGCCCCTTAAATAGGCTCTCTACAATCGCCGGAGGGATTTTGCTTCCGTCGACGTCACGTGACCGGCACAGTCTGATTGGCGGAAAGAAGTCACGCCTCATTTCGACGAGGCATGGTGAGAGAAGGTCGGGCGAAATTCCTTTCTGCACGTGGTGCCAGACGCCAACCCTAGCAGAAGTAATAATAATTGGTTTTTTGGGGAAAGGAAATGGCGCAGTATCTGTCTCATATATCGTTGGATACCTGAACCGCGCCGTAAGGGAAGGGATAAAGGAGGGAGTGAAAGAAGAAAGGAAGAAAGAGCTGCCGTAGTGGAGGGCTCCGGAATAATTTCGACCACCTGGGGATCTTTAACGTACACTGACATCGCACAGCACACGGGCGTCTTAGCGTTTTGCCTCCATAAAAACGCAGCCGACCGCGGTCGGGTTCGAACCCTAGGCAGGAGAAGTCACGCCTCATTTCGACGAGGCATGTTGAGAGAAGGTCGGGCGAAATCCCTTTCTGCACGTGGTACCAGACGCCAACCCTAGCAGGAGAAGTCACGCCTCATTTCGACGAGGCATGTTGAGAGAAGGTCGGGCGAAATCCCTTTCTGCACGTGGTACCAGACGCCAACCCTAGCAGGAGAAGTCACGCCTCATTTCGACGAGGCATGTTGAGAGAAGGTCGGGCGAAATCCCTTTCTGCACGTGGTACAGACGCCAACCCTAGCAGGAGAAGTCACGCCTCATTTCGACGAGGCATGTTGAGAGAAGGTCGGCGAAATCCCTTTCTGCACGTGGTACCAGACGCCAACCCTAGCAGGAGAAGTCAGCTCATTTCGACGAGGCATGTTGAGAAGGTCGGGCGAAATCCCTTTCTGCACGTGGTACCAGACGCCAACCTAGCAGGAGAAGTCACGCCTCATTTCGACGAGGCATGTTGAGAGAAGGTCGGGCGAAATCCCTTTCTGCACGTGGTACCAGACGCCAACCCTAGCAGGAGAAGTCACGCCTCATTTCGACGAGGCATGTTGAGAGAAGGTCGGGCGAAATCCCTTTCTGCACGTGGTACCAGACGCCAACCCTAGCAGGAGAAGTCACGCCTCATTTCGACGAGGCATGTTGAGAGAAGGTCGGGCGAAATCCCTTTCTGCACGTGGTACCAGACGCCAACCCTAGCAGGAGAAGTCACGCCTCATTTCGACGAGGCATGGTGAGAGAAGGTCGGGCGAAATCCCTTTCTGCACGTGGTACCAGACGCCAACCCTAGCAGGAGAAGTCACGCCTCATTTCGACGAGGCATGGTGAGAGGAAGGTCGGGCGAAATCCCTTTCTGCACGTGGTGCCAGACGCCAACCCTAGCAGGAGAAGTCACGCCTCAATTCGAAGAAGCATGAAGAGAGACGGTCGGGTGAAATTCCTTTCTGCACATGGTGTCAGATGCCAACCGTAACACGCTGCGGATTTAAATATTTTGCAGTCACTTCAAGTATCTATTATTCAAGACATTTTGGAGTGCGGTCTATATTGCTGGAGTCCACCTCTCTTTTCAAGGAAGAATTTCATCTCGACTTTTTAAAAAAGAAAGTGGACTTGCGAGATTCAAGATATGTTGGCGATGTCATAAGACATTTTGCAAGTGGTCTCAGTTTTACTTCCAGACCACCACCTGACATCGCAAAATATATGAGTCCTCAAACATTTGGCAGTAAAATTGCATGCACTCTTGTACTTTGCGCAGTTTAGTGCGACGTAGACAGCCACGCTCATAATAATGCATTTAGTATATGCTCTCATCTTTGACACTAATGTTCACGGATATGTTCTCCCTTTTATTTTCCGTTTTTGTGCATGCGATGCGCGATAACGCAGCCTTGATTTCAACCACTTCCGACACTGATTTAGAACTGAATGTGGTCATTTCAAGAATGCCGCCATTGGTAAGGATTAAACCGAGTCCGCCGTATTTCTATGGAGGAGAAAGATAAGTTTTTGTACAAGTTTTTGTATTTGCTGTGCGACTGCAGCGCACATTCAAGAACCCCAGGTGCTCTAAATTAATCCGGAGCTCTCCACAATGACGTATACCTCAAATAGCTGACGTGTACGTCGCTTCGAGACTTCAAACACCGCAATTTACAATTACTAGGAAATTAGCAAGACAAAGCGATAATGTTGTGTCTCCTTCCTGCATAATAGAAACATTGCAGATTTTTCCCCGCGATATCGCATGGCTTCGGGTTGTGTTTCTGACGGTAAATCAAAAACCTCTGAAGCATTAATTGGGGCACTGGCTGCCTCAATCAGTGGCTGGATATTATTTTTTTTTGTTTTTGCTCTACGAGGCATAGGCAGAGCAAGTGCCCATAAATTTATTGTAGCATCACTATCCCCTTAGCAATGCCACCGCCTCTTTTACTACTGATGTGTACACCTGGCTGATTTACAAGTGAGACTTTCCTATTTCATCTATCGTCTTGATTCGAATACAATTGGCGTATATTATTTATGACCAGTTGGGCGTACTTTTGTCGTATACATATATATAAAGTTCAAGTACCATACGTTTGCAGCTAAGCTGCGATCAGCACTTCGATGCAGAATGCTTGCTAGTACACAGTTCAGTTTGCAGTACACTTTTGTACTCCTGTTTCCCGATTCAGCATGCATCTTATCACATAATCCACAGTGGACACGACCTATATCGAACAAAAACAACATTATAGTTAAAGTACAAGCACCGATCGCATGTGTAATCCTATGCAAAGGATAACTGCGAGAATTTAAGTTGGATGCAACCAGATCTGGCGCCACCCGATTCCAACCAGGAGCGTAAAAACGGCATAAGCACGCGATTGCTAACCCAACGCGTGCTTTTAGCTCTATAATGTGCAGTTGGCGTGATTTATGTTTCCAGGTAAAGGATCTACCAACGTGCGTGTTCGTAAACAGACTGGAAAGGAATATCTAGCTGCAAAGTAGAAAAGTACGGCATATGCGTGTTCGCGTTTCATTCCAGTGTGACTGTGCACCAATAATAATTTCATGATTATAGCGTATCTTTCAGCATCAATACAATATCAGTTTTATGCCGCAGGAAATGCTTCGTATTGCATGTAATGTCCAATGACTTGGAAAGAGAAATTACGCAAATATTCATTAATGCTCAAGCCAGTTTCCAATCTCCTACAACCCCCCCCCCCCCCCCTCCACCGTTCCCCTTCCTGTTGGCTGTTATATCTGGTCGGCGCCTGTAAAAATATGCACAGAGACCAAAATACTACTTGTCGTGACCGGTTCACTGCATGGAAATTGACAACAAAACCAAAAAGCCATTCTCCTGCCTCCCACATTGGTTGCATCGCTCATGAATATACGCAGTTCGCTTTAAACGATCGGTTCGCAAGCAGCAGGTCGTACACGTGGGTTCAAACGCCGCGTCGGGTTAACACTCACCACTTATACGCGTAAACAAGAACGCTCCCGCCCCATGCAGAGACCTCGCAGTCAGAGACGATATATGTATAGATACGCGAACGTGTCACTAGCATTTGCGTCCTTTATGTATATTCATGTCCTGCAAAAACATTTTAAATTGCACCTATTTATACTTGGAGCTACGCGGAATCCAGCTAGAATCCATACAGTGCCCTGGGGGCAAAGTGAAGCTTGGCTCATTAAACACAAATGGTTACCGCGTTATAACGAAAAGCACTGCAGGTAACTTTCGTTGAAGACAGAGCTTTATGATCCAGGAAGAATAACCGGTTTGCTACCCTGCACGGGGGAAAAGGGGTGAGGGGAGGAAAAGATGAAGGAGAAAAGAGAGTAGCAGGTAATTGAAGTCACTATGAAAAGTTGGCAAGCGTTCGTTAAGGTCACAGCCTATCGTGCAATCCAGAAGTCATCAAGATGCGGAGCAGTGCCTTGGAGGCCTTCACCGCCAACGACCGCCGCGGCCAGTGGCCGAGAATCTTCATTTCCGTCAGTGGGCGCGGATCTAGACGCTCCAGTGCACGGCAGAGTCTTTCGGCGATGTAGGCAGGGCATTCACAAAGAATGTGGGCTATTGTCTCATCACACCAGCAGATGACACATGCAGGGCTATCAGCCATACCGCTTAAGAAAGAGTAATGATTGGCGCAAGCTACACCAAGCCACAGGCGACACAACAAAGTCGCTTCACGTCGTGGTAGGCCGGATAGAAGCCGAAGCTTCAGATCTGGGTCCAAAGTGTTTAAACGCGAATTCGAAAATTGGCCTGAATTCCACGTGGCAAGCGTGATGTCCCGCGCCAGTGGTCTAAGCCTACCCGTTGCGTCGGCTCTCGAGATGGGGATGGACACACAGTCGCCCTCATGGTGAGCATGGTGGTGATGTTTTCAATTTCTTGTGAGCCAGAATACACGTTAAATGTGGGCACAGGTACCATCGACACTGGCTGTTTGCGCAGCATAGGGTAACGTCAATGCATTTTCCTTTTGTTGGTGTTGTCGCTGCTGATCTCTGAGGCTAAGCCACAACGCCATCCACTTCCAGTAGGTGACCACAGAGTACTTATCATCAACATTATGAGTTTGCATCGAAAGGCGACGAAAGAAAATGTTCCAGGACGTAATGCCTTAAACACAAGATGTTATAACGTACTGTTATTGCAAGTAAGCGCTAAGATTACGCCCAGGTTTAAATATAAGCAGCACAGTTAGAAGACGCCGTGTAAAGCTGGAATAAATAGTTTGTTATTGTCTGTTACTTAAAATGCTCCTGATGTAATTCAATGTCGCCATGAAATTTACAAGTTTCTTTGCATGAAGTGCGTCACTTGTCAACTATATTTGCTTGATAATGCGTGAAAAAAGGCTGTGTGCTTTTTATATCACTCACCGGTAGAAAAAGAAGATCCATGTTGTTTATCGCTTTAGCTACTATCACTACTCCAGCTATTAACATTAACAGTATCAGCTGTAGTAAGAGTTAAGATAAGAAGAGGTAAAACAAAGAACTCACATGAGACCAGTCAAGCACAGAACGGAAGGCGAACCCTAGAATGTACATAATGTGAGAGGGAAACGAAATGCAACATAGTGAACGGCTGTTATCGAAACCACGACCTCCGCATGTCGTGCTCGGTGTTTTGCGAGTTAACGGTGATGTCCTCGCGTGTTTCACTTTTGTGGATGTTTACTTTTTCGCATGAAGTCATAACCGAACTTCGGAAGTGTTGTAACCACCTCTATACAGCGCTGGATGCGAAACGTCCTGTTAGACCACTGAGGTAACGCAAAATGTCTTCGACGGTTTGAGCTGCGAATAGCTGATATTGCTTTGATGATGACTGCACATGCACCAGTAGTTCATGCCTCTGATAATGAATTAGACAAAAAATGTGCCAGGCTACTCGGCGTCGGACGTTAATAAAAAAGTTACGGTGGCCACATAAGGCCTTTATGTGTTGGGAATACGAAAGCATGCTTTGACCTAAAGACCTTTACACTAATTCCTTAACCATAAATGCCTTTGACCTAAAGGCCATTACGCGGAAAGCCTTCACCTAAAGACCTTTACCATAAAGCCTTTACCCTAGAGACCTTTGCGCCAAGTCATTAACCCCAAAGGCCTTTACGCGGAAGGCGTTCACATAAAGACCGTTACCATAAGGCCTTTACCCTAAATGCATTTGACCTAAATAAATTTGAACTAAAGGCATTATCCTGAAGGCATTTACCTTGGAGGCCGTCACCCTTTAGGGCGTTGACCTAAAGATATTTATCATAAAGGCCTTCAACCTAAAGGCCTTTATTATTGCCATTGTCAATTATGACACATCATTATTTAGTAACGACCTATATAATTTCGAAACTATCACTGTCACTACATCTAACTGCCACTATCACTAACTCCTACTGTCTGGTTTAATGTCTGTTCCATTGTTTAATGTCTGTTTCATTGATCACCCACTGCAATATTATGTCTTCAAGAGGCCAATGGCATGCGAGACCATGGTGACGTCATGACGTTCTGGTACCACTTTCCTTGGTCAACGCCGCCAGCTTTCGTTGTCGATGAGCCATATAATGATTTCGCATTAGAACATCAAAGCCAGCGCCCCGTCTATAGGAAGCGACAGCATGGCGCCAGCCCTGGCATCGAGCGGAGACGGCGGCAGCCTGTTGCCCCATTCAATCAGCGGAAAATTACCCTTCCTTTTTCGCCGAATGGCGCTGAAGGCGGACGACCAAGCCGAGACCAGTGGACGCAACAAGGGCAGCCCGCATCCCGGCAATAATGCCCCTCACTAATTGGCCCATCGTGGGACAAGAGCAACGGAGGGCTCTCGAACCTCGTGGCTGGGCCAGCAAAGGCACCGTCCAGACAGGGAGACAATGCGTCCTTCCTTTTGACCGAGGCCGCCGTGGTACGCGGAACGAGCTGGCCCGACTCACGGCCGCACTGCAGCGGCAGCGACCCCAGAAAGCATTCACCCCGGCCGTGCTCGACAAAGCGGCGCTGTTCCGTGAAACGGGGGGTGCCTCGATGGCCAGAGCGCGAAAGCGGAGACGAGTGGGCAACCAGGCACCCTAAAGCCTGGACTCCATGTACGCGAAAACTCACGCGAACGCGAAGGCGACGGCGGCAAGCGACGAGCGACGCCGTCGCGCGAAGCAAAATGCATGTGTCGCTTGCCGTGTCGCTCGGATCTGCACCCACAGAAAATTTCGCTCGTCGCCCGGAAGTCCCCCACGCGACTGGCCAATCAGAGCCCCCCAAAGCCGTTTCCGGTTTGTCCACGGTTTCTCACGGGCACATCTCACGAAACCAGCCCGTCGTCTTGGTCATCGCCACCGCCGAGAAAATATTTGGTTTTGTAGCTGAGAGGCAGACCCGCATGATTTAAATAATTAAAACAATCTACTTGTTGGGTGCGGAGGGCTAACAGCATTTGGAGCGGGCTACGCGAGCGGGTGTACTGCAGGGAGAGATGTGTGTCGAGCCGCGGGTACCGGCGCTCGATCCACCGTGCCGCTGCGCTCCAACTGTGCAGAAACACTCGCGGCGCGCATTCTCAGTGGTATATTATAGTTTGCTCACTTACAATCAGGTTGCGGTGACAGTTTATGGGAGTGTTTTTACTAAGCCGGAGTGCACAGGCACCGAACGAAAGCACACCTCCCCCGTGAACCCGTGATGTGACTTCGTCTCCGCAAGCACGCCTGTGGCTATCTCCACTGCCGCTACACCGCTGCCGTAGAGGAAATATTCCTTTGGCCCTGACTATGAGGCACACTCACAAAATTTTAAGAGAGAGAACAGGTTACGGGCGTGTTTCTAAGCTTGAGTGCGCAAAGCACGGAGTCCGCTGCGCACGTCGCGGGTTCGCGTCGCCTGCCGCCTTCGCTTGCATGGAGGTTGCCCACAAGCGACAGAGCGAACGCCAGCCGTCGCCGCCGCCGTCGCGTTCGCTTTCGCGTGAGTTTTTGCGTACATGGAGTCAAGGCTTTAAGCGGAATACTTTGCGAAGGAGAGGCGCCGGCTTCGCCTTCTCCAGCGTAAGGACTGCGAGGAGGTGTACTGGTGACGTCTTCTGATGTGGGCAGTGGGCCACTTGGCTATAACTTGGCTGCCTGACTGGACAATGGCCGACGAGGCGAAATCCCTAACTTTGGTGAACCCTTGGTCAAGAGTAAAGAAGCCGAAGGGGTTTGCTTCTAAGCGCGTGCGGGTCTTTCGCCGAGCAACCCTGCTTCATATATTGCCTGGACGCTGGGACCGTACCATCGTTCTCTACTGGACTTCATCAAATCAGCTAGCCTTTTTCCATTCATTTAATCACTACATCTTTCATCATACCTTCACCCATCATTGATGCCCTGGGGCATTAAATATCGCTTAAAAAAATACATGTGCATAGTCCCCTGCTTTGTAGCCAACCTCAACACCTTAACTCAGGTTCCCTTTGTTCTTTAGCATAGCGCCAGTATTCACGTTTGCAGATGCACAACAGCTTGCAGATGCACAACAGCTTGCACATAGCCCTGTGCCGCGTTTGTCGCGCGAATCAGCCTGAAACACGTGCGTGGGAAAGAGAAGGGCGGGGGAATGGGATGCGAGGATTCAGTTCGACGCGCTTTACCTTTGGACACACTTTCTCTGTTTACGACACCACCTGTAGGAGCGGCTAGCTAGCTACATGTGGTAAACGGTGGTAGTAGCTGTGATGACGTTATCCTTTTACTGCCAGAGATGTTGCGTTGTTCATCGTGGCGAAAGGCGCAAAATTTTTACGGACAAAAACCAAACGAAGAAACAACAAAGAGCGCCAATTGCCAACTGGTTTTTTAATGGATGAATCAGGTTTTCGTTTACACAAGTACCTCCGGTGGGACATAAAAAACAAGAGGAAAAAACTGAACTGACAGTGGTCGCAAGCAGATCTATACACATCGGTAAAAACTCACCTAGATAACCTAAGCAGTTCCACTTTCTCTGACAGCGACAACGACGCGTTGCTGATGCACTTCTCAGCTCCTGCATATCTGATTTCGAAGGCTTCTACAGCTTCCAGTCCTGTTTTCTTTCTTTTTTAAATGGGACAGGATTTCGGTTCTGTCGAACAATGGCATGCATTTGTCGCAGCGGTTGCAATGCGAGGCCTACTTTCCTGGTTGGCTGACAGAGCTGCAGTAGATGACATGCTCACCCCGCCCTTTGTTTATGCAACGACCGGTTTGCCCAACCTATACTTCATTCCGCAGGACAGCGGTATGCAGCATACACCACCTGTGTCACAATCAACATGTTTTGTCACGTGCTTGATGTGTAAGGAGGGGCTCTGGGGTCCCACCGTGATCATTCACTGCTGCGCTTTTTTTCTTTCTTTTTTTTGGAAGGGGGGTGGCGTTGACCACTGGAACGTCGTGCCTGTCTGCAGTAGAGACCAGCCGCGTCTTTTTCTTTGTTTCTTGTGAATATTTTCGTTTTTCGTCAGTTAAATGCTCGTATACCACCTTTCTCGAAATCGAGGCCAAGAGGATATTTGCAGGGTAGCTGTTCTCCTTTAATCTCGCAATTTGGTGATTAATCTGATTAATATTCACGCAGTGCACTGGGATTTGCATTGGCTCCTGTTTGGCTCCAGTCTTGTCATCTGTACATGGCAAAAAGAAAAAGGGCTCTCAAGCACCAGTTGGAATCTCTTGGAGTGCTGGCTTGTTTCCGCTATGTTGATGGTTTTTGGCTTAGTCTCCCCGGTGACGTTTTCAGTCTTGTCAACCTCAGCTTGGTAGTTAGTCCATTTAAAACGGCTTTCAAGGGACTAAATTTTAATTCTGAACTGCCAGAGCAAGCGGCCATCGGTTTTTTGGATATCAAAATTCATGACAGCAAGAATCACACCTGCTGTGCTTACAAGAAAAAAGGGGCGAAAGGAGTTTTGAGACGTGATTCTGGACACTCCCAAGTTAACAAAACGATTCATAGCGCATGTCTGCATGACTCAAAGCATCAGGAAATCGTGTGTACAAAGTAGAACAGAGGCTTAATCAGCAGATGGCGACGTTAAAGGATAGCGGCTACCGTGACATCCTCTTGGCCTCGACATCGGGAAAGTGGTATACGAGCATTAACTGGCAAAAAACGAAAATATTGACAAGAAACAAAGAAAAGGCGGCTGGTCTTTATTGCAGGCAGGCAAAACGTTCCAGCGGTCCTCGCGGCCCCCCGAAAAAGCTATCTGGTTCATGTGCAGCAGTGAATGATCACGGTGGGAACCCCAGAGCCCGTCCTTGCACCATCAAGCACGTGACAAAACATGTTGATTGTGGCACAGGTGCTGTATACTGCATACCGCTGTGGTGGAGAATGAAGTATACGTTGGACAAACCGGTCGTTGCATAAAAAAAAAAACTGCTGTAGGTGAGTATGCCATCCACTGCAGCTCTGTCAGCCACCCAGGAAAGTATAGACCTCGCGTTGCAACCGCTGCCACAAACGCATGCATGCCATTGTTGGACAAAACCGCAATCCTGTCCCATTAAAAAAAAAAAAAACAGGACTGGAAACTGTAGAAGCCTTCAAAATCAAATATGCAGGGGCTGAGAAGTGCATCAGCAACGCGTCGTTGTCGCTGTCAGAGAAATAAGTGGAACTGCTTAGGTTACCTATATGTGAGTTTTTACCGATGTGTATAGATCTGCTTGCGACCACTGTCGGTTCAGTTTTTTCCTCCTGTTCCTTATGTCCCACCGGCGGCCCTGTATAAACGAAAACCTGATCCATCCATTAAAAAACCAGTTGGCAATTGGCGCTCTTTGTTGTTTCTTCGTTTGGTTTTTTTCCCGAAAAATTTTAGCGCGTTTCGCCACGATGAACAGCCAACTAGGCCCAGTTCTCGCACTGTTCGCGCTGTCGTTCAAGTAGCTGGAAACATGAGCAATAACTTACTATGCGTAAAAAATAAAAAAACAACATTGATGTGATGTGAGAAAAAAAAATGCCATTGTGTGCAGTTGCGCAGTAAGGAGATTTTCCTGAAGAGCTTTTCTTTGTACTGGTCATTCTCAACTTCACGACCCGTTTCTAGACTACAATATCTTCTGTTCTTAATCTCACGTTCACAACCCATTTCAAGGCTATGATATTCCCTTACTCTTAATCTCACCTTCACAACCCATTTATAGGCTACGATATCTTCCGTTCTTAACCACGGTTCATGATATCGAAGATGCAGTATTCAGCTTCTTCGTCCTGTTCTCAGGTAACTGATTTAAGGTATTCGTGCCTGTACAATGTCCAGCTGTCATGCTAACAACCAATCGTCGCTCACCGTCATCACGCGAAGGTCAATCAGCTTCATTCAATGCGTATTTTTAATAGAAGCGACAGCAGCCGTGTGTTTTTATGTTCTGAAGTTTAAAGCGCCTTGTATTGCAACGAATGTCAGACGGAAGATGAAAGGCGGCATAGTATGCAAGAAAAAATTATTTCATCTATTGCTCCTGAGCAACGCTGGGCATTAAATGGTTATAAGACACAGGCGGGATTAGCCTTACAGTCCGTGAGTCGACAAATGACCCCTGTGTTTCACAGTCAAGCACGCGCACAGCTCCTCGTGTCAATGATTACGGATCGCACATTGTTCAGAGCACCCACTATACCGAGCCCAATGGTTGAGTTTCCCCTTCATGGTGGCGATGAGAGGAAACACCTTGTTGATGATGATATCGGGGTTTCTTGATGACTCGGTGGTTCTAACTCGCAAACATTCACGTTACTCGAGGAAAGGAGAATGGTAACTATATATTTATTTACAGCATAAATAAAAGAAGAAGAAACGAGCAAGGAGAAAACTATTTACAACATGACTAAACCGTTGAACAGACGAATTCAGCCTCGGTTCAACCCAGAGCGCTTACTTTTAGCACCTCTGTCCCCGCGCTTAGCGGGGACAGCAACCAACAAGATAACAATCGACCCTCCTCACCAATCAATGGTTAGGGAAAGGAAAATAAGGTTTCCGCCAACTAATCACAGATTGGCGAAAGAATATCGACTAAACAATGGTCGGGGAAAGGAAAGCCAAAACTCTGCACTTCCCTCGACCAGCCAAACATTTGGCAAAGGAAATGTTGCATCTAAACACACAAACAGCACGAACACCACTACCATTTCCCACCGCACAGAAGTTACTGCATTCCCAACCTTGACATTTGTTTTCTCTTTCGCACACGTGCATGCAAGACAAACGTATAACGAAGGAACGATCACTCAAGAAGTTCCGTTCTTTACAAAAAAAAAAAACAGAATACAGTCGTCAAAGGATGAATGCGCTTCATGGTCACTTGATTCCACCCAGACGTGTCTCCTGCATTCTTACATCGTGCTCCTGCATGCCCAAAGTCCCGGCAACCCTTTGGTGCCGCGCACATGTCGACCGCCGTACCTGTCTTTTCTTCAAGACGAGTTATTCCCTTGACGGCACGAGGGTCACAAAGACATCTGTTGCCAGAAGGGGAGACGGGGACGGGACGGGTCTCTTTGTTGGCGACACACTGACCACACTGTATACAGCCGCCGCCGAGTCCCCGTCGGGTGTCCCTCTCAGGCTAAGTGGCTCACAAACGCGGCATTCCACAGAAAGTTCAGCGAACTTCACACCACTGGTTCCTTATATACCCCTTGCAAAACTTTCTTTAAACAATCAGTATACTCTGTATTGAAAATTTCTACTTGGTCGAAATTCACTTCGGACAGTAGGTGAACTCAGGAGTTTTTGGTTACGACGTAGCACGACACAGTTTGATCTGAAGAACACACTGCGAATGCTTTTCTATGCGGTTCGCTTAGGCAAAGCTCATAGTCCCAAGAACTTGCGCTCAAGGACACAGTTGCCGTTCAATGTGCGCTCAACAGAAATGCCCGGACAGCGTAGCGTTGCTAAACGTGCGATGAAATCTCAGAAATTGTATTGTGCACAAGAGCAGAGCAGAGCATTCGTCTGTGACGGGAAATTTCTAATTACTGGAAGTTTTCAAGTGCATCAATTTTAGATAACCCGGTTCTCCATACACAGTCTATTGATTGCCCTTCGACTGTTTCTTATATAAGAGGAACCTGTGGGCACGGCATGGACAAAATATGAAACGTCTGGGAACAGGGGAAGGGGGAGTTTAAAGGGGGAGGGGGGGGCTACGGCAAAGGGAGAAATTTTTGATAGAAAAACCCAATTGGCCGTTATTTCTTTCTTTTTTTCACCAGAAAGTTTCAGAAATCCATTGTGCAAATAAGGCACCCCCGCCCTCCCTCCTTTCCCCCAATTCATCAAATGCAGATAAGTTGCTCACAGAAAAGATAGGTTTTTGTGGAAATGAAATGGCGCAGGAACTGTCTCGCTCCTCAGCTGGCACCACCACCACGCCGTGAAGGAAGGGATGAAGGAGGGAGTGAAAGAAGAAAAAAGACAAGAAAAGGATTGGCAAGCAATTTACCCGGTCATGTAACGCTCGATTGGGCGTACTGCGCTTAGGCGGAAGGGCATAAAGCGAGCGAAAGATTGGTTCATGGGGGTTTAACGTCCAAAAGCGACTCAGGCTATGAGAGACGCCGTAGTGAAGGGCTACGGAAATTTCGACCACCTGGGGTTCTTTAACGTGCACTGACATCGCACAGCACACGGGCCTCTAGAATTTCGCCTCCATCGAAATACGACCACGCGCGGCCGGGATCGAACCCACGTCTTTTTTTTTCAATTCAATTCAATTCTTTATTCACCAGAAAACTGGACGGTCTCCAGGGCTAAAAGTTGCTGCCTACAACTTGACTGGGGCCCTGGAGCCGTTTACAAAGCGGCAGCAGACATTGGTGGCAGAGTACGCTAACATTAATTACAAACACTGAGTAGCAGAAGGCATCAGAAAATACAGACCTGTTGCATGATTTATCACAACAATAGATTCTTATCAATTACAATTGAGAAAAGTGTACTCGTAGCTCGGGCCAGCATCCGAGCGCCATAACCACTCAGCCACCGCGGCGGCTCCCGAGCGAAAGAACTGAAGGCGACAAGAAGTCGAACACTGCCGTGTGAAGAAGCCATGCGCAGCGCGCCAAAACGCAATGGAAAGAGTCACAGCGCACATTTGTAGGTGACTACTGAAGTCAGTATACTTTCAACCTCTCGGATTTCTTTCTATCACTCCCACATTCCCTCTCGATCTCCTCTCCCTGTCCTTTTACTCACGCTAGTGGCAGGCCATGGGTGATTCACGTTCGATGGCAGATCTTTTCCTTCCATTTTTATTTTATTAACAAAGGGTCACTAATAATAATACTAACATTAACATAAGTGCTTATTTAGCCCTCTGCGGGAATTAAGAACGAAGAAAGCATCCGAGAATCTTGACCTCCGTGGTGGGAATTGAACTGAATTGCCTTTTATTTCCATAAGTATACAATTTATGGGGGTTTTAAGAAAAACAGTTCCTCAGAGCAACCTGCCGGAGAGCCCGATCCGCGCAGCGTTGTGATCAAGAGCCGTCTGACCGCGTGCGCCTTGCTCAATACCGAGCCAGCATTTTGCAAGCCAGCTTCCCGTAGTTGCTGCTGCCATATGGCACATCAGGTATTGCTGCCACATGCACCCCAGAAGGAGCAGGTCTCGATGTTCTTCTTTATCCAAAGCGCGTGCAAAAAAGCAGTTTTCCTTCAGAATCTCTATCTCAGATCGCGTCTCTTTGCTTGGCGATCTCTATACATCTCTATTTCGAAGCTCTTGAGATGCCTTGCGTAAATTGCAGCACCAGCCTTAGCTCGACGCAAGACCGCAGACTAGCCGACCGCCATTCACGCTGCATCAACCCCGACATGGTCGTTTATGCATCTCAAGCTTGTTCTGCGGTTCAGCTTTTATCATTCTTCACGCGTACATCTAAGGACTGAACTCTATGCCTTCCGGTCAATGTTGTGTCGCACATATATAACAAAAGCATTTCGAGTGACTTCACATAATAAATACCTTCCCCGGTGCACTGAAGATATGTACTTACAATAAATATCAGCAGGAACTATGGAACATGTTTGGCCGTATCTTCCCATTTTACATGACACCAGGTATAAAACTAACCAGCCTGCGGTAGCTACGCAGAGTGTTTCACCTAAGATTTTACACAATATATAAAGATAGGCTTTCTGAGTTAGAAGAGCGAATTTTTTTTTTTCGGCATAGTATTTTCAGCGGTGTAGTACATCAGAATACAGCTAAGACATCCTGACTAGCAGGCTAGATAACTAATATTGAATAGTTAACTTTAACTATTACTGTTAGGCTCCTTAATTATCGAGAGGCACGTAGCCCGCCGTAATTTTGGCTACATGGTGCCAGAAAACAAGCGCTTTCGAGAAGCCTGCAGGCAAAGCAACATCTCCAGTGCACGCAACTTTTAGTCTATTCCAATTCGATTCTTTTCGCCATACGTCACTGATTTCAGCCCTCCGCGATCGGCCACTGGGTTAGATGAATGTAAGAATGATACACAGCCGAAATAGAAAGAATCCTTCCATTATTCCGGTCATGCACGCGTTGAAAACACATGTAATCTCGGCGTAACTTGAGCCAGCGTTGCCCACTCAAAGAAGGAACTGGTCAACTCACCCTTCTTAGACTTCTCCTTGGGGTCTGTATTGAGCAGTATGCACTTGTCGGTAGCCGTCTTGTAGGCACTGGACGTCGTGTCCGCGGCGCCCCTCACGCCTCCTGCTTTCCCGTAGCCGGAGCCGTCACTCTTGCCATAGCCGTCAACGTAGCCGCCAGAGTGCAGAGCCGAGTCGTGCAGCAGCGCCTTGGAGCCGTAGCCCTTCATGGCTTCTTCGTGATGATGCTCCAACATCAGCCGGTACGACTGCATAACGTCCTCGATGCCCGCGGGAGAACGGAGTCCAAGGTGAAGGAAATGGAACCAATGACCCGCGGAATCAAATCGCACCGAAGCACACACGCCCCCCCCTTCGTGCTCTGCTCTACAACGCCACGAGAGAGGGAGCCGTCAGGCGAGGTCCCCCCTGAAAACCGCTCGCTGCCTGGCTGCTCGTGAGTGGCGCGACTGACCGCGGGCGCCTCGGCGGCTCACTCACTCGGCGGGGGCAACACGGGCTCATCAAAAAACATCAAAAGCCGCCAGGCCAGCACGCTCAGCGAGCCCATGAACGAAAGGCGGTCCGTGCCGCCTCCCTCACGCGATGCCCTGCGGGGAAGTCGAGGCAGGCGAGCGCGGAGCGGCAACGCCAGCGGGCGCCATTGGTCCGTCCCGCCCCGCCGCGTCACCCGCGCGTCGGCCAATCACGACCCGTGCACGGGCCAGCTCATGGAGGCTATCATTTTGGGCATAAGGAGGTTAAGGAGAGCCGCCGCCGCCTCCGGGCAGCGGGAGCCGCGAGGGCGAGAGAAGATATAACAAGGCCCGAAGCGCGAAGCGTCGAGGAAACAAGAGGCGGAAAGACACGCAGTGCCGACGCTTCCCTTTGAACAGCGGGTGGGGAGAAAAATGGCCTCCGCCATTTGGCGTGTTAACTAATTGCTTTACAATCGGGAAAGGGAGACGCACCACCCCTACTCACTCTCCCCGCCTGCCTGCGCGCTCGCCCGTTTGGTGAGAATCATGCGGCTGCAGCCCGAAAACCTGGCGGCGCGAGGAAAAAAAACGGGCCGTGGAAGTGTTGTCGGCCGTGCCTGTTAGGGCCGAGGCGGCGCTAATGCCCGCGTTTTATGGCACCTCCAAGGTCTGCCTCGTCTCTCGCTCATTTTTTTTCCCCCTCTTCGTCTGCCGATGCCTCTTTGCACGGCGAGGGCGATGCGGCTCCTCCGACCCCCCTCTGCTACCTCTGCGGCCAACCTTCTGGTGCGAGCTCGCTATACGCTTCGCGCCCATCGGTGCCTTTGTTCTGGGCTCTCTCCCTCTCGCCGCGGCGGTGCTCATCCTCTGCCGCGAACGACCAGCGGCGGCCGCTTTCATGTCGCCCCAAACAATGCCGACGTCAAAGCCGCAGCGGCAGCCCGCAAGCCAGCCGCAGGCGACCTGTTCTTTCCCCTGAGCGATCCTACCACCATGCTACAACCAACCGCTCACCCCCGACCCGTCTTTCCCACCCTTAGCCATCCTCAAGTGCGTGCACGGGGTTACAACGTGCGGTACGCGTACGCAGCAACTGCAAAGCACCTATTGCCTCGCAAACTGCCTGAGCCATTTGTGTACTTAGTGCGCCGCGCACAGGTGCGTCATTAAGAAAAAGGGAGATGAATTTCAATTGGTGCCGTTAAACTCGGCGCCCATAATGCATACTTCTCGCCTTCTGAATTATTCATGAGTCGGGCAGTGCACTCTGCAGACGCCGTTTCCTGCGGATGCATGCATGCATCAAAGAGAACTATAAATAAGGAATGAGCGCATCAGTGGCAATGCGCTGTGAACGCAGGCTTTCGTACAGTACTGGTTAAAAGCTGTTTATTGCACTCACGCTAAAGTATGACCAATGAAAAAAAAAAAAAAATCCCTGACGCGGGATTATTGCTGCTGGCTGTTTGCGTTTCATATCTTGTGTTTGCGCCCTATTATAGAGCGATACCTGCGTTTCATCCTTAATCACGAGTAGCCTGCCAACCCTGCCAAGCCTACACAATTCTTGCGAACGCTTATTTACGGCACATATCAATATTTTTCAGAACAGCAGCCACACAAATGTAGGCTCTGTTCCGCTTGAAACACTGTAACCTCTGGAGGAAATGACGTATACTGTTTATATCTAGGATATATACTCTGTTTACCCGAGCTCTACACTGAAGAGCAAGCACGTATTTTTAACCTTACACTAAAGACACGCGGGAGGAATGTTTCGACAATGCATTTCGCTCTATACGCCACGGCCCCAGAGATGGCGCGGTACACGTCGTCATAAAAAACCAAGCTGGTTTTTTGTTCTTTCTTTCAAACTTAATCGTCAGAAGGCTTCAGAATTAGCCGCTGCACATGCTAATGAATTACTAACTTGCGAAGTAATAAAAAATCAAATCATTTTGTAGCTGATCCCTGAAAGAACATTTAGCGATTTAAATTGTATTTGCTATGAACATCACCTGACTGTGAGAAGTTTAAGGGAAACGTGTAGCCTTCTCTCTTTTATTTTAATCAAAACGAGAAGTAAGAAATTACGTTTCCGCGTTTGTCATTTGCATATCAGCATGCGCAACACCCAAGGCGTCAATCAGAAAAGTAATTTGCACTGAGTGTTTCGTATTACCCATTGAGGTGAATAGAAGCGTGCGAATGGCTACGAGGTCCAAGGCAGTATGTTTAAACGCAAAAAAAAACTTTCTAGCCGAAACGAATTGTATATGAAGACATAGAGAATTAGGGGACCTTTGGAAGCTGCGAATTTAAAAAAAAAAACAGCATGAGTACTGCAATCAGTTATAACTAAGAGAGTTGTTACGCTGTGTGTGTGCGTGTCTCCTATATTCTCGCTCCTGTCTTTCGTTTTCACCGAAATCATGTTCCAACTGGCCCGGACACTTTCGATAATGCAATCAGTTATAGTTACTGCAACAGCCACACAGAAATGGATATCGCCATAATCACATCTAATCTATCACCTTAGAATCAGCAGCACGTCAAAGTAACGCAAAAATCACGGCCGGTATCAAAACCATAAAAATAACTCCCCTCTTCGAAAAATCGGTGAACCATATATAAGCATAAGTACAGACAATAAGGTAAGAAGATATTCAGACAAGAACACGTGTCTGGGAGTTTGGAGAAAAATCACTGAGATCCCTGTCAAAGTGCCTCCCCCTTCTTACCCGACTCCAGAATTTGACACTTGCTTAAAATGTAACACAACAGAAAGAGCATCGATAAGGCACACACAACCGAATTCATAAAGCACTTCCAACGTGTATAGGCCTACTTCAAACCAACATAATGCAAAGATGAGGAACTCTGAAAAAAAAAAAAAACTTACAACACAACGGCAACCTTTAAATTGGTATTGACAATAGATAGTGAAATATTTTGTTTTCCATACCTGCAGTGAATGTGTTTTCTTCTATTGCAGTTCATGCTTTGATTGCCTTTATCCGCGGCACAGGAATTAGGATTATGTCTAAGGAACGCCCTCGAACTAAAGTAATACAGAGGAAATCATCTTTGCCTTTGAAGGCATAAAAAATAAATGAGTAAGAACTAAGGCGCTGTGGACATCTGTTGACGAAGCAGCCATCGCCGTCGCTTCCGTAGTCGAGGTTGCTGCATGCGACGCGCATCTTTTATTTCTGTCTTTCCTTTCACATACTTCTTTCATCTCCCTTCTGTCTGCGCGCGGCAGTGAACCCATCCAGTCGACAGGCCCGTGCGCTTTTTTTTTTTTTCTCCTTTGGGTCATATAGCAAGAGATATATAAGACCCGCGGATTATGATACTTCTAAACCACATGCCACACGGCTCTCTAAATTCATCTCTTAGTCTGATTGTGAATTTCCTTCGTATCTTTTTTTCTTATCACCTGATCGAAGTACGTTTCAGTTTTCAAAGACCTCAGTGGCTGCAGCTTATGTAAAAAAAAAGTTTATCTTTCATCATTCATCAGCCTCTTTTGCATTTGGTCAGTGCCGCCCTTGATAGCGGAGCCCACGAATGGAATTGCTTAACCGGGCAGTTGCCAACGGTAAATAAGAATGAATATCGAAACGGATCGTTAAAAAACAGTCGCTCCTACAGTTAAATAAAAGTGTGACTGGTAAAAGATTCGATATATATATATATATATATATATATATATATATATATATATATATATATATATATATATATATATATATATATATATATATATCGCATCTCGATTCGCACCCAACCTTTCGGGTATCGATTCGAAGTCCGATTCGAGACTCGCAAGGCTAGGTTATTGCCTCAACTTTACTGGCAAGTTTTGTCTGTTTACGACTACCACACGTGCACTTCGCAAAAAAAGTTCTTGGCACGGCGACTTTCTTTCTTTATTTATTTTTTCTTGGACATTTGCCTAAGAGAGGGCTGAGACTAAAGGCTTGGCATGCATGGCAAGCATGGACTTCATGCATGGCAAGTGTGTATATACTGAGCTCTGAGGGCGTGCGTGTTATACAGGTGTTCAACTGCTGCAGCTGTTCAAAGGGTCTTTCGGGGCTGCAGTGCTGTATACGTGTTGTAAATACAAACAACATTTTTCAGGAAAAAAAAAAGGAAGTGGCGGAAGGGAGGGGGGGGGGGGGATAAACAGGTTATCGCAAAAGTGGCGAGAGACCGTGTAGCCCAGAAACGGTTGTTCTGTGGATATGTCGTGACAAAGGTGAGTTTGAGAAGGAAAAAAAATGATTGGAGGAGGGCACGTATAAGAACGCGAACAATGTTCGACAAGAACTTTCACGCATCACGACTGTTCGCTGATGTTAAACAGCAGGCGCAAGAAGCGTGCGAAAGCCTGGAGGGATTCCAGAGTGACTCTGTTAACTTGAACAGGATTCTGCAAGCACGAAAGAGTGGGACAAGAAAACAACCATGGAGGACTTGAACAGCAGCCAGGTATCTCCAGAACCCCAGTCTTGTACTGTAGCCTTTTCGTATACTTGTTTGCTGTAAGGCCTCTGGCAAAGCGACCCAAGCTGCACCGCTGACTGAATGTGCCTGCATGCCACAACTACTCACTGAAAACACGCATGCTAAAGCGAAGCGTCAACCGGCCTCTCCGGTCGCAGTCTAAAGAAGGCCAACTGCAAAAACACTCCTGTACTGTGCGATTTCATCGCACGTTAAAGATGTCCATGTGGTCTAAATTGATCCGGATACTTCCACTGTCTTCATAATGTCGGAAGTGTCGCTTCGAGGCTGTGGACCCCACATGTCATCCACGTACCTAGGATTGTTTTTTTTTTTCAGGAGGGCCAGGGGTGGGGAGGGGTACATATCCAACAAGAGCACCACAGAGAGAATAGGGGGGTGGGGGCGAGGCCAGGTCTTTTCATACCATCTCTTGGATACATGCCCACATGTGCGCTACTAAAGTGAAGTGTCAAGGAAGTTCGACTTAACGATTCGCCACGGAGAAAGAATGTTCGGCTGGTCCTAATATTTCGCTGCTCCGTGGTGGCTTCTGCGTCATAACTTGTCTGGTCATGCAACGTATAGGAGGCATTCACGTGACGTCATCCGCAAGGGGCGCTAGTGGCCGGCGCGGCATTCGCCATGTTGGTGGTCGCGCGCGCGGCAGCCGCAGCATTTACCTCGCTTGTGATGTGTGAAATGTGAGTGTATTTAGCGTCTCGCCGCAAATCATTTCTGTCCGACCGGTAACACCGTGTGACTGAGTGGATACGCCGTGAACTGCGCGAAGCAGAAAAGAGCGGGCACGCTGAAAATGTTGCACTTTGTGAAAACGTCGACGCGTAGGAATGTGCAGGTGCCGGCGTGGTGTGCGACGTACTACAAGACGGCTGTCGTGCGTTGAATTCACCCATATTAAGGTCTGCCTTGTGCACGGCGTAATTTTGCCGACAGGTCGAGGAATTAAAGCATGCAAATCTATGAGAGTGTGCAATTGCTTGACAAGCGGTCGACCCGGGCCCCACATCCGTGCTGAGGGTGCCGACGGCCGAAGTGCCGTTTTTCACCTAGGTGAGTAGTTAAACGTGTCTGTTTGTTTAGCTAGCTTAACTTGTCATCTCTGTCTTCTGAAAGTGACGTGTTACTACTGAATGTAGCGGAATCTGCACATCGCGTTGCTGCGAACCGGCCTACAGATTCCAGGTCGTGTGCACTGGAAGCAACGCTACGTTTCTACAATAAAACCTGCAAAACATTCTTGTTATGTCAGCCATTCGTGCTGCGAGTGCATGACAGTATTTGCTCGACCATTTTATCGTGTAAATAAAGCAGCTATGACGCAATATGCGTTTTTGCTGAAACAATGAGGCTTCGGCAGTTCGCGGACTACAGCCGCTGGAAATATGATTTTCTGCAGCGTCCGTTTAGGGATATGGGTAATCAATCATGTGCTGTGTTATCCACCATGTGTCCTGCATGAGTAGCTGACAGTTATGAACTGATATTAAAAGCGGCAAGTCGTGTACATTCTTGCGTGCAATGCAGCCGGCCAGTTTTGCTGCCGAGTTGCGGCGCGCAGCTCGGTTAAGTTACGGCACAGGATTCTGCTGCATACTTGATGCACAATAAGCGTTCCACAAAGAAAAGTGGACGTTGTCGCATTTAACAACGTGCAAAGATGTTACGGTTCACTAACAATTCAGGCCGGATACCTCACGGCGTACCGTGACACTGCGCGAGCTTTCGTGAAACGACCGCAAACATGGCGCGTTTGCCGCGGCGACGCTCGCGCCGTCTGGTAGCGCGGCCTCAGTGAATACCTCCTATATTCTGCAAAACTACATATATTTGCACAGCTCCCTGTAAAGGTGTACCTACGGCATGCAGCTTTCTACGGGTTGTTCGCAGCCGGAGCTCCATCTGCGAAATTGGTAGATCTATAACACCGATGAAGTTGAGCGTGTGACGGAATCCCGTCTGGCCGGGAGCGTACATTTGAAAAGTAAGAGACGCCGACCAGTGAAGAAAGGTTCGTTATTGACGTTTCGGCTTCCACACGGAAGCCTTGTTCACAATGAATTCATCACCAAAGCCGTGGAAGCCGAAACGTCAATAACGAACCTTTCTTCACTGGTCGGCGTCTCTTACTTTTCAGATCTATAACACCGTGCTCAACTGGAATTGCTGAATGGGAATCAGCTTGCCATCGTGGACCATCCGCGAAAGTGAATTTCGACCGCGCTCATGTATTGATGTTTCCAGGTGAAACGAAACAGCCTGCTGCTAGCGCCGACTTCGTGACCACGTGGTTTGGACTGCGTACCTGTCTACAGTAGCCCGACCACCTTTTCGGTCCCGTCGTCCCAGAGGCAACACTTTCCTCCCGGGAGTCGTCTACACCGCGTCGAGGGCGCCGTGTCGAGCGCAGCTCACGCGCAAATCACCGTGCCCCTTTGCTTTGCAAGATTCTATGACGGTGATCGATCCGCAACGACCCGAATAGCACGAGCCATATTCGCAGCCCGTTTCTACCTGGCCAGGAGCGCGGCTTTGGCTTCGCCACCCTGCTGCGCGGTCCGTGAAACGCTCGTTTCACAGGTCTCTACTCCCGATGAGCCTGCTCGTTACGCCTGATGGGCCGCGGCGACTATTTTTCATTTCTGCACTTTATTCTTTTTTCTTCGTGCGCATCTCTCGGTGTCGAAGTGAGCACGTGGGTGTGCGTGTGCGGAGTGGTCAAGGCGAGAGGTCATATACCTCGACGCACCACGGTTTTGTCGCCAATCTATAGCAGCCACGCGAAGCCCCCTCTTCTTCCTGTTTGCTCCTTTTTCTGTCTTCCTAGAAAAAATTTCGCGCCTGGGTACGAGAAGAAAAGAATACGAGCAAGGTGAGTCGTGACGGCTGCATGCTTGTTAGTGAACGCGAGACTCTTTCGCACGCTTCTCTTCGTGCTGCTATAGCCGCCGCGGTGGCTCAGTGGTTATGGCGCTCGGCTGCTGGTCCGAAAGACGCGGGCTCGGTCCCGGCCGCGGCGGTCGGATTTCGATGGTTGCGGTTTGCTATAGATGCGCGTACTGTGCGATGTCAGTGCGCGTAAAGAACTCCAGGTGATCGAAATTAATACGGAGCCCTCCCTCCAGACACATTCCCTCACCTTAGTTTGATGCAGAAGACATATTCATATTCATATTCTTTCACTCCTATACTTCATACCTTCTCTCAAGGAGAGGTTTGGGTGACCTCCGAGAAAGTGATAGCTACTGCGCCTTTCCTTTCCTCATTACCAGTTATGGAATTCACACTTTATGCCCCGTTACATGAAGACGTTGTGGGTGAAAGGTTATAGTAAGCTCTTTTCGTTGGTGCACATAGTTATGGTATAGCCCCCTGTGTTATCAAGAGTCGCTTGACAGGTTATCGCTTTACGAAATGTCGACTTTCTGGAAATTTAAAGCCGTAAAAAAAAAAAAGTTCTCGGCGAAGAAGTAAAGCAACCCAATAGAGGCAAGATTTCGGTTTATGGTTCATGCGGGTTTAACGTCCCAAAGCGACTCAGGCTATGAGGGACGCCGTAGTGAAGCGCTCTGGAAATTTCGACCACCTGGGGTTCTTTATCGTGCACTGACATCGCACAGTACACGGGCCTCTAGAATTTCGCCTCCGTCGAAATTCGACCGCCGCGGCCGCGATCGAACCCGCGTCTTTCCGGTCATCAGCTGAGCGCCATAACAACTGAGCTACCACGGCGGTCTTGTAAGATTTCCATTGTCAATTGCTGCAGATTAGACCTAGCCTAAATAAAAGATTCCAACTTTTTGTTTTTTAATATATTCGGAGACAACGGGTATAGCTTACACAAAGTTTTCGAGAAAAGCCGTAATTGTAGCAAAGGCGGAATCAATGCTGGTTGAATGAGGAGATCACCATTGCTATTGTTTGCAGAGACTTTTTCTGGAAGCACTGCAAACTTTCACCCAAATACTCTGATATCCGCACAGATTACAGAATGGCAAGGAATATGGTAGTTGCTCTCATTTGTTCTCCTAAGCTTAGTCAGTATCTTCAAAGCCAATCGTGACATTTTTTGCAGATACTATGCTCTCTATGCTGAATAGTATCTTAGACAACTCTTGAATACTGCAGATGCCAGGAAAATGGACATTGTTAGACCACTGCTCAAAGGGGGTAAAAAAAAACATATTGAGAATTATAGGCCAATACCTATTTTGGCACACATATAAAAAAAGTTCGTTCTTTATATATGGCAACTTTTTTAGAGAAATCTTCAATTATTTTAGTGCGTCTGTTTGGTTTTGTTGCAGGACGAAATACCATTGCTCTTTTGAAAGATTTCACTGATGAAACTTCTTAGCGCTTTCGAACAAAACACATTTATTCGTGCTTTACTTTTAGTGTTATCACAAGCCTTTGGCACCGCCAGTCAGGTTCTGGTAGAAGGCCCGTAGCCAAGCCCGGGGGGGGGGGGTTGAGCGCGATTTCGAGGAGAGGAAATCCCCCTTGGATACGTGCCTGTCTGGTATAAACGTCCATTCTCGTTTTTCAATGTCTTGACTCAGGCTGGACCCCACTTGGCTTATTACCGTAAAAGAGTTGAAATTCGGAGGTCAAGATATCGAATTCAGGTTTTCAGAAGCGTCAGTACAAGAATACTGATCAATATAAGTCCTTCTGCTTAGTCTTTGAGAAGTCGCCTGCCTATCATACAGCGGATATTCCTCCCAACGGCGGTGCTGGTTTTTGAAACACAGGTGGCCTCGACCAAGCACGAAGGGTGCATTGTGCTGATGGTATGTACAGCATTTGATTCAAATGCACAGGCCACGGGTTCACTGCTGAGAGAAAAAAAAAAGATGACGAAGCATAATTTCTGTTTGTTTAAAAAAAAACTTTTTAAATGCCTGTTGCCTTGGTACTACCGTTCCCTCTGGGAGCGTTCTCGTTTGTTTGTCTGCATAGTTGGACCGCGTATTCCCACGCTCTGTCTACATACAGGCGGCTGCTATCGGCGCCACAGAGACCAAAGCGAGACCGATTTCGGGCATCGTTTTCTTTTTCGCGCCTCCGACGCGGTTATTTGCCGCCAGGCAAAGAGCAAGCGAACCGGGAGAGCGATACAATAGAACAAAGAGGAGAGCAGGGAAAAGATAGAAAGTGGCACTGCTGCTCTTGAAAAGAAAGGGAAAAAAGGACTATGGGTGCCAGCTAGGGAGGGAAGGCCCACGCAAAGGAAAGCCGCGACCGCAACCGCAGTATGGCTGGCCTCAGGGAATAGCGAAACGACGAACAACGGCGAAGGCCCTCATGCTCCGTATGTGCACTGCTGTTGCAGGCTGGAACTATGGCGGCAAAAGAAAAGAAAATTTAGAAACCCTACTGACCCAGCGCCCTAGTCAGCCTTGTTGTCCGAGACGGAGCATACGCGAATCTCTGTTTTTCTTTCTTTTTGTTACTTTGCTCCGTTATCTGCGCCTGCCCGGTATGACTGTCCCGGTGTCCGATCAGCCCGAGCGAACGCCGCTAACGACGTTTGGATTGCGGTGTGAGGGTGCGGGCTTCGTGAAACTCGCCGTGGGCGAAACAAAACGAAAAAAGAAAAAAACAGATTGACGGGCGCACCGCTCCGCGCTGCGATCTGCACGGTGCCTTTGAAAGCAGCAAACAAACAGCCTCCGACCTGGAGGGAAAGACGTCGCGGGCCGTTCTTCGGCGACATTGCCGACCACAGAGCGTGTCTCTGTCGCACCGAGACAGCGCCCGGCTGTGGTCCCTCTATGTAGAAAGAGAAATAGAGAATGGCGTCGCCATGCTCTGTTGGCGGTAGTCCCATATTGGTCTGGTTTGAAAACTGACTAGGGCGGATTTTGGAACCAGCCTTTTCTGGCCAGGAAGACCAGAAAGGCAGCCGTTGGAAGCCGTTGTAATAGAGGTCCGAAAGCTCTAGTGACGTCACCATTATCTCGCATGCTGTCAGCAGTAGGCCATAAGATTAAGTGGTGTCCAGAAACCCGGTGACGTCATCAGTAAAGAAATCAAATGTCCTCTGAAGGTGCAGGAAATTAAGCCCAAGACTTTCAGATTGCGAGGCGGGCACGCAGCCCATAGGCCACGAAACCTCGTTGCTTGGTAAATAAAGGCGTTTGTTCGTCGAAGGTTGTGGCCACGTACTACACCAGGGTGGCCAAATCCTGTTCTGGTGAGGGAGTGCGTTGTCGGTTCTGGTCCCCGAGTTCAGGCCGCACCCCAGGACCTGCCCATGCAATTCCATCGACACGCGGAGTATTTTTTTTTTTACCCAGTGGAGATTTGAGCGGCTCCGAGATTCGAACCCCGGTATTCTTGCACGCGAGGCGGACGCTCTACCTGTACGCCATCGCTAGTTACCTTCTATGAACAAACCGATTAACCCGTAACTCCTCAGTCCCCGGCGGCTGCAGAGCAACTGACCAAGACGGCGGTCAGACCTGTGACGCAGCGGAGGGTGCTAAGAAGCTCTGGCTCCGGACAGGCCGCCATTGGAATCTGAACCTGGCAACGCTTAACGCTCGAACCCTATCTAGTGAGGCTAGCCTAGCAGTGCTGTTAGAGGAACTAGCGGGCGTTAAATGGGATGTCAAAGGGCTTAGTGAAGTTAGCAGGACAGGTGAGGCGTATACAGTACTAAAGAACGGGACACATACTGTGCTATCGCGGATTAGCGGATAGACGAGAACTAGGTGTGGGATTCCTCATTAATCAGGATATATGCTGGCAACGTAGAGGAGTTCTACAGTACTAACGAGAGGGTGGCAGCTTTCGTAATTAGCTTCAATAGGAGGCACAAGCTGAAGGTGGTGCAGGCCGACGCGCCTTACATCCAGCCATGTTGACCAGACCGTTGAAAGCTTCTATGAAGACGTGGAATCAGCAATGAATAGAGTAAAATCACACTGCACTGTACTGATCGGAGACTTCAATGCGAAGGTGGGCAAGAAGCAGGCTGGCGACAAGGCGGTAGGCGACTATAGGACAGGTCCTAGGAATAGCAGGGGAGAGTTGTTAGTAGAGTTCGCAGATAGAAATAAATTACGGATCATGAATACCTTCTTCCGCAAACGAGAGAACAGGAAATGGACCTGGAAGAGCCCCAATGGTGAGACTGAAAACGAAATTGACCTCATACTACGCGCTCACCCTGACATTGTGCAGGATGTGGACGTCGTCGGAAAGGTGCGCTGTAGCCACCACAGAATGGTAAGGTCTCGAATTAGCTTAGACTTTAAGAGGGAACGGAAAAATCTAGTGAAGAGGAAGTCCATTAACGAGTTAGCGGTAAGAGGGAAAATAGAGGAATTCAGGATTTCACTGCAGCTTTAACTGAGGAAGACGAGTTTAATGTTGATAAAATGAACGATAATCTGACAGCTATCATTACGGAGTGCGCAGTAGAAGTAGGCGGTAGGACGGTTCGACAGCATACCGGAAAGTTATCTCAGGAGAGGAAAGGTCTGATTAAGAAGCGCCAAAGCATGAGGGCGTCTAACCCTACAGACAGAATAGAACTAGCAGAGCAGTAGCCGACATAAGGAAGTTTAATATGGAGAGTATCGAGCATGCTCTAAAAAATGGACGTAGCCTAAAAGGGGTGAAGAGGAAACTTAGCATAGCTAAAAACCAGATGTATGCGTTAAGAGATAAGGAGGGCAATGTCATTAGCAATATGGATAAGATAGTTAAAGCAACCGAAGAGTTCTACACAAATCTATACAGTAGCCAATGTAATCAGAATGTTAACGAGAGAGACAGTAGCGAATAGCAATGCGTCATCCCGCCAGTAACGAAAGAGGAAGTAGAGAAAGCCTTAGGAGCAATGCAAAAGGGAAAAGCAGCTGGTGAGGACCAGGTAACAGCGGATCTGTTGAAAGGACGGAGGGGAGGTTCTGCTAGAAAAACTAGCCACCCTGTATACGCAGTGCCTTATGACCTCGACCGTACCGGAAGCTTGGAAGAACGCAAACATTATCTTAATTCATAAGAAAGGAGACGCCAAGGACTTGAAAAATTACAGACCGATCAGCTTACTGTCCGTTGCCTACAAGTTATTTCCTAAGGATAATCGCCAATAGAGTCAGGGAAACCTTAGGCTTTAATCAACCAAATGATCAGGCCGGCTTTCGTAAAGGATATTCCACAATAGATCATATTCACACTATCAATCAGGTGATAGAGAAATGCGCATAATATAACCAACCCCTATATATAGCCTTCATTGATTACTAGAAAGCATTTGACTGTTTGGAAACCTCAGCAGTCATACAGGCATTGCGGAATAAGGGGGTAGAAGAGCCTTATGTCAAAATACTGGAAGATGTCTATAGCAACTGCACAGCTACCACAGTTCTCCATAAAGTCGGCAATAAAATTCCAATAAGGAAGGGCGTCCGGCAAGGAGACACGATCTCGCCAATGCTATTCCCCGCCTGTTACAGGAGGTATTCCGAGGCCTGAATTGGGAACAGTTGGGGATAAGAGTTAATAGAAAATACCTAAATAATCTGCGATTCGCTGATGACATTGCCTTGCTGAGTCACTCAGGAGGTGAACTGCAAATCATGATCAATGAGTTATACAGACAGGGCCGAATGGTGGGTCTAAAAATTAACATGCAGAAAACCAAAGTAATGTTCAACAGTCTATAGCAACGGAACAGCAGTTCCCAATTGACAGCGAGATGCTAGAAGTTGTAAAGGAATACGTCTCCTTAGGGCAGGTAGTGACGGCTGATCCGGGTCATGAGAGGGAAATAACTAGAAGGATAAGAATGGGGTGGAGCGCATATGGCAGGTTCTCTCAGATCATGAATGGCAGGTTACCAATATCCCTCAAGCGAAAAGTGTACAACAGCTGTATCTTACCGGTTCTCACCTACGTGGCAGAGACGTGGAGGTTAACGAAAAGGGTTCAGCTGAAGTTGACGACAACGCAGCGAGCCATGGAAAGAAAAATGGTGTAACGTTAAGAGACCGGAACTAGGCAGAGTGGGTGAGGAAACAAGCGCGGAGTAATGACACCTAGTCGAAGTCAAGATTAAAGAGATGGGCTTAGGCAGGGCATGTAATGCGCAGGCAAGATAACCGCTGCAGTTCCTTAAGGGAAACGGAGTGGATTCCAAGAGAGCGCAAGCGTAGCAGTCGGCGGCAGAAGGTTAGGTGGGCGGATGAGATTAGGAAGTTTGCATGCATAGGGTGGGCGCAGCTGGCAAAGGAGAGGGTTAATTAGAGAGACATTTGAGAGGCCTTTGCCCTCCAGTGGGTGTAGTCAGGCTGATTATTATTATTATTATTATTATTATTATTATTATTATTATTATTATTATTATTATTATTATTATTATTATTATTATTATTATTATTATTATTATTATTATTATTATTATTATTATTACGACAACGACGATGATGATAATGATAATGATGATGAAATAAAGGCGCGCCTAGTGTATGCGTTTCCTTAAGACTGTATGCTAATGAGGGCGTCATTAGAAAGGAAGGAATCTCTGATGAACCTCGAAACAGAACTTACGGTGAGACAATGCTTTCGCATTCAGAACAGGTAAGTATATTCTTAAGTGCCCTCCGTAATTTATTTGACAGTGGTGTACCGTAAATGTATTAATAATGGTAGACCTAGTAATACACTGCTCGCGCGCGCGCATTTTCACAGAACCGGAACCGTACTCGAATTCGAAACGTCACAGAGAGCTCTCATAATTATGGCAGGGGGTTTTAGCAGTGCAATTAATACTTTCTTACGTGGGGTGGAGTCGGAGAAAATTGGCCCCATGGAATTGAATCCCATCTTTCCTATTCTTTCTTTCTTTCTTTCTTTCTTTCTTTCTTTCTTTCTTTCTTTCTTTCTTTCTTTCTTTCTTTCTTTCTTTCTTTCTTTCTTTCTTTCTTTCTATTATTCCGCTGTCTAAAAGCTGCAGGAGGTGCGACGTTGAAGTCCTTCATTCAAGGATGAGGCCGCGCGGTTCACTCTCAATCCATGCCAAAGAAGACAGCATTTTTGGAGTTGCGCTCGCCAGCTTTTCGAAAAAAAAAATACGGGTTGCAGCGTCCTCGGAAGATGAATTAGCACGCATGGCAAAAGAAAGCCCGTCGTGTCCCGTCTTATTAAACGCGCCGAGCTGTCTGGCACTGCGGAGTATCACCTTTAGGTTCCTATTGGCGATGTAATTCTTATTCAAATCGAAATGATCAAACATTAATGTAATATCAGTGCACATTCGTCTGGGACGCTCGCGAGTACGTGCTCAGCGTCACAGGGCGCATGCGCACGTCCTATCACACATGCGCCCCGGCGCGGAGGTAGAGTGGACACGGAGACTGGATTGTTTCTGGGACATCGCAGCAAGCGCTTTCGCATTTCAGAAGCCACGTCTTAAATTTTCCTTCTTCGGTCTCTAAGGCCAACGGCCAAAATATTGAAATCCAGAGCATCATTTAGAAAAACAGCGGCTACAATGATCCAGCACATTCTTCGGAAGAAGCTCCGCTTTGTTAAAGTTACATTCGTACCCCGTTAATACGACCCACGTTAGTATGGATGCCTCGAATTATGGACAATTTTTCTGAGGACCAAACCATTTTAATTCGTTTATCCCTCGTTAATATAGCAACTCGCTCTCCGGACAATGTACAGGGTGAAAATGAAACCAGCCCTTTGGGGCCCATGTGTTTCTGGCGCCTTATATGGACGGTGATGTGAACAAAATATCTACTGCCCCAAACATAGTTTGCTTCTGCATTTTAAAAGCAAGACAAGTGCGAAAGGCAGGATGAAACTGCAAACACCTTATTGGTGGCCTTTTTTTTTTGTGCCTTCATAGTTTACAGTACAGTGCCAAGGCGCCCAGTCGACGTGCCTTCGACTTGCCGTATTGCATGAATTGCTGTGAAGAAAACTCTCTCTGCAGCTCCTGGTATGTTGACAGCTGCAATCAGCAGCTGTCAGTCGGCTCAGGACTGATATGTACCAGTGGTTTATGGGATGCGGACAGTTGTAGGAGAAAATACGCCATTACGCCATGAGACGCCATCATGCATCTGAAGGACCGCTTCAAACTGCACCGAATTACTTGTAAAGCTAATGGCGACCAGAATAATGCACTTTAAACTGACTAGATTTATTCTCATTTCAAATTCACTGGCCACAAGTATGCACAGAAACAGACCTTAATTACAAAGTGTTTTGTGTCTGTTTTTTTTTCTTCGCTTTTCGTTATGCCGGACGAATCGCTCTGTGGACAGTTTTGCTCGGGAACCAAACTGTCCATATTAACACGACCCGGCTGTATTTGCATTGGGAAGGATTAAAATCATCGTTCACATAGTCCTCCATCCCTTTTTTATCACGCGTTATTTTTTAATCACAAATATTGATTCAGAACAGCCAGTGACAGCGATCTGTTGTAGCTCGCAGTGACCTAGCAAGAACTTGCTACCGTTTTCATACATGCCATAACGTGACGATCCGTTTTTGCATGACACCAGCTCTTGAGTTTTCGAAAATATTATTACCGGCAACCTCAACTGTACGTATCCTGCGCTTTGGTATCTCTAGAGCCGTCTATAGATAATGCGTAAAACTTGATTCGAATTTACCATCAACAGACAGTTATTGTAGTTTTTGCAGAAGCTCACAGAATGTGCTCGCAACCTTATTATTATTGTTAGTCATTTAGAAGGAAGGGAAATAATTCTAATTTATCCCGTAATCGGAAGGAGCATTAGCAGCACGGATGTCATAAAATACAGAAATAATCAGTATTCGTTGCGCTCAAACAGCTATATCTTGCTAATTGCAGTCAATGCTGTCTCCTCTAGCATCTCCCCGTCCTTCAACGCGCACCAAGAAAGGCGATACGTAACATGAACACCGTTTCCCCAGAGTGCACTCTCTGCGGAGCATCCGCACGCCACCCTGGATCCACATCCTCTTCGGCTGCCCTGCCGATCCTCCCCCGCAGGGACAGCCCGCCATCGGTACATGGGAGGAATGGGAGGCCCTCCTTGCGTCGCAGGACCCGGACACCCAACTTCGCTGTGTGAACCGGGGTGCCAGTGCCATGGCCCTACGTGGCCTGGACACATGCGCGTAATGTGAGGGCTGTGAGGTGGCCCTGAGCCCACGAAGGGTCCAAACTCGCCTGCACAATAAAATTTTCCATGCATCCATCCATCCATCCATCCATGAGCACCACTGATTGCGAGTTGCCGCTGGTGAGGTTGTTCAGTTGCGCGCTTGCCGCATAGAATCGAGTGGTCGATGATCTGCGATGGATTGGTCCTGATTGGCTCCGTTGAACGGGATTTCATCCTCGATGCACATGACTAGGTAGTTATTGTTTGTGGCAATCGTCTTACGATGCCTGAAAATGGGTGTTGTCCATCAGTATATGGCATATAACTATGCAACGCGGAGGCAGAAATGCTTTGAACCGATTCCGTACAAGGAAGCGTCGCCCGAAGAGAAAAGCGTGTTGGAGGAAGATCCACCCTCTGTCAAGAACTGCTTCCCCCTGTCTAGCTGTCCAATAAAAGCCTTCTTTCTGGCCACTCAAGACAAGAAGCGTACTCTGAAGACTGTCGTATTTTCCTCTTTTTTCTCCCTTTATTTCTCTGCTTCCCCGGCCCAGCCCCTCGCTTTCTGTTTTTTCTCTCCCACCGAGGAAGACAATCAACGCGTCGGCTCCTTTGATGCAGGGAGTCGTCCCTCTCTGGTCGTACATGAGCAGAGCTGTTTGACTTTGTACCTCGTATATATATGGCCACGTAAAGGGGCCCAAGACGGAACACCCGCGAGAGGACGCGTGAAGCCCTCCGCGTGCCATGCAGTGTAGGCTGCGCAGAAACTGTGGGAAAATGTTCGTATCTTTTGAGCGTGAGCGTGCTCGCCACTAGAGGCTGGTTCTTTTTCAGTAGAGCACTGTAGCTAAGAGCTGCGATCACATGCTAGATACCGGCCTTTGTGCACTGAAGGTTGCCTCCGAAAATAGGACGCACAAAAGAATAGGACATCGCCGGAGCCTCCTATATGTGATGTCCTCTGTATGAAAGAAGCGACACTGCGCACTCGACATGGAAGGAATGCGATGAAATAATGCATGGATTTCGCTTTGACGGCAGTGAACTTTCGTTCTCAATACAGTTTTTGCTTGACAGTTTACCGGCGAAAAAAAAAGTCTTGGTATAGCGCAGTATCGCAACCACGGAAGGCCTCAACACGAGATAACCTTCAGATTAATAGAAGATCCATTTATCTGAAGCTTCCCATTCGTGAGAGGTCGTGAGCCATCGATAACTGAGGCGCATATACGCTGCTTTTAGGCAGGAAATGACGTATACAAAAACACAAAAGGCTTAAACTAATTTCAGTAGCCGTTCCAGACCTTCAAGTCTCGACAGGCAATAAACACTTTCAGGATACTCCTTTATCGTGCAACAAAGCTCATTCCCGATTGATCTCTCTATCGAGAGAACGTATGCGCAACAACAATAGTTCTACGACGAAGATGCTCGCGTCACGGCCGCAGGCAATACTCGCGACGCATGCAGATAATTGCGATGAGCGGAGTGCCACGCGGACACAAAATCTTTAAATCGTGTAACATTTTTGTAATATTTTAGCAAATCGAGCCCAACTCCAATATCGTCTGCAAAGACCAAAGCATGCTTGTTGCGTTATTATTCGTCTCTGTGCATAAAACGACCAGTTCTCAGGCCGACGGCGCATCCAGCAAGCCAAGTGAATGTCCCTCGTCTCCCTTATCGCGCGTCATTTCCTCCGCGACGCTATATAGGCTCCCTCATTCACTTGCGTATCGACCACGCGCCGGGGTCGAAGCGCGCTGCGCAGATACGGTAGGAGAGGAGAAAATGGCTTCCACCCTTCCCACCATGCACCCAAACGCGCTCATAGCGTCTCAAGCTCAAATGGCGCTCGAAGAGAGTAGTATAACACCGTAGTAGTTGAGAGCGAGAGGGCCAATCCCGCTTCGTGCAGCGTTTCGTCACGGCCGCAACCCTATCAGGCCCCGCCCTCTTGGAGCCTTTGTCTTTGCCTCGCTCTCCTTGGAGGGAGAGCCCCGTTTATTAAGGACCGGAGCGAAATGGCTGCGCAGAGGGTCCGTCCACCGGGGTCGAGATTATGATCTCGCACTATATGGGGAAAGCGGACGCTCGGAACAGCGGTGCATTTCCCGAAACTACGCTTCGTCGTTCGCCGGAACGCACAAATCAAAGGCCGATAAAGCTCGCAGAGATATAGGCGGGGGTGACCCCGCGCGCTTTATAAACGGAGCGGTAGTAGATCAGGGCGCCGATAAGGGTCTCATCCACGTCCGCGTACGTGTGCGCGCACGTCAGATGGGTCGAGACTAAAGGGACCGATTTGCATGTGTCGTGGTGTCTCGCGCGAACGCAACTTCGGCGAGAGAGCGCGCGTGGGCTGCCCGTTAAAGCTGACGGCGTACAGACCTCGCGAAATGGCCCCATCCTTTCTTCTGAGTGTCGTGTGTCCCGCGTATATGCGCTGTCCGGTTCCCCCGATTCCGAGCGAACGTTGCGTTCGCGCGAACTGAAGAAGATTCGCTCCGGTCGTTTTCGTCGTTCTCGACCGTGCGAAACGATCTCCGTCTATTCAAAATGGTGCATCATTCTTGTAGATAGATGTGACGCCTGTTTTTTCGAGCAAGCACCGGCCCTCCCTGTGTGCAGTGCGTCCGACTTGGAAAAACGGCCCTGAAAATCTCTTCCCCGAGTCTGCGCGCTTTCGACGTAGCTTTATGAGCATGGATCGATTCTTATCGGCTGCGTTGCGTTTTAACAGACTTTTCTTTTGTTTTTTTATTTTTTTCCCGTGTGAGTAGGTTCTTGGCTGTAAGCACTCGTTGTCTTCCTTTCCCCTCCTCTCCGTGCCGTGTGCACGCCGAAGGTTGTGCGCTCGCGAACACGCCGTGATCTTTCTTTACGAATGTGAACGAGTTACGTCACTGTAGCCGAGTGCTTGTTATTATCGCGGCGCGTGCCCCTTTCTCTGGACACGGTATTCGTTAAGTTGGCTTCTCCACGTTGCATGTTGACTTCGTAATGGCGTCACTTGTCTTCAGTGAGACGAAGGAGAATGCTGAAAGGAGTCGCGGATCCATCTTGATTAGTTGCACTTCGTAAAACACACAAAATACATCAATAAGCTCTATTTTAAAAATTCGCTCGCCTGCTGCCATTAGACGGCCCCGCAACATTGAGGTGAAGCCGCATTAACCGTAATGAAAGGGGTGTATAATGTAGCACTGAGGTGCTTTGTTTTGTGGAGAAATTCACATGCGGAGTTGTCTGTCTTGCAGTACGATGTTTGCTCTATGATAAGCGCGCTGTGGGCGATGGTGATTTAGTTGAAATGCTTTTCTCGCTGCGTTGGAAAACAAAAAGCATGAAGCAATACGAAAACGGCTTGCTTCCGGAGAAAACTATAGCCCCCCTATTCAATAGAACTTACTCCGCAGCTAAAACTCAAGGGCTCCGTGAACAGTAAAATACTCAAAGCAGCAATGCACGTTATTTGACAGAGCATGCGATTGCAAAAGAGGCCCGACGACGAGAAACAAGTGAACAACACGAAATTAAGTCCCCAATTGTGCGCGCCCTTCAATAGATATTTAGTCGCAGGTATACATCAGTAAAGTTTTATGGTTTGCTTTGTGGTTTGTGGACGTTTAACGTCCCAAAGCAACTCAGGCTATGAGGGACGCCGTAGTGAAGGACTCCGGAAATTTCGACCACCTGGGATACGTCGGCACAGTGTATTACAGAGAACGCTTGTGTGATTAAGAGCCCATGCTCCAGCAGGAGTGTTCGAAACGTACACTTGCTCATTTAGTAAGAGTAAAATCACGGGCTTCGTTATGCAGTCCAGCCAGCTAGAATCACTCTAGCTGTGGTAACAGCGTGGGATGAACCAAGGGAGATGCTGCCATGCGTAAAAGACCACAGCACCTGTTTTCGACTCAATCACGAATATTTCTAATAACTGCGATTAAGGCCAGTAAATAATCGGTCTTGGCAGCATCTCAGCACCCGCCGAAACTTTCGAATGAAAAAGAAAAGGAAACGGTTCCTCGCACACGATACTCGTATTACTTTAAGACCCCTGCAGCCAACAACTGCTTGAAGCACAGTGCAGGCCAGTGTAACAAAGCAAAGAGTATTGTGGAACCGACGTCATGTTGTTTGCACAACCCAGACAACAGGAGTTAAGTCACGTCTGTTAAACCACTCAAAACGATGAATTTTTGCTGATACCAGGCGCTGTCGTGCGCTCTCTTCAACACTGGCGACCAGAATAACGACATTCTCTCGCAGAAACTCTCGTCGCACCGAGATTTCGCGTGACAAGGCGAGGCAGCAAACGAAGAATAAACGAGAGCCAGAAGACGACGCTGCTCCTGCAACCCTCTGAGCTTTGCAAAGAAAGCCAACCTGCGCGCGCAGGCACCTTGGGAGAGTGCCGTTGAGCTCATCGAGGCAGCCGCGAAGAAGGGAACGAGAGAGCGAGGAAAAAGGAGCTCGAAAGAAGAGAAGAACCATGGGAGGTGAAAAAGGGGGCGACAGCAAAGGGCACGAAGGTGGCACAAAGGGTGGCGGAGCTTCGATCGAACGAGTCTTTGCTTGGGCGCTCGTTGTCAACCCGCGTAGCCGGCGGCGCGGACCCCCCGCGCAGGCAATATGCCGTGATAGAACAGCCAATAAAGGCCGCGCTGATTCGCAGCCGAGCGCAAATTGCACCTGCTCACAGCCGCGGCCTCCGTGACGGGCGTAACGAGAGCGTAATGAGAAAGGACGCACCGGCATTATAGGAACGCCTCTCCCTTTCCCTCTTCCGCTCAGTCGACAGAGGGATTCCGCTCCGAGCGCCCCCAGGGCTTTAGCGGAGTCGATGAGAAGCCGGCAGCTTTGCTCACGCGTGGCCATCGCCCCGCTCGGTGCAGCGCGGCGGCGAACTACAGCACAGCGTTGCGCCAAGCACCGCGGTGTTTCGAAAAATAATTTCATTTTAGCATGTAATGTAAGAACAAGGGAATAGTTTACGTCAATATCTGCATATAACTCCATAATCCGTCCAGCACTTGAATATGCCGTAATAAATTGGGACCCTTTCACCGCATCTGATATCAACAAACTGGAACGTATCCAACGAAAAGATTCAACAGATATGGCCGCGCTTCTGTCAGTGAGCTACTGTGACAATGTGGTTTCCCGTCAGTGAGCGAAAGAAATCGCATATGTAGATTATAGTTCTTTTTTTTCAGTTATTACCAGGGCGTTACAATATTGACACATCTGGTATTTTCACTTTCTTTTCTGGCTTCAAAGCGAGATAACGAGATTAAAAAGCAATAATGCCGCTAACTTCAAGAAATAATAGCTTTAAGTACCCAGATTTCACACGAACTATAGTTGACTGGAATAACCTCACTAATGACGCATTTACACAGAACTCATTACCATCATTTGAAGAGTACCTATAAAAAATTACAGGATTGTATCTAAGTCTGCTTAAGAGCAGAAATATGAAAGCCTTTCCCTTTCCTCTTTTTCTCCCTGCATTTTTAATTTTTATTTGTTTTATTTTTAAATTTTGTTCTCTGTATGTTTATTTTTGTTTCCTTTTTATTTTAGTATTATCTTGTTTTACTTTATTTATTTATTTTCGTTTATTTATTTATTTATTCATTCATTCATACTAAGTAAGTCTTTCTCACGCATTTACATCGTTTTTCATCGCATCAGTCAAAGAAAACCTGCTTCAAACACAGCATTTATTTTCATTATTCAACTTATTTAATTAACTAATGAAATTCATCAATCAAACTTTCCCATTTCAAGATCTTCTCACGCAATACCTAACACAATAGAACTTTAGCACATTTATCTCTACAAAACGACATAATCGCGCGGACTAAATTTGCGGACACTTCTTGCTGACGCGACATAACCATACAATGCTTTCACATTAATAATTTACTCTTACTGTTTGCCTTTTTGTCTATGCTGTTTTGTACATGTACGAACCCTGCCATGGTCTTGAGCAACACCGCAGTATGTATAAATAAAAAAAAGGAGACTTTCCGCGGATTAAACGCTTTCGGCTGTCGAGCGTCGTAAACCCCGCGCTCACCACCTCAACAATAAAGAATGCTACAGAGGTGGGTCAAGGAAATGGGCATGTTTCGAGCATGTGCCCTGAGTAGTGGTGATGCGGTCAACATGAGCCCAGATCATATGGAGCACTAAAACTCCGCCAGTGTCGAGCGTACTCTTAGGGAATATAAGTGGTATACTATTTCGTAATTCTTTCTTTCCTGTCATGTCTATATTCCACTCATTATAAAGTGTGGAGCAGCTAGATATTTTAGTACATCTCGCACTATAAAGAGACCCTGAGGACAACTCTATCCGATTTCTGCCCCTGGTGGCTGCTCCTGGTACCTGTTGTGCATGCCGTCGTTCCATTCGTCGCTTCGGTGGCTAGACGTTATCTATTTGGGACCATCTCTCGGCCTCAACAAAGACACGTAATTCGAAGGCAAGATAACCGATGGTCACTAAAGAGAACGTACAGGATTCAAAGAAGGCAAGAGTATAGCAGGGGGCGGTAGAAAGACATATAGCTGGACGGATGAGGTTAGGGAGTTTGCGGGTACACGGTAGCCGCAGCTGGCACAAGACAGGGTTAATTGGAGAGATGTGGCAGAAGCTTCTCTCCTTAAAAGATCAATTATGGTAGTTTCTGGTTGTGGGAATGTTTATTGGGCAGCAAAGACGCAGTTATTGCGGTGTGAGCAGAATTTAAGAGCTACATTATTTAGTATACGCTAGCACTGGAGCTTCCACTCAGCCCCTTAGCCGTTGTCTGTGCGGCAGGTGGGCCACCTAGGTAGCGTGACCTTGTGAAGTCATCAGAACCTGCCCGCCGGGTTGTCAGCAAGCTGGCCACCGTGGCAGGTAGCAGTTAAATTTATGATTGACTGCGAGATGGGTCCCACAAGCCCCACCGGTGGGAGCGCCTGCCATCTCAGGGCAGTGGCGCATCTCTTAGCCGCTGCAACACTGCGTCAGGAGAGGTATGAGGACTTCCATAAATCTGTTAATATAAAGTACAGAATGACCTATATGGCATATATTAGCGCTATCACGTTTAAGCTCCAATGTCCCCTCCAGTTTTAAAGCGCTAGCATGAAGGCACCCACTCTACGAGCTCGCCCATGTCTCACGCCTGCTTGACCTTGACAACTAAACCTGAGCCTCGACCCGTAACCGAAACTGAAGTGAAAACCGTAGCGTACCTGATTCGCATTTGGCGTAACCAAGCGAAATCGTCCAGCAATTTTTTTTTCCCTGCCGCTCTATTCAAACCAGTGCATTCAGGATCGAAACAGACTCCGCGGTCATTTTTTGGAAGTGCGTGTGGGGCAACCAAGCCCCAGAGATCAGCTCGCAAAAAAAAAAAAACTGTCTTGACGTCAATGCATCTTTCTCGCGAAAGCAGCCGGCGGTGGTTGCCCCTGTATTTAATTTTACAGCGATAGCTGTTAGGCGCCCGCCCCTGGCTTTCTCGTTGCCGTCGCCGTCGGCGTAACAGGTGGGTGCGTTAATAGGGCAGATGTCATTAATGCACCTACCAGTCATTAACGCAACCACCTCATATCACGGTCAACCTGGGTCGCATAAGCCTACGGGTGGCCCCGTTTGTAACAGCCGCCTCCCAGCGCAGAGGCCCATCACGTGACCACTACACCAGTGGTCACGTGAAGCGCCTATACAGCTATCGCTGAATCTCGCGTTACACAGTCGTAACCGTCCTGTGAGTTCTTTTAGACCTGCTCCTTCTTATAAAAAGCTCCGTTCTCAGTGAAAGTACCCTTTTTGACATCAGAACAGGTTCCATCTCAAGAACAAGGAATTATGCGAAAAAATAGGCCGTCACTTAGTGTTTTTGCTTTTTTGCCGCCATTCGTTTTTCCTGAACTTCGCGTAACAACCCGTCCAAATAGCCACACTTCCCTAATCTGATAATGCAGGCCAGCTTAAATATTGTGTTCAACGTGCCCTTCAGTTTGTAAAAGCGCAACAAGCCATTGTCTTAATACTCGGGGATGCGTCCGGACTTTTCTGAACAAAAGTTATACGGCAAGCGGTGCAGTTGTTTCGTAAACTTGCCTCAATGGTTTTCGGCTGCGGTTGAAAAATCCTTTTCATAGCCTTTGCTCAAAAGGAAAAGAAAAGCGTTTAAACGGCTGCACTTGGACCCTGTTCACTTTATGCCAGCCGAATTTGTTTTAAGCATGGTTTTAGGCTGGTTCAAATCGCAAGGTAACAAGAGCTTGCGTGGGCGTATCTACGCCCATGCACTGATACTCATAGTATGCCACCGGCAGATATTACTTTTCAACATAATCGCCATGCTTGTCCATATGTTCGTTCGAGCGCCATAGCTGGGTATCGGAGCCGGTACAGAATAAATCTGCGTCAAGTTTCTTATAACCTGTTAGCTGCCTTGAAAATTTGTTTTGCGGAAATGGAAGGCGCTGTAACTGTCTCTCTTCTCGGTAAACACCTCACATGTCCAACGTTGGCGGACAAAAATTTTGAAAATTGAAAAACTGTAAGATACTGGGGTAGAAATATTACCCCCATTCTTCCGATGATGCAGCACTTTCTTTTATAGCGTTTCCATCGCTCGCATCGAGCATTTAAGACTGCCATAGAAAACCAACGGGGAACGCTTTCGACAATAGAAAAAAACGTTAATAGCAAAAAAATTCAAGCATGCCGACGGGAGATCTGCGGATATATTTATAGTGAAAGCTTGCAAGATATGTAAAAATTGCGCTCAAAAACTTTTTTCCGTTATAAAATGTTTTTGTCCACTATTATTGGGTATGACTACGCTGTGAGGAAAGAGAAGAATGTGGCTGTGATTTAAAAGGGAGAGGAATAGGCACCGTAGCTGAGGGCTCCGGAATGATTTCGACCGCCTGGGAATCTTTAACGTGCGCTGACATCGTACGGCGTCTGCGTATCGCCTCCGTCAAAACGCAAAAGGCACCCGATTGCTGTGGTATGTCATTGCGCGTTAAAGATACCAGGGTGGCACAAATCGTGAACTAGTTTTTTCAGTTACACAGTTTTTCGCGAATGATGGTGTTATACGCACAGCCCACTCAGATTGCTAGGCTCTAAGTTAGGTTGGATGTTAGGATGTTAACATAGAATGCAACGAGCGTCCTAAATGAGGAATTCAATACAGTAGGTCGTCATAGTAATAATAATAATTAGTTTTTGGGGAAAGGAAATGGCGCGGTATCTGCCTCATATATCGTTGGACACCTGAACCGCGCCGTAAGGGAAGGGATAAAGGAGGGAGTGAAAGAAGAAAGAGGTGCCGTAGTGGAAGGTTTCGGAATAATTTCGACCACCTGGGGATCTTTAACGTGCACTGACATCGCACAGCACACGGGCGCCTTAGCGTTTTGCCTCCATAAAAACGCAGCCGCCGTGGTCGGGTTCGAACCCGGGAATTCCGGATCAGTAGCCGAGCGCCCTAACCACTGAGCCACCGCGGCGGGTAGGTCATCATACGCGGTGGGCGTTTTTTGACGAAGGAACCCTTTGCCCGTTTCGAACATCTGTCCTGCCGGTATGTAGCTCATTATAGCAAATCTAGACGTGTTTCCCTGACATGGCATTAGCACCGTAACAATCTAAAGAGGAATTTCTTTTCGTGAAGCGCCTTTTAAATGAAAAAACCTGATAACATATGACGCTCTTCCACATCTCACCATGCTTTCACGAATGCAGCCATCTTGTATCTGATATCACGGGTGCATGGCGTAGCATGTGCAGTATCTAACATCTCAACGGTAAGGCTGTAGTTGTCTGATGCTCCCCTGGAGGGAAATTCGACAGAGAGGGAGAATACCGCACCCTGTGAAGCTCTCGTTATCTTACTTTCTTGACCACCCTCGTGATATAAGTAACAAAGCCATTTCCGAACACGAAGTGCACAGCTCATCCTCGCTAAAATAAAGAAAAGTGTTAGGAGAGGGTACGTGAAACCATGTGGTGGCAAGCGGACGCAGCCGCTCCAAACGAGCGTTTAGCTCTTCTTAACCAGCCGCGCTCAAGTCCGTGGGCTCCCTCCTCCTCCGTCGCTGCTTCAGCATCTATCATAGGGAGAGAGAGGCGACAAGCAGTGGCCCTGACACTTTTCATTAGGGAAGCGCGCCGCCCGACGGGCCGCTCATGCTGACATTAATATAGGCGCCGACAAAAGGGCCGCTGCGCCCGGGAAGGATTTGGCGCGGCCCGGTTTCGCGCCTTCGTCGCCTTGGCCGCTGGTGAGCCGGCAGCCAATATAAACGTCGCGTGCGCTCACAACGCCGCGCCCGACACCTTGAGCCCTCTGCCTCCGCGCTTGTTTCTTTCTCTTCAAAGCGATACCCTGCCGTTGCCCGCGCACTTTATTGTTTTCCTCGTATTTTGAGTTGGCTTCACCTGTTTACTGAAAAGCTCTGCGGAGAAACAAACAAATGCGCAGCTCGTCTTTTCTGTCAAGGTGGAAACTACCTACGGCTGACAAGAAAACAAAAAAACACAAAAAGCCTTCTTCTGCCTCTCTGTCTTTTTTTTTTGTAGAAACCGGGGAAAAGGTTGATTTTTACTGCTTTCCGTGCCCGCCAGGGGCTGTAAAGGAGGTCTTCGCGGAGAGTTCAAACCGAAATTGAGTTCAGGCGCGGGCGAGTGGTGTGTCCTTTGTGGCCCCTGAAGGTTTTGGGGATATATTGGCTGCGAAGCCCCCTCGGGAATTCGGACGCTTCTCGGTGCTGAGCTAGGCGCCTGAACGCACAGCCAATTAGTCCCTCGCTGGCGGCGAGATTGACGTCATCGCTGGTCGTTGGGACGTTATCCGCAGCCGGCGAAGACGCCTACACTTTTTTTTCTGCTCTTCTGCCGTCTTGGAGTTGTTTTATATCAAGGCAAGGCAGCTTATAACATCCGGTTATCGGAGCAATCTGTCGATCCCCCTTGGCTGTCCGTCGTCGGCATGTTGTTGGCATGCCGCAATGATGTGTGTCCGTGTTTCTGCAGGCGTTCAGCACTTGGCTACGTTCACGAAGGAGTAATTTGACGGGCTGCATATTCTATTCAAACTTCTCCAACCAATTGAATTGTACATATAATACAATGTCGAGATAGAAGTAGAAGCATTCATGATTTAGTTTTTGTTGCACAACAAAAAGATGATACATTCCAGTAATTTATAGAAATGGAAGTATCAGTGTAATTATCTCGCTGTGAGAAGGTTTGGTTTTGGTTTTAGGGTTTAACGTCCCAAAGCGACTCAGGTTACGAGAGACGCCGTAGTGAAGGGCTCCGGAAAGTTCGACCACCTGTGATTCTTTAACGTGCACTGACATCGCACAGTACACGGGCATATAGAATTTCGCCTCCATCGAAATTCCACCGCCATGCCGGGATCGAACCCTCGTCTTCCAAGTCAGCATCCTAGCACCATAACCACTGAGCCACAGCGACAGCTTAAGTGAGAAGGAAGTTTTGCTCGTTGCACGGGACAAATTGCAAGTGGTAGCGTTGTTACTTCGGTAACAAAAAGCTAGAACAGGTGCTGCAAATGGCAGTCAATATTAAATAATTTTTCACTTCTTTTCTATTTAAAGGCCTGAAGGTCTAAACTGTCTGTTTTTTTTTTTTCGCGGAACGTTTTTTTTTTGTCTTCACGTGTGGCTTTTTTCCAGGCAGATAATTTTAAACATTGTTTACGTTTATATATTATATATATTTTATAAGCAATTTTCTAAGTGTGTGGCAAGAAGGAACTGTTCGTTGCTAGACCGCGGGCGGGAATGCATGCTAAGGACTGACTTGATTTAAGCGAGAAAACCCTCTGAGAAGTGCCCGGAGTAGTTCGTGTGTGTATTTTAGGTAGTAATAAAGTGCGTTAAGAGGGCACAAATGAGACACGAGGCGACGCGATGCTTGGGACGAGATTTCACGGATCCTTTTCAGTAATCCCACGCTGGATTGTTTTTGGCATAAGTCGAGGTGATAAACCATGTAACGGAGTTTTTAATGGCTTCGGGGTAATCGGCAAGGTCAGGGGTAAGAAACTTCAATTAGTTTTGGTTTCAACTACTTCAGTGCACCTGGTGACTGAAGGAGACCTGGTGTTTAAAAAAGGAATCAATCCTGGACATGCACGCTGCGCAGCAGACTGCGTCAGAGGTGGAATTGTCTGATCGACCGGGAAACGAATCGGCTTTGTGTTTAGCTGGCAGTGGTTCGAATCCTGCTCAAGGATGTAGTTTCAGAGCGGAAGCACTACTTAACGGGGTCAAACCCAACCAAGAATCTTGCGTGAAGCCTCGGAGTAACTCGGGTATAAGCTCGGGTGAGTTCGGAGGAGCGTCGTGCCAGCTGCAGCTAATGGGAGGAGGGCGTCACGCCAGCTGCCGCCGAGTGGAGAGAGGGTGTGAGGATGAAGAGTTAGAAACGCGTTTCATGCACATGCAGATTCCAGAAAGAAAAGGCGAAGAGTGAACACACACTGTCGCACGTCCACTCGGCTAAACTGCGTTAAAACCCTACCGCTTTTTTTTTATGCTGGATACTGTTCCCATTAAAACGTTACGACGCTGCAGTCAGCTTTCCTCCCACCGTCGAGCTACGTCTGGATTAATTGGCTCAATGGTATATATAGAAGTTTCGTACCGCTGCTGAGATATGCTTGCTGTGGAGTCTAGATAGATGACGCGCATTCAATATTTGGTGTGGCAAATATTAGAAATGCTAGCCCATGTGTGCGCGAGGCTCCAGAGCAGATGGTTTCGACATGTGTTGCTCATGACAGCGAATGTGCGAACCAAGATGTTTATATAATGATGTGTAGATAACATGGGCTGAGTTGAGGTAGACGGTAATGTGAGTCACGGCGTGAAGGCGGAAAAATGTCATGGCACTACATTTCGCGAAGTTTAATAGCATGAGTTAAGCTTCGAACAAAAGTGTGATAGCGTTTAGGTCTTTTCGGAGCGCGTTCGTGTTATCTTGGTTGATTATGGCATGGTACATGAGGCAGTCCACAACGAACGTTCTCAGCCTACATTTGACGTTAGATGACATGCAGGTTGTTAACGTACACCCTTCATCAAAATTATACAGCCGAAGAGGTTTGCTTGCGAGGCCTTCAGCGTGCCTGGTTATGCATATTCAGCAACCATAATCTGTTGAACGATAAATGGCTTCAAGTCCTCAGTCCTCCCAAGCTTTGGATGGCTTAGAAGCGAACCTCTTGGGCTCTATACTTTTGACGGGGGCTGTACATTAAAAACAATAAAGGAGACAACTCGGCACCCTATAGAACACTGACGACATGCCTGATAGAGGGCAGTTATGGCTATTACCGCACCTGAACTGCACACGCCATTTCAATTAGCAATTTACTCACGATAACAGTTTTGTATCGCTGCAAGGCCGGACAATTTTAGCAGTAAGTGATTACGCGAGACACGAGACACGGTTTATAACCTGATTTTAAGATGTTGATGCTATTTCGTTCATTTTTAATCTAATTCATTCTGAGATGACATAGCTGAATACATTCTGCAAACTATATTTCCTATGAATGGTGTTTATACTGGGTGTGTCACCTAAGATGTTCTTTTTTTTAATAAGCTTTTTGATACGTAACGAATTGCGACTGATTCGCTCAAGCTGAAGACATTGGCTCGCGTTAAGCCGCATGTAGGAATATGCGTACAGGATTTTTGATGTTATGAGTGCCAGCGCTATCTGACGGAGCCACACCTCTTTGATTCCCCACCCACGCGCAGAGACGCGGCGCATAAGGCGTAAAGCTTTATAGCAACTAAGCACCGTGCTATGAAGCCAGCTTTTGGCTTTTCCATGCATGCCGAGTATACGGATTGTTTGTTTCCGGCAAATAAATGAGCTTCCCAAATGAAGAGAGATAAGCTTTTGTTCAGCCTCGGCTCGCAGCCGCGGACCGTTTACGACAGCTACGTACTCGTTTTTTTTTTTCGGAGATTTTCTCATGCCATATTCTTTGATGTAGTCGTGGATGGATAGCATTGAGGCCTGTCTGTAGAGCTAGTTCGTGCTCCGCTCCCGAATCGGACCACAGCTTTATATCGTCCGCATACACGGCAAAATTAAGACCGGGTATCGACGTTAGCATCGGCGGAAGACCTGACATAGCAATGTTTGGTTACGTTGCCATTCACCCTGACTATCCCCAACCATTACTGATAAAGTTCTGTCTGCAAGAAAGGCTTTCACGAAGCTGTAGAGGTTCCCGTATATCCCTACTTCCTGGAGCCAGTGAAGTATGGTAGAGTGGGGCGCGGAATTAAACGTCTTTTTGACGTCTACCCCAACAACCACCCGGAGCTGTGCGCTGCTGGGGTAAGCGAGAATGTCGTTATGAAGCCTTCTGAGAATATCTTGCGTGCCAAGCGCTCGAAGATAACCTACTTGCATAGGGGACTTGACGCTGTACTTGTCTAAGTATACCATTCAAGTCTTCTTAGAGCCATACGTTCCATGACCTTACAAAGGCTGGACGTTAGCGATATCGGACTGAGGTCTTGTAGTGTGCGACTTGGCTTGCCAGGTTTTGGAATTGGTATAACCACTGATTCCTGCCAGGCAGGAGTAAGATCACCGTTGGTTCAGTATTGGCCGATCTCTTTCAACAGGGCAAGTTTATGTCACATGGGAAGGTTCAGAACTGTTGTATAACGTATACCATCAGGTCCCGGGGCGCTATTATGGTTGGAGCCATACAAGGCTGTCACCAGTTGGTCTAATGCAAAGGGGACGTCGTAATCTTTCGATGTATCTGATAGGAAGTCATCATACATGACATCCGCATTATCAGTTTGAGAAAAAGAAAGACCTTCCCTGCTTTTATAGCTAGCTCAGCCGGGGAGACATTCAATTTCAGGACCATGCCCTGGGAAGAGGAAATCGGCCTTAGGCGTCCAAGAATAGCTCGAAATACGTACCAGGCCTTCGACAAGTTAACTGCTAGATTTAGCGGGTGGCAAAACAGCTGCCAATCTAGGAGAGCGACGTGCATAGTATACTGCTCAACCTCTTGAGTAATGCGAGTGAGAGTGCGCCTACGACGGGATGTCCAGATCGGCGATATGCCTTGAGAGCACGAAACCTAAGATTCCACAGACTCAAAAGGTGGGAGTCCGACTTCGGGGCATCAAATTTGACAGAAATCTTTGTTGTAGCTTTCTTCTTGGCATCGTTGATCTGAGTAATGAGCTCGTCTAATACTGTGGGCACGTTCGCCTCACCGAGCATCTTACGGAAATCGTCCCCTATGAGACCTTTGTATACTGGCCAAAGCGAGTGGGTTCATTGGCGATGGTCAGTTTGGCTTTGACAATGTGATGCCATAGGTGTCTTCCCCTAGCACTTGAGCGATGGTATCCCCAGCCGGTATACATAGCGTTAATGTCTCCCCCAACTATAACGCGATCCTGGGGATATAACCTTGAGAAGTGTTCCAAAAAAGATACATCTATGTCGAAGTACCGAACGATCTTGCATAAACTGAAAAAAGCAAGGCTTCACCATCTATGGGTAAGGCGCACTCCCGCTACCTCCTGCGTCTGCGTGCACCACGCGGAAGCGTCAGTCTCGGTGCGGGCAGTGCACGAGAGATCAAGAACGCATGCCTGCCCATTGGCTACTGGCGCTTAGATCGCGATCCTGGCCCAGGATGTCGGTGCTCTATGGAAGGGGTGCACTAAGGTGGCGCGGAAAAGTACTAAGAATACTACCCAAAACTGCTTGCCCTTCTCGCTAGGCAGTGTGTTATGGCGCTGCAATCGGCACCGCAAACTTCAGCGCAAGTTCCCCATAGTTTGGCAAATTTCGAAAATGAAAAAGCGGAAGATCGTACCTGAGAACGGTTAGTTGGAGGCATGTTTTCCGTGGAAAGAACAGAGAAGGGATTGGAGGCAGGTATCGCCGCGAACACTTGGCTGGAATCCTCATCCGTCATGCTTGAGTCGGCGTTGATCAAGTGCAGTGATATAGATTGCGCCGCGTTATCTGTGCCGCTGCGGAGGGATGTTGCCGCGGCGTCTTGCCCAGGCTGCCCGAGAGCCACGTTGGCGACATCGGCGGTAGGCGTATCCGATGCATCGGGATTGTTTCCTGAGGTAGACTTCGAAGCTGAAACATTGGAACTGTTTTCCGCAGGTGGCGAGAAACACGATGGTGGTGGCCCAACCATTCTTGGGAGGCTGGCCCAAAAACATCCGGGCCGAAAAGCTTCAAAAAGTCAGAGCGATGCGAACGTGCGTCTGGACGAGACGGCTGGTCGAGACAAAACGGTTGTTTGGCTCTTGGGGGCTTTTTTGATGTTCGGCAGCAAAACATGCATTGATCGCTGAAGAAATTGAACTTGAAAATTATAACATTTTCGTCTTGTTTCCCACTCGAAGCAAGTTATCACCGTTAGGGGCTGAATGGTGTTGTAGCCTGGCCTCTGGTATTCGCTCTCTAATACCCTCTTTACACGGGCAGCCTTAACCGTGGTTAAGCTTAACTGCAGTTAAGGAGTTTAACCGCGGTTAGAGTAAACTGCAGTTAGCCGCGCTTACACACATTTAGCCATCTCGGTTAGCGCGACGAAACAGATACATGTGATACTCACCTCAGTGAAGTTAAAACGTCGCCCACTGAGGCGTATTATTAAACAGGGCTACGTTGAAAAGAACACATAAGAGGAAAAACGTTGTTTCTTGTGCTAAGGCCTGCTTAAAAACTTTTTTCTTTGTGTTTGTGGCTGTCGTTAGCCGAAATCTAAAAACAAGTTGTAAACAATGATCACAGTCGACTTCGTAGCCGACTGCGCGTTCTACTTTGTCTACTTTAGCCTCTTTTGCCTGGTCTTGATGTCATCGCAATTAACTTGCGAAACGGCCGTAGTCGGCAATTCCAGTATTTAAATTTCTTTTTAGCTTATAAAAGCTGCCATTTCATTCAAAGTAGCATCTTTGTCATTATAGAACATGGTGGTCTGCCGATACAGGCCAACTTATATTACGTCCTGTGTCCGTTTAACACATAAACGCAAGGAGAGAGTTTTAATATATTTTCTTTAACGAGAGAACGAAGTCAATACGACATACTTTGTTTTTTTAGCATTGATGGCAAGTTCGTTCGCCAAAAACCATCCTGCAAATTTCTCGAGCTCTGTGTTAGCTTTCACTTCCAATTCTGTCAGGTTTTCCGCTGCTATTATAATGCATATATCATCAGCGTACAAGATAGTTTCCGCAGAATGCAAGTTTAATGGCAGGTCATTTACGTATAATGAGAAAAGTAAGGGACCCAATACAGTCCCCTGCTGAACTCCTGTTTTCAAGGGCTTTTTTGAAGGCATGAACTCACCATTTTTGCTGTTTGTTCGCGTGCCTCCACGTATAATAGCTCACAGTTCGAAAAATGGCTCACGGAAAGTGGCTTCACAGTTCGCCGTAATTTTTGGGGGCTGCTAGCCCGTGTCGGGTGATGCATGCTTAGAAAGTTAGGCTTACCGAAGTCAGGTAGGCTTTCCTATAGCGAAAGTTTGTCCCAACGAGTAGTAGAACAACAATTCCTGGATGCATGGTAAAGGCGCCTCTTTGGATCAGATAATTTTTTTCAAATAGTTGGGCCAAGTCGCATGAAGATTGGACTATATGGTACGTAGAAGATTATAAAAGAACTATATTGCGCTTAAAGGAATATGAGTGATAGAGTACAAAATGAAAGACGATTAATGTAGAAAAATTAACTAATAAACTGTTATTTTTTTCTTTTAGGGAAATATTTAATTACAAAATTAATAGCCGTCAGCATAAAAAGTTAGCCGATTTTGTTTAAATTTTCTAATCGGCAATGTGGCTGGAGGTATCCAAGGTTTTTTCAGAAGAAGACCTCTTGGAACACTCTTTTAGGCTTTCTCACATTGCACGTTCATCAGATGGCGTTGCTGCATGTAGTGTCGTCACGAAAACAACGCAATTTCCTACGTCACGCAACATAAGAACTGCATAATTAAAGTGACCCATTTCATCAACGCGCAACGCGGGAAAGCCAACCTAACGAGTTTTCAAAACAGGTTTTTCACTTTTGATATTCGGACCACAATGCCGATGCTGACATTTTTGCAGACTCTACTTTAGTGATCTTGATGCTGATATGATGATGCTGCAGTCAATGAAGTAAAATTGTTTACAGAGGTCCTATAATGAAGAGCTTAGTAATGAAGCACTGTCAGTAAGACTTTACGAGCGAGGTGGCAATTAAAATTATTTTCGTTATTTATGCATTAAATGTAACAATAAATATGCAACTTTTATGCTCATTTATGAATTGTATTTTATTTCACACTGGCTGTTACAGTGCTTGAGTAATTATAATTAACGCTCTCGTAATGTCATCCCCACGGCATTAAATAAATAAGGAGAAGGTGACAATTTTTCCTCTCAGCATGTTCGCGGAATCTTATTTTCACAAATAAGGAAAATTGAGAGCTTAACTGCACTTCTCAATCTATGAGGATTCAAGCGCAAAAACAAAACGAATCATGCTACTGTCATTTGTTACAAAGCGCCAAAGGGATGAGTTATACCAATCGCAGACAAAGTTAAAGCTGATAAAATCAATTTTAAAGTTTGTTCCCTCATTTGCCTCCTTTTATATAGGCTTCGTATACTTTTGCTTTTGGTACGATAAATATGGCGTTGCAACTAGCGAAATTTCTGATCTTTTGATCTCTTATGGTTCGGTTTATGGTTTATGGGGGTTTAACGTTCCAAAGCGCCTCAGGATATGAGGGACGCTGTAATTAAGGGCTCCGGAAATTTTGAGCACCTGGGGTTGTTTCACGTGCACTGACATCGCACAGTACACGGGGCTTGGTGACAGTAAGATGGTAGCTAGTGCTCTGTCATCGGAAAACCGCTGAATTCGCGATCCATCGAAACCATATGAGAAGCGCGATTCGCCCACAATTCTTGACTACCATACATAAAAAAGCCATTTTCTAAAATTGCACTGCGTGTTTCGTTACAATTTTTTGTCGCGAGGGAGGTGAAGACCAGAGGGTTGAAAAAAAGAACATAATAAATTGAGAAATAAAAAGTTTTGACCAAATTTACCTCCCTAACTGTTCTGCCAAAAATGGCCAAAAAAATTCCAATTTTTTGCTTTATTTGACTCTACAAGAAACATAAAGGGCAGAGGCAGCGAAAAACTGAACTTTATTTACGCATAAAACAGTAATATAAGTTATTCAAAATGCAACAAAAAGTTCGGCTTCACTGCAAGACATTTGCGGCAGTTCGGCTTCACTGCATATTTATATCGGGGCTTCGTGGTAGTGCCTAAAGGGTTCGCCCGGGTAGTTCACCTTCACACGTTTTTATCGTCAAGAAAATGGTTAGAAGCAATATCTCCAGTGAAAGAGCCGGTCCGGCAGTTATGGGTTGCATTGATATGGTACGTACTCTCAAAGCAGGGTACTGCGCACAGTGCCACACCAAAGTCTTATTTCTTCATCAGGTTTCTTTCTGGGCGCTTTTCATTTCGTTGTCCTCTGGCCGCTTGAAGTAATTGAATCAGTGACGTGTAAGTACCGCGGAAAGTGACACCTAAAGACTTGTCGCCAAATCGTCGGACACACTTCTTTTCTCATTACTTACGAGGATGAAGGTTTTCAGTCATCCTAATCTCCAATTCGTTCAGCCTGAAGTCCAGGTGCGTCTCCTTCCCGCCTCTAAATGGCAAACGTGGAGGCGAAGGCGGGGGATTATCGATGTTGACCGTCGTCCACTGCCGGCACGCCGAAACGTCGTCGTCTTCTCAATCCGTTGACTCCGATGTGAAGCACAACAGCTCCGCAGCATCAGTCTTGCTATGAGAACAAAAGAGAGATTGACTTCGGCTTCTGAATCTGAGGAAACACCCGACACACCTTCGTTTTCTTCCCGTTTTTTTGGGCAGACTCGTCAGCGCGAAAAAAGTCCTCATTGCAGGCCGCCGTGTCTAGCTGCCTGTTATTGGAGTTCAGATTATTTTCGGGCAGATTTGCTGGCCAGTCAAGCTCGTTTCTCTCTTTCTTTTTTCTGCAGCGTCATATGTTGAAAGAAGCGTGTAACAGAAGCACTGGGACAACCAAGCTCGTCTTAGCTACGCGATGAGAACCTGCGCGAGCGACGACGTTCCTAGCTCGTCTTCGCGGCGAGTGGTACAAACTGTGTGGACGAACCCAGCTCGTCTTCGGTTGCGAAAAGGTTAAGGACCAACTTCATGGAAATTTAACTCTGGCTGCTTTTCCTCCAAATATTGCGTACATGCCGTTAAGATTACAAATAATCTTCATGACATGTGGCATTTATGCGATATTTTAGAGCTGTTAAATGTCTAGAGTTTCACCGATACTTTAGTTAGCCAACAAGCCAGATCGAAAAATGCACAGCATACGTGGAAAAGTTACGTTTGAGAAGTAATTAGGTTACCAATTACTTACCTAAAATCTTCGAAAATGTAATTAAATTGCCTTATCAATTATAGCCCACACAAAAGTTACTTGCGAAAAGTAATTCAATTACTTACATATTATGTTTTAGTTTTCACGCATACAAAAAAGTACACATGGTCACAGCTCCCACAAGAATTTTGTTCTTACTTTATTGCATAGAGGCAGCACCTAGCTATCAAAGTGAGCGTAGAAAATTTTGCCCTGCTTTGAAAACAGCGCGTCATGGGTCATGCTGTATAGCCGCTCTGCTTAACCAGATCTGCTGTATAGCCGCTCTGCTTAACCAGATCAGAGCAACCTAACTTTATACATGTTTGAGAATGGTTGCACATGGTTTCTCAGCCTGCGGTGCCAGTCAAAAGTCGTAAAACTTGCGTATATAGAGCGTATATAGAGCGTGCGTATATAGAGCGCCGGAACGTATACGTAGCTCTTCCTTCCCTGAGCACGGTGCGGAAAGTTCGCTGTCTTGCTGGCCCAAGATTTCCACGCATCGCTCATGCTTTCGTGGCGTCCGATCCGGCAAACGAGAGACTAAGGGTTTGACGGTGCGAAGAGCAGTGGTGCATTTTTGAATAAAAGTTAAATTTAGAGTGAATTAATTACTTTTTCTGCGAAATTACTGCCCTAAAATAATTCATTACATTATGAAGTTACTAGTCCAGGAAACGAATTTCTCACATTGCATATTACTAAAAAGTAATCAAAATATAGCATTTACATTACGATAACTTAATCACTGTCAAGCTTGTTACACATAACTGCGACATTACTACCCGAGCTGGCTTAAAATTGAGCGCTTCGTCCGCGCCCTTTCTCACGAGGTTTGTCGCAGCAAACCCGAATTTTCGTGGCGTTGTCGCGAGAGACCAGAATTGTAGGTACCAGGCCGATGAGGCGCGTAGCTAGATGTGTTCCAGCCCTCAGGTGGCGGTCGGGATAATTTTTTATCGGTTTTCGCAGTACAAAAAAAAGCCTATGTAGGGGGAGTTGGTACCTAAGCGAGACAGACGGGTGGGCAAGGACAGCGTGCTTTAGTAGGCACACTTCAGAGAAGAGGGCTTCACTTATGAAACGGGCATCCCGCTGTTCACCTATACAGCGCAGGCAGCTCAAGAGGCTCTTCAAAGCTGACACGGGGGCATCGACCTTCAGTCAGTGCAAAGGTACTGAAAACAAGCCTCGGTCATCGTTCGCAAAGCACCTGCATACAGAAATTACTGTACGGAATTCAGTTATATTTGATATTTGCGGCGTGGCTGAGCAGCTGTCACTGTCCATCTGGCTGAAGTCGAAGCAGCGAACCAGGACGCCTGCCCAGTGCCGCCATCTTGTGCTGTCAAGTGGCAGCTCCTGTTTCACTCCGGTAACACCTCGGAAGTCTGTTTTAACAATTAATTATAGAAAAGCGGCGCAAAAGAAATGATAGAAAGCCAAGTGAGGAAGAAATGACATTGGGAGGGGGGGGGGGGGAATTGATGGATAAAGTGACTAGTTATGGAGACCAATTTTATCAACGGAGAGGTTTTTCGTAGGGTAGTAGATATAGTCAGTCCGCTGCTGTGGATACCGCTGGCGTTGGTGGTGATAATGATAATCACGATGAAGAGAACGAGGACACCATTATTACGACAAATATTTCCGATTTATTTTTTGTTCAGAAACCCTTGGGTTTATCCTGGCGGGTCCCTTCAAGCTGTCTCTCTACAACTTGTGACCTCTCTGCAACTGTGAGACCTCCTATGATACTAATTTCTTGTGCTTATGTTACCCGTACTCTTAATGCCCAATAAACTTGATCTTGCAGATATTCATTGGTTCGTTTGCATTCAAATGCGGTTAATTACGCCACAGTACGCTTCTCCTTCTATCTTTTAGTGCCCCATTCAGTCGCAACCTTAGGTTCTTGCGTGAAATATAATTGTTGATTTCTGCGATAAATACCAGTTTTCCCTCCTTCTAAGCACCTACTGAAAGAAAAATTAGCTAATGGCTTGTCCAGAGGTGCGACACGTCTGTTTGTCAACACTACGTATGCAAGAGTCATTCAACAGAAAAAAAAAATACAGGCTTAGGGCTAGTATTTCTGCAGAGGCGGTCCCCCAGGCCGCTAAGAGGTGGTGTTAGCAACTTTTCAGCAAGCGCAGTCTGTAATCGGGGAGGGGAAAAAAAATCTAACAACGAGATAGCGGCTCAAGCACTAAGCATGAGCACCGAAGTGTTGTAACATTTTTGTTTAATGAAAGAGCGAAACCTATGAACACTCATCGTCTGATAACCATTCAATGCGGCAGCAGCATTGTGGGTAGCACGCTTGTACGAACAGATTGCGAAGAACAGGATCATTAGTGGAACCATTGGCGGCTATCACGAATGCTGCAGCCGAGGGAAAGGTGACGTGGGAAAACCGGCTCATAGGAAACAGGTGGCATCCCAACTGGAGAGCAGTGGTAGGATGAGCTCATCGCAGCATGAGTTTCGAGAAGTGTGGCCAAAGCACGCCGGAAGTTGACACCGGAAATGAAAGCACGCGGACCTCACTTGTCGGGAATTTCTTTGTCGGAATGACGCTCATGCCGAAGGGTTGCTTGATGGGCTAGTTGGTATTCACTGATGTGACTAAAGCGCAAAAAGAAAATTTAGGGGAGATCAACTGGATTGATACGCGGAGGAAATGCGATAGCATGCTTCTCTCACTCTGATTTCCTTCCAGTTCCGAGTTCATTGTCTGTCACTCCCCAATATATTCCAATTATGATTCTATTCCAATTTTGTTTCTCTTCCAATTCAGACTACGTAACTGCGCAAAATCTGTCATATTAACAGATCGCGGAGAGTCCTCATATCACTACCAGCACAATATGGCGCAGTGGGAAAGCGATGAGCCACTGCTCTGGCAGGTGGCTGACCAGTGCCCTCTTCACGCCTTCTGAAGGAAAACCTTAACCAGTTTAGTTATTCTTCAGAGACGATGATGATGGTGATTTTTTTATATATGGCGCAAGGGCATCTGTGACCAAAGAGCGCCGTGTCACAAGGTATTTTCGTCTACTCAAGGTGGGGTTAAAGACCCATTTCCCAAGCATTTCGCCCTAAATAAGCCGAGCACCAGACCAGGGAAAAGCTTGTAGCCATTGTATAACCGGTGGGTACCCGGCGGCACTGGGGATCGAACCCCGCACCTCCCGCATGCGAGGCGGATGCTCAACCACTCGGCCACCGCTGAGGTCTCCCCAGAGACGACGTGGGATAATGCGATTTCAGTGCATTTCACTACCTCCGTATACTCACTTGACCTCGGGTCTTCACGCGTTCACGTATTCGGTTTTCTGGAAGGTGAGCCGAGCGGCAAGATTTTTTTAGGCGGCAGTAAAATTTTGTCTGCTGTGCATGCCACAGTTTTGTTCCCGTACGAGAAAAAAATATTCCCAGAACATTTAAGCTCTCGTCAAGCGCTGGCGTATGTGCGTTTACGATCATTTCATGACCGGCCGTTTCCAAACACGCCGGAGTTTTGAGGTAATTTTTGTTACCAGGGAGCACCAAGCCTATAAAAACTAAACTCGAATAAGCCTATCTGGGAGTAAAAAGGGAGTAAATTGTCCTCTAGCGCATTCCCTTTTAAGAGCAGGGAATGCTGTCCAAGTTCTGGGCTAGATTTATATCCCTAAATATACGAAACGCTTATTTTTGGCAACGGAGGTATATTCCCACTGCAATGCACCGTAACTTGATGCGGTTAGCAATGATAGGAGGCTTTTAAACATGGTACTGGAGGTCTTCAGGTTAGTGAATAGAGGAGATTAAAAGCTCGCTTAAAATATTCGTAATAGCTAGCACTTGCCATGTTTTGAAGAGGGAATTTGTTTCCGTTGCAAACTGGAAATATCCCGAATTTTTAGTGATGTAAATCTACCCCAGAGCTTGTGCAGCATACCCTGCCCCTTAAAGGGAGCGCGCCAGAGGACAGACCTCCTTTTTTACTTCTTTCGTGTTTAGAGCGTAAAGTGTAATGCTCTCGTTACCGGGTGTGATGCGGCCGAGAAAGCGTATTTTCCCTTCGTATCGCACCAATGAATGCATTTTTTTTTTGTACGCCCGCAATGAAATGCGAACATGCACAACGCTAACCCGTTGTTGAGAACCCCGTCCAGGTGGCTGAAAGAAATCCGGATCCGGATTGCTTCAGCCTAATGGTACAAGGCCATCGAGAGTCTAAGGATGCTATTTACTTCTACAAATTTTGTTTTGAATAATAGTGTTTTGTTTACATAAACAATGCCGTATTAAATGATAGTGTCACGTCCTGTCCACTGTCGCCATTGCATGTATTTTTGAAACTCCGGTTGTTCACGGACCCTTAAAAAACTGCTGGGTCCCGAAGTACTGTACTCCGACATGTAAATCCTTGCGTGTTAAAATAAAACCATCTGAATTATTACGCTTAAATTTTGATAACAAAAAGTTGCTGAATTGAAATAAAAATAATAAGTTTTTTTCTAAAAAGATAGCAATTCAATGAGAATACTTCTAAAAAAATTATTTGCAACAGTTGCAGTATAGTATCCCAAAACAGCAAAGATAATATAGTCTCACTAAAACGAAAATAGCGATATGAAAGTGGCATAGTCAGCCACAATTGTAAAGAACTATAGAGCATGTACCAGAATATAAGTGATGATTCCAGGAAGACAGCAGAGTAAATGAAATATCGCAGGGTAACGTGTGTGAAGATGGGAAATGCAATTCCTACTAGGCATTGCTACAAAACCCCAGGACTCTGCACTACATATATGGCCCGAACGTAACTTTGGAATCCAAATATAAACTTCCTGAGCTCTTCGACAGCACAAGTGCCACGATAAAATTTCAGTGCGCGCCCTCGTTTAAAGCAGCGCTTGCAGTCTCAAGCCCCTGCAGCCTCATCACGACAAGGAACCCCATGCAGCGATGAGAAGACAGAAGCGAAGTCGACGAGATGTTGGGCCACACAGCCGTACAAATTTCCTAGACGTATAACCTACATGCGAACATACGAGGCGTGGTACCGCTTTCTATGCTTAGCTGCTGCATTTTAGCGATTTTCCTTATGATGGTGACATCCAGCTCGCAGAGAACGACGCGGCGTTTGCCCGCCAGAGCAAACGGGCGCGGGGCCGTATTTCCCGATGCAGTAAAAGTGAGGACGTGGCTATTTGCACGGCATATATACCATGGGATTGCAGACGCCCCGCCAGCTTCGTAGGGGGACAAGTTAGAGACCACGCAGGGCTGAGCGTACTCTAAAATGATGAAAACAACGCAGACCCTGCTGTGCGTTTAATAATTCCGCGACTATTTTCGCGAATCGACGCCACGCTGCGGCGGAGTCCCGAACTATATAGACCAAGAAGGTGCGACGTGGGCGGAAACGCGTCGTTTGCTTTGTTGCGGGTGGTTCTCCGGCATGTTCAGAAGTGGTCAATTATGTTGTAAAGATATATTTTAGAAGTGCTGCGGACGAAAAGAATTACATCACGAGGGCCTTATATTTATAGCCTTTCTTTCAACTGCTTGCGTACAAATTGAGAGCACAAACTTAAAGGGGCTCTGAAACTCCTTCCGAGGAGAGCATGTCAACTCGCTCAATCACTGCATTGTGTTGCCATGAACACCTGAGCCAAATAATACGCTTCTACGCTCAGCAGAGGACCCACAATCACGAGTGAAAGTTGGCGAGTCCTTCCCGGCGACTTTTTCATGCTCGCACCCTCCTCCGTCGCTCGCACCTGCGTATACAAGTTCAGAGATGGCTATTGGATAGATTCTTTCAGACGTCAGGCAGCCACAATGGCCGCGGCCAATAAGCAACGTAGCTCAGGCGGGTTAGGAAGCTCCGCCCACGGAGGTGCGACCGGCGGAGGAGCGCCGACCTTCCAGCGTGCAAAAAGTGACGAGAGGAGAGAGAAAGGCGCGAAGACGCTGAAATTCAAATTTTGACTGCAGATAACTCAGCTTCCACAAGGTGAGATAAAAGAATTCCTGCTGCACAACATTAGTGAAGCGGCGCACTTTAACATCCCAGACATACCGAAACTTTCTTAGAGCTCCTTTCAGAACCCCTTTAAGGCGCGGAAAAAGGCAATCTCGTCGTTTTCGCTTTCCACGTGTATGCCGGATTAAAAATATATATTCACATTAAAAGTATCACGTGATTATCAACATTTATTAGCACAAGAAAATGCAATGGGGCGCATTTTTATTAGTTAAAATTCAAGTGACAGCGACTGCCAAGATTACCTGTTTCCTGCGCAAGCAGCATAACAATCGATGAGTATTCCTTATCAGTAGCGCTAAATGCAGAAAACTGCGCTACTAGATTTGCAATTCACTAGTTGTACAAGAGCCTTATTCGTCAATTTCACTGAAGAATTCTTTCCGCCGCGCGCGTCGACCCCTATACCTCTTCATTTTACGCCGGTCGTTCTCAAATGCCGGACAGCAATTTCTTCCTTGTCTTTAGTTTATTCGAGAAACGAAAGACTGCTTGGCTCACACAAGGTTGCTAGCATCGACAAATAAATGCGAATTTATCATGAAATTTTAAACAAGCGCGATTCTACCTAAGCTGACCCCTGCAGCCCACAGTAACGCAGCCATATTTGATCAACTTAGGCACGTGTTGTAGCTTAAGGCCGTATTTCGCAGACACTGCTTCTGGTTGTGATATATTCTGGCAACAGCCACTGTTGCCAGCACGGAATGACAAGTCGGAGGCTGTGGGCTCGTGAGGTTTTACTTCCAGGGCGGTCGCGGAGAGTTGGCACCGAGGAGGGCGGGCACCCGGTATCCCGGCTGGAGGTCCCTGAGGCTCCGCAGGCAGCGGAAACCGCGGCGGGTGCTCACGCAGAAGGTGCCGCGGGGGCAGGTGCCCAGTGAGCACTCGGGAACGGCTGCGATTGATTGTATTGATTGATTGATTGATTGATTGATTGATTGACATTATATTCGGCATGCTTGTTTCACACACAGGGCATATGTAGAAACCTTATAGGCACTATGGGGAACTTGCGCTGAAGTTTGCGGTGCCGATTGCAGCGCCATAACACACTGCCTAGCGAGAAGAGCAAGCAGTTTTGGGTAGTACTCTTAGTACTTTTCCGCGCTACCTTCAGGCGCTTATTGGCGTGAGCCTCCGCGCTCTGTCGAAGGCGCACGTGCCGTGCGTCAGCTATCTGGGCTACGCTGAGAGAAGCTAGGCAATAAATGCTGTCAGCCAAACGCGGGTATCTAATCGCGCAGAATGTGCTCCCGCGTTTGCAGCGGCCCAAGCGGCCGACAAAAGCACTTTTGAGTCACTGAATGGAACAATTGCAGTGCCACCTTGGCAGCACAGGTTCCCCATAGGGCATGTTTTGACCGACGGAGCGGCAGGTCGATTAATGCACTACATGTATTTTTGTGTGAACAAGCACTTCAAAAAAGATAAAAGCTTAGCATTCCATTTTTAAAGGGAGACAAAAGTGGAATACTAAGTCAAGCTATACTGATAGGCTAGAGCCACGTGATAGCAAATGTATAGAGGTATACAGAACGAAATATTCTTCATGCCGTCTCGGACAAGCGCGGCGTTCGCTTCTTGCGCCTCGTTGTGTGATTACAAATAATCTCTGGTAGGTGTCGAAACGACAGGCACAACACGAAAAGCTCTCAGGCGGGGTGTATACATAAGAGCGTTCACAACTTCTGGATTTGTCGAAGTTGCTTTCGCACATCACTCATGAAGGGTGGGTTAGACTCTGGCTGATGCAAACGGACGGACGCGTCCATGTTGCCGTTTTCTCTTTGTCCCCGACGCCTTCTTTTATTCCATGATTATTGCGTGCCCTGCACTACAAGTTCTTGTACATGCACTGTAGAGACGCAGGTTTCGCACCAGGGCAGGTTTTCCACTCCTGCGAGGAAGAAAACACTGCAAAAGAGGGCGCGTCTGCTTCCCTTGACGTGGAAATAGGCCTACTCCAAATCGGCCCACTCGCTTGCTGTGCGGTTTTTATCGTCGAAACCACCGTCCCGCTGTTCACGTGCTCACGGGGCACTGATTCATAGATGATAAAATCGACACTGGCCGCGGATCACGCCCTAACACGTAAAAATAGTGAACATAGAGCGGTAACGCATGGTATGAAATGCGGTCTACGAGCCGCCGTCAACCGATAACACGTAGAGTGACGAAGGCTTGGTTTTCTCACTCTCGTTGGCCGGTCAGCTGTATTTCAACGACGTGGTAAAAATGATGTCCACGCGAGGACTTTTCATGGGCGATTCTGTGACATTTCCCTTGACTGTCCCTTCAAAAAGACGAATTTTGAGGAAATATTTTTTGAAAATATAGTTTAACCTCGAAAAGTTACGACATACGACACGTAAGTAAATACGCTGTGCACGAAGCTTTTGCAGCGGCTGCGTATCAAAAGATACGTCAGGAATCATGGGAACAGAGACGCAGGGTATACAAGGACATCGTCGCTACGATTTCATGTGAACTGCAGAATAACAAATTCGATGAGCCAGTGTACAGAGGCACTGTTGTCAGTTTCCAAAGCTGCAGTTTCTAAAGCACATATTAAGGGCCTCCTTTTGGGAAGCGTAATCCACAGACCTGTGCGACATCCCCGTGCATGACTATACACTCGTGTTCGAGTACGAAGTGCACATGCGACTAATGTACTGATGCTTTCAAATGCTGTTAATATAACCAGACGTGACAGTCGAGGTTATGAGAATTATACACAGGAAAATATAGTAACCGCTGCGGGCACTGGCAGCACAGCATAAAATCAAAGACAGGTGTACAGAAAGCAAGCGGATGTTCTGCGGGTGCATCATATATACCTATTTCGCAGAGCCGCCCCCTGAAGCCGATCTTGCAGTAGCAGACGTCGGTGAGGTCCTCGCGGGTGACGCAGGTGCCGCCGTTGAGACAGGGTCCTTCCTCGCACGATACCTCACCTGCAGAGGGACGCGCGAAATTACCGTGGAGCATCGCGTAGAGAAAGAGATTCGTACGTTTTGCTAAAATCAGGCCCCAGGGTAAAAATTCTCGCAGTCAGCAATTTGCGTCTACGTGAGAATGCTGTAGACGGTCTTCAAGAAATAATAATAATAATTGGTTTTTGGGGAAAGGAAATGGCGCAGTATCTGTCTCATATATCGTTGGACACCTGAACTGCGCCGTAACGAAAGGGATAAAGGAGGGAGTGAAAGAAGAAAGGAAGGAGAAGGTGCCGTAGTGGAGGGCTCCGGAATAATTTCGACCACCTGGGGATCTTTAACGTGCACTGACATCGCACAGCACACGGGCGCCTTAGCGTTTTTCCTCCATAAAGACGCAGCCGCCGCGGTCGGGTTCGAACCCGGGAACTCCGGATCAGTAGTCGAGCGCCCTAACCACTGAGCCACCACGGCGGGTCTTCAAGAAAAGTCCCGGATCAGAATCTTTTTTTTATTTCACGTACGAAAATTTGGCCTCAAAGTACTCACCAAGAGGGCCCAAACTTGGAGGGTAAAGAAAAACTTAAGAACAAGGACAGTGGGGCGAGATATGTAAATGAAAGTGTTACAGGTAGCGTTAAGGGGCAGAAAGGGAACAGTCGCATGAATTAGGGAACAAGGAAGGAGGAAAAGAGTGGGTATCGCAGTTAGGAAACAAAGCAAGTATGACTGCTTTGTAGTCTAATCTCTGCCTCCCAACACTGACATCGCGTAGAAAAGCGTTTCGTCTCGCCCTGCTCCACAAGCTGTATCATCATCCCGCTCTACGTGATCATGCACCTCATCCCCCAGCCAATTTATGTATCCCGCCGCATTGATCACAATCACAAAGTCGGAATTGTGGCATGCAACGCCAAATGCTTCTCGCAGTCATTCATGCCGCGAACCTCACGTGACTGGAACCACCTTCCCGCAGAAGTTGCTGGCATTGTAAATTATGAACAGTTCCGCGTAGCACTAGCTAACATTGTATATTCAGATGCTATTTAACATTCTTGTAACCTACTGTATTTTCTCTCTGTTTTTTTTGTATATTTACCACTGCCCCTCTGTAATGTCACTGGCCCTGAGGGGTAATGTAAATAAAAAATAAATAAAATAAAAATATGTATACATATGTAATGCGTAGAACGAACTGCCGGGAGTGAGGGTAACATATATATTAGAGTGGGCAGAAAAGAATAATGAAAAATAAAATTGTCTTGAGTCAGGATAACCGCGGGCTCTGAGCGAAGGCAAAATTAGGGGCAGCAGGCAGTCAGGTGATTGGACGAGGAAGTTCGTTTACATAAGGTGGCCACGGATGGCGCAGGACAGCGATAACGCGAGATTGACGGGAAGTGCCTCTGTAACGTAGTGGCCGTAGCTAGGCTGATGATGGCACAGAGTTAACGTATATACTGGCTCTGGAACGAAAGAGGCAGCTGCACTCACAAGCACGACCTCTCCAACCACGGTTGAAGCCATTTTGGCAACACCTCCTGAAAGCCAACCGTTACTGTCCACACAAAATACGGGGCGTAGAGATGTGGCGACACAGCGATTTCATGCGATCGTTTAATTTTAACCGGTGCCATGATTAAAGGGGCACTCCGGAGAACCATGATACCATGATTAAAGGGAGCAAAGAGGAGGAATTAAAGTTGGTTTGTATCGATAAACTATGTCACTGTGACGAAAAATAAGCAACTGTCACCAAAACGGAGCTTTTATAAGTTTAAAAAGATAAAAAAAAATGCAGGTGTCGCCACCACCGGTCGAGTTCGAAAGTAAAATGCGTGCGTCGACTTCAAATTTGTTGCACGAATCTCGGAGGATATACTATTCCTCTATACACTGCCAAGCGGCTGCAACCGATCTTTTTCGGCGTGGGCGCCACGATTCAGAATCGAACGGCGTGAAAATTTATAAAATTTAAATTTCTCAGTCAAAAATAAGTTTCTGGCTGCCGGAGGTTCACATGTCTATTAAGACCAAGAGAATCGATTTTCACCAAGAACAATAATTTAATGGAGTAGGTCCTCAGTGTCCGTTTAAAGAGGATACGGTGCGCACAAGCGTGGTTGCAATGACGTGACGTTATTTTGATTTTTGACTAGAATATAGATTTTGTCAAACTCTTCATTCCTCATCAAGAGAAATAATAAGTACATGCATCGCTCTCTTCGTTTTAAGTTGTGCGCGTTGTGTAAATGTTTGATACCCTGTCAATAAAAACATACGCCCCTGATAGGTAAGGAACGTTTTGTGCAATTCTCTATCCGGCCATTGATATGCAAACAACTCGATAAGGTTTGAGGAAATTCTGAGAAGGCATGAGGAAACACCTCATTGCGGGCCTTGCATTTCTACTAGAGCACGCTTACCGGGCCTATACAATGCGATGGCTTAGGTCCCCTTTATTTTCGCTTTCTCGGGCCTACGAACGACAAAGATTTATCAGATAAAGTGCCTATATAGCTCTTCGCCTAAGAGCTGTTGATTGATACGCTCGATACGGGCACAAGATATGAAATTATGGTCTCAAAGTCTAAGGTTCGTCGACACTATTAGTGCGAAAGCACTAATTAACGGGTTCAAACTGAACCAAGAATGTTGCGTGAAGCCTCGGAGTAACTCGGGTAAGCTCGGGTTAGTTCGGAGGAGCGTCGTGCCAGCTGCAGCCAATAGAGGAGAGCGTCGCGTCAGCTGCCGCTGAGTGTAGAGAGGGTATGAAGATGAAGCGGACGCCGTACCTGAACAGCGCCGTACGGGAAGAAATAAAGGAGGGAGTGAAAGAAGAAAGGAAGAAAGAGGTGCCGTAGTGGAGGGCTCCGGAATAATTTCGACCACCTGGGGATCTTTAACGTGCACTGACATGGCGCAGCACATGGGCGCCTTAGCGTTTTGCCTCCATAAAAATGAACACAGGTTTTCGCACGTCTACTCGGGTGAACTACGTTAAAACCCTACCAGTATTTTTGGAGCCAATGCCACAAGTCCAGATCTCTTTAAACAATGTTACGATGACAACGCCGGAAATTTTATTTCTTCAAATCCCAACATACGTTTAACGCCGTTTATTAGACTATATTATTATAGAGAATTGTACTAACGGGATTGTCGTTGTATTTAATTTGTTAGCCGAAAAGTATCCTAAACAACATGTCAGACTGCTAGCCGGTTTCAGTCTATTAAAGTGTTGGTATCATTGACACGTTTCACGCAGGAAATGTTTTAGAGACGCATCACAAAACAGGTGCAAATAATTAATCACCCAGCTCGAAGAGTTAAATGTTGCCCTTAGCAATAGGGCCATGGAGAGTACGCAATTCGTGGGCGAATAATTTGTGGCGAGCTCATTAATCTGAGATCGGCATTAAGTTCGTCCTTGTGGCATTGCACAAATGGCGTTGTTATGAGTAAATGCACTCAGACCTTGATGTCATTTTTTCGTGCACGTGTGGCACGAATATAATTCAAATTCATGCGAGGGGCTCAAATATGCCTTGCAGTAGCGTCGCGAGAACCGCACATGTTTCTTGAGGTGTTCAGTGCTAAAGGACAACCTTTGTGTTTAATGAGAGAAGCATTGCTCGCGTCAAGTGAATATGCGTAGCTGTGCTCAGCCCCTTAGACGTCTTCGGTATTCCGTCTGATTCATCAACAAAGGCTGCCCCGTGAAGCGCTAGAGCGTCAGCGTTTTTCGAGATCCATGAACGCAATTCTCGCCACACTACTTCAGTACGATGAACAGTTTCTAAATTGTTGACTCCCAGTATTCTTGCTGATCGTTGAAAACACTGATGAGCCTTTGTAGTATTTATTCCCACGCGTGATAATTTTGCACTGAATCATCAGAAAGAGCAGTATAAACATTATGTTGACCATTCAATACCTAACCTTCACAAGCTCCCCATCTGATGCTTCGTGAAAGAAAAGGATTGGCTAAGATTATACTAAACCTTGATCTAGTGTGCAGAAGTCGTTGAAAGCTGACGCGTGGGAAAGTTTGTGGACAGCTGAGAGACTTACGCCACTTTTGTGCTTTGTTTAGCTGTGTCATAAAACGAGACGAATAGTGAAGGGAAATGACTAAGCATAAAGTGCATCTGCCTTGCATGTGTCTGCTTAACCAATGCGTACATTTTGGAGTCGGTCGCATACGCAAGACGATACTTGTTTATTTAGACCAATAACGCAACACTTCGTCCAATTCGTTTTTAAAGGAGAGAAAGTGCCATAGCATCCGGCAAATTTGCGCTGAATTCTTTTCATATAGCCTCAGAGAAATGGCTGCTTGCAGCTACATGTTGAACACGATGATTGTGACCAGTGCTTAAGGTCTAGCTCCGTCCAAGAAGTGTCTTGATTCGAGTACAGGTGGAGAGAGAAATAAATACAAAGGAAGAGAGAGGGGGGCTGGCGGCCTGTTTTACACATATCGTTTTATACACATACGGGAGAAATCATTTTTAAAAGTCGTTGTTTGCTCAATTTATGACACAGACCAGAAAAAAAAAACGAACCCCACGCTTTGCCAGTGTGCTCGTTGTGGTCGTTTGTTGCTGTTGTGTAGCCTTGGAGCTGAGTGGTTAGCTCTGGACTGACTCGTGGTGTGAGGGCATGGATTTCCCTTTGTTTTCAACCTTTGTGTATTGCTACCAACTTTGTATTTTTCTCCGTCTCGGGTTTTAGGCAAATATTAATGATTCTTACTAAAAAATTTGCGAAATTTTCGGAAACGATAGAGAAGAAATGTTCCGACCATCACTGACAAGAATAAAAAATGACTGCCTGCTTTGGATGGATGCAGTCTCTACATTCTAGCACGGGGAGAGCTTCTCAGATCCCTTGCCAGCCGTGATCATGACGTCAGAACGGACCACCCTACAGTCATCCAATTAGTGGATAACGCGACAACTTGGAGTGCGCACATTTTAAGGACGCCAGAAAGTCGACTTTAAGTTAGGATACTGTCTTCAAACATCGTATTCAGTTAAGTATTTCATGGATTTGTCCTGGCAGACAAATCCTTTAGACAACATTAATAACAAAAAGACAATAAATTTAAACACAAACGATAGCCCGCGGTTAATCATCTTTCATCCTCCACCCGCTGTGATTTCACGCTAGCATGTCTAACAGGATTAACCACGACGCCATGAGAATCGGTCGACACCATTGGCTGGATGGCCTTCTTTGAGGAAATTTTCCGCTTTATTCTTGAGTTGTATCCGACTATAACGAACTAAAGCGATGTTTACCGAGAAACTACGCGCCAGTGTCGCGTGCGAAGCCATTGTCGCCGGCTTATCGTTCGCCAGCACTCCACGCGCTCGCGTGTTACGTGAAACAGAAAGGAAAGTACGTATAAACAAAACAAAACGAGGGTCTGCGTTGTCAGTCCTCACTCCGCGCTAATATCGCTGCAGCGGCGGTCCTCGCCGGCCGCACCTGATAACGCGGGCAGAGGAGAGGGCGTCACATAACAACGCTCCCGTGAGGACGACACCCAGACCACCGCCCGCACGTCCGTCGACATACAAGGCAACTGAGTAACTGCGCCGGGTATCACTGCTAGCGTCGCCTGCTGATAAGATGGGCACTCGGCCGAAGGTGGCCAAGGTCGGTACGAAATACTGCGAAACTATGGAGGGGGCCGTTGTTGGTATCGCTTTACTACTGAGCGCTCAAGCAACTTCCAGACGCATTCTATGTGCTGCTTGTATCACCGCGTAAAAAATGTATGCACAACGAAGAAACTCATTCTCGAACTGAGCGCCCGCTGCTCCTGTTGTTACTGGTGTGAAGGATGCCGCATAATGAACGGCTCCAGATTATAAGCTTCGACCACTTGCCGTTGTTTAACGTGGAAATCTCACTGCACACTGGATTTTTTTTGTATTTTGCCCCCACACAAATGCGGCCGCCGTGGCAGGTATTCGATCCCTCGACCTCCTCAGCACACAGGCGAAGGCCAAAGCAACTAAGCCACCGCGGGGGTTGTTCCTGTGGTTCATCTCAGCTCCGAAGTGGACTAGCGCGGTCTTGAAGTATTTAATGCGCATATAGATGACGGCGAGCGCTATCCTTCTGGATATGTGACGAAGAATGAGAGCCAGCATTCCTGAATTGGGAAAGACGCAAGAGAAAGAGGATTAATAAACTTCTCCCAAATTTCTCAACAGAGAGGAAGCTGTCACTTGGAAACAATTACAGACAGGTTCTTACCCAAACATACACATACTGTTACGGTTGGCGTCTGGCACCAGGTGCAGAAAGGAATTTCACCCTACCGTCTCTCACCATGCTTCGTCGAAATGAGGCGTGACTTCTCCTGCTAGGGTTGGCGTCTGGTACCACGTGCAGAAAGGAATTTCACCCGACCTTCTCTCAACATGCCTCGTCGAAATGAGGCGTGACTTCTCCTGCTAGGGTTGGCGTCTGGCACCACGTGCAGAAAGGAATTTCACCCGACCTTCTCTCAACATGCCTCGTCGAAATGAGGCGTGACTTCTCCTGCTAGGGTTGGCGTCTGGCACCACGTGCAGAAAGGAATTTCACCCGACCTTCTCTCAACATGCCTCGTCGAAATGAGGCGTGACTTCTCCTGCTAGGGTTGGCGTCTGGCACCACGTGCAGAAAGGAATTTCACCCGACCTTCTCTCAACATGCCTCGTCGAAATGAGGCGTGACTTCTCCTGCTAGGGTTGGCGTCTGGCACCACGTGCAGAAAGGAATTTCACCCGACCTTCTCTCAACATGCCTCGTCGAAATGAGGCGTGACTTCTCCTGCTAGGGTTGGCGTCTGGCACCACGTGCAGAAAGGGATTTCGCCCGACCTTCTCTCAACATGCCTCGTCGAAATGAGGCGTGACTTCTCCTGCTAGGGTTGGCGTCTGGCACCACGTGCCGAAAGGAATTTCGCCCGACCTTCTCTCAACATGCCTCGTCGAAATGAGGCGTGACTTCTCCTGCTAGGGTTGGCGTCTGGCACCACGTGCAGAAAGGGATTTCACCCGACCTTCTCTCAACATGCCTCGTCGAAATGAGGCGTGACTTCTCCTGCTAGGGTTGGCGTCTGGTACCACGTGCAGAAAGGAATTTCACCCGACCTTCTCTCAACATGCCTCGTCGAAATGAGGCGTGACTTCTCCTGCTAGGGTTGGCGTCTGGCACCACGTGCAGAAAGGAATTTCACCCGACCTTCTCTCAACATGCCTCGTCGAAATGAGGCGTGACTTCTCCTGCTAGGGTTGGCGTCTGGCACCACGTGCAGAAAGGAATTTCACCCGACCTTCTCTCAACATGCCTCGTCGAAATGAGGCGTGACTTCTCCTGCTAGGGTTGGCGTCTGGCACCACGTGCAGAAAGGAATTTCACCCGACCTTCTCTCACCATGCCTCGTCGAAATGAGGCGTGACTTCTCCTGCTAGGGTTGGCGTCTGGCACCACGTGCAGAAAGGAATTTCACCCGACCTTCTCTCAACATGCCTCGTCGAAATGAGGCGTGACTTCTCCTGCTAGGGTTGGCGTCTGGTACCACGTGCAGAAAGGAATTTCACCCGACCTTCTCTCAACATGCCTCGTCGAAATGAGGCGTGACTTCTCCTGCTAGGGTTGGCGTCTGGCACCACGTGCAGAAAGGAATTTCACCCGACCTTCTCTCAACATGCCTCGTCGAAATGAGGCGTGACTTCTCCTGCTAGGGTTGGCGTCTGGCACCACGTGCAGAAAGGAATTTCACCCGACCTTCTCTCAACATGCCTCGTCGAAATGAGGCGTGACTTCTCCTGCTAGGGTTGGCGTCTGGCACCACGTGCAGAAAGGAATTTCACCCGACCTTCTCTCAACATGCCTCGTCGAAATGAGGCGTGACTTCTCCTGCTAGGGTTGGCGTCTGGCACCACGTGCAGAAAGGAATTTCACCCGACCTTCTCTCAGCATGCCTCGTCGAAATGAGGCGTGACTTCTCCTGCTAGGGTTGGCGTCTGGTACCACGTGCAGAAAGGAATTTCACCCGACCTTCTCTCAACATGCCTCGTCGAAATGAGGCGTGACTTCTCCTGCTAGGGTTGGCGTCTGGCACCACGTGCAGAAAGGAATTTCACCCGACCTTCTCTCAACATGCCTCGTCGAAATGAGGCGTGACTTCTCCTGCTAGGGTTGGCGTCTGGCACCACGTGCAGAAAGGAATTTCACCCTACCGTCTCTCACCATGCTTCGTCGAAATGAGGCGTGACTTCTCCTGCTAGGGTTGGCGTCTGGCACCACGTGCAGAAAGGAATTTCACCCGACCTTCTCTCAACATGCCTCGTCGAAATGAGGCGTGACTTCTGCTAGGGTTGGCGTCTGGCACCACGTGCAGAAAGGGATTTCGCCCGACCTTCTCTCAACATGCCTCGTCGAAATGAGGCGTGACTTCTCCTGCTAGGGTTGGCGTCTGGCACCACGTGCAGAAAGGAATTTCACCCGACCTTCTCTCAACATGCCTCGTCGAAATGAGGCGTGACTTCTCCTGCTAGGGTTGGCGTCTGGCACCACGTGCAGAAAGGAATTTCACCCGACCTTCTCTCACCATGCCTCGTCGAAATGAGGCGTGACTTCTCCTGCTAGGGTTGGCGTCTGGCACCACGTGCAGAAAGGAATTTCACCCGACCTTCTCTCAACATGCCTCGTCGAAATGAGGCGTGACTTCTCCTGCTAGGGTTGGCGTCTGGCACCACGTGCAGAAAGGAATTTCACCCGACCTTCTCTCAACATGCCTCGTCGAAATGAGGCGTGACTTCTCCTGCTAGGGTTGGCGTCTGGCACCACGTGCAGAAAGGAATTTCACCCGACCTTCTCTCAACATGCCTCGTCGAAATGAGGCGTGACTTCTCCTGCTAGGGTTGGCGTCTGGTACCACGTGCAGAAAGGAATTTCACCCGACCTTCTCTCAACATGCCTCGTCGAAATGAGGCGTGACTTCTCCTGCTAGGGTTGGCGTCTGGCACCACGTGCAGAAAGGAATTTCACCCGACCTTCTCTCAACATGCCTCGTCGAAATGAGGCGTGACTTCTCCTGCTAGGGTTGGCGTCTGGCACCACGTGCAGAAAGGAATTTCACCCGACCTTCTCTCAACATGCCTCGTCGAAATGAGGCGTGACTTCTCCTGCTAGGGTTGGCGTCTGGCACCACGTGCAGAAAGGAATTTCACCCGACCTTCTCTCAACATGCCTCGTCGAAATGAGGCGTGACTTCTCCTGCTAGGGTTGGCGTCTGGCACCACGTGCAGAAAGGAATTTCACCCGACCTTCTCTCAACATGCCTCGTCGAAATGAGGCGTGACTTCTCCTGCTAGGGTTGGCGTCTGGCACCACGTGCAGAAAGGAATTTCACCCGACCTTCTCTCAACATGCCTCGTCGAAATGAGGCGTGACTTCTCCTGCTAGGGTTGGCGTCTGGTACCACGTGCAGAAAGGAATTTCACCCGACCTTCTCTCAACATGCCTCGTCGAAATGAGGCGTGACTTCTCCTGCTAGGGTTGGCGTCTGGCACCACGTGCAGAAAGGAATTTCACCCGACCTTCTCTCAACATGCCTCGTCGAAATGAGGCGTGACTTCTCCTGCTAGGGTTGGCGTCTGGCACCACGTGCAGAAAGGAATTTCACCCGACCTTCTCTCAACATGCCTCGTCGAAATGAGGCGTGACTTCTCCTGCTAGGGTTGGCGTCTGGCACCACGTGCAGAAAGGAATTTCACCCGACCTTCTCTCAACATGCCTCGTCGAAATGAGGCGTGACTTCTCCTGCTAGGGTTGGCGTCTGGTACCACGCGCAGAAAGGAATTTCACCCGACCTTCTCTCAACATGCCTCGTCGAAATGAGGCGTGACTTCTCCTGCTAGGGTTGGCGTCTGGCACCACGTGCAGAAAGGAATTTCACCCGACCTTCTCTCAACATGCCTCGTCGAAATGAGGCGTGACTTCTCCTGCTAGGGTTGGCGTCTGGTACCACGTGCAGAAAGGAATTTCACCCGACCTTCTCTCAACATGCCTCGTCGAAATGAGGCGTGACTTCTCCTGCTAGGGTTGGCGTCTGGTACCACGTGCAGAAAGGAATTTCACCCGACCTTCTCTCAACATGCCTCGTCGAAATGAGGCGTGACTTCTCCTGCTAGGGTTGGCGTCTGGCACCACGTGCAGAAAGGAATTTCACCCGACCTTCTCTCAACATGCCTCGTCGAAATGAGGCGTGACTTCTCCTGCTAGGGTTGGCGTCTGGCACCACGTGCAGAAAGGGATTTCGCCCGACCTTCTCTCACCATGCCTCGTCGAAATGAGGCGTGACTTCTCCTGCTAGGGTTGGCGTCTGGCACCACGTGCAGAAAGGAATTTCACCCGACCTTCTCTCAACATGCCTCGTCGAAATGAGGCGTGACTTCTCCTGCTAGGGTTGGCGTCTGGCACCACGTGCAGAAAGGAATTTCACCCGACCTTCTCTCAACATGCCTCGTCGAAATGAGGCGTGACTTCTCCTGCTAGGGTTGGCGTCTGGCACCACGTGCAGAAAGGAATTTCACCCGACCTTCTCTCACCATGCCTCGTCGAAATGAGGCGTGACTTCTCCTGCTAGGGTTGGCGTCTGGTACCACGTGCAGAAAGGAATTTCACCCGACCTTCTCTCACCATGCCTCGTCGAAATGAGGCGTGACTTCTCCTGCTAGGGTTGGCGTCTGGCACCACGTGCAGAAAGGAATTTCACCCGACCTTCTCTCAACATGCCTCGTCGAAATGAGGCGTGACTTCTCCTGCTAGGGTTGGCGTCTGGCACCACGTGCAGAAAGGAATTTCACCCGACCTTCTCTCACCATGCCTCGTCGAAATGAGGCGTGACTTCTCCTGCTAGGGTTGGCGTCTGGCACCACGTGCAGAAAGGGATTTCGCCCGACCTTCTCTCAACATGCCTCGTCGAAATGAGGCGTGACTTCTCCTGCTAGGGTTGGCGTCTGGTACCACGTGCAGAAAGGAATTTCACCCGACCTTCTCTCAACATGCCTCGTCGAAATGAGGCGTGACTTCTCCTGCTAGGGTTGGCGTCTGGCACCACGTGCAGAAAGGGATTTCGCCCGACCTTCTCTCAACATGCCTCGTCGAAATGAGGCGTGACTTCTCCTGCTAGGGTTGGCGTCTGGCACCACGTGCAGAAAGGAATTTCACCCGACCTTCTCTCAACATGCCTCGTCGAAATGAGGCGTGACTTCTCCTGCTAGGGTTGGCGTCTGGCACCACGTGCAGAAAGGAATTTCACCCGACCTTCTCTCAACATGCCTCGTCGAAATGAGGCGTGACTTCTCCTGCTAGGGTTGGCGTCTGGCACCACGTGCAGAAAGGGATTTCGCCCGACCTTCTCTCAACATGCCTCGTCGAAATGAGGCGTGACTTCTCCTGCTAGGGTTGGCGTCTGGTACCACGTGCAGAAAGGGATTTCGCCTGACCTTCTCTTACCATGCCTCGTCGAAATGAGGCTTGACTTCTTTCCGCCAATCAGACTCTGTGCCGGTCACGTGACGTCGACGGAAGCAAAATCTCTCCGACGATTGTAGAGAGCCTATTTAAGGGGCTCCTAAATGTACTTTTGGCGAATTCATTCTGTTCTCTTCATCTTTCACCAACCTTGAAATAAACTGTGCAAGTTTCGCGCCAGAAATCGCCTCGTCCTTGCTCGGTCGCCATGGTCTACCGGATGCCTGCAGCCCGCCGACGACGCCACGCTACCCAATAGTAACGTCGGTCGAGCTCCGAGAGGCATGCGTGGCAACAATACTAAACAAAGTGCACCCTACGATATACGCGGACAAATGTCTCTGGTGCGACGAAAAACCCACACTATGCCACATCACATGGGCCTGTCAAAACATAGACGTGGTCCCCAGCATACAAAACCCGAGCGTGGAGCAATGGGAGAGACTGCTGTCCAGCGACCGCTGTGAAGACTAACAAGGTCTGGTGCAGCGAGCTCAACGGGCGGCAGTGGCCAGCGGAGCCCCGGACCATTGAATAAGAGTGGGCGAGCTCGACAGAGGAGATTCCAGGTGTTACAACCAAGGAGAGAACATCTCTGAAGATGCCCAAAAACCGCAGAGTACAATAAAGTTTTCTCCTCGTCGTTCTGAGCGTGATGCGATTTTTCATGCCGCTAGTAACACGTAACCACACAGCGGAAATTGGAAAACCGATTTCGCTTATGCGCCCGCCGCGATGGCTCAGTGTTAGGGCGCTCGGCTACTGATCCGGAGTTCCCGGGTTCGAACCCGACCGCGGCGGCCGCGTTTGGATGGAGGCGAAACGCAAAGACGCCCGTGTGATGTGCGATGTCATTGCACGTTAGGAACTCAAGGTGGTCGAAATTATTCCGGAACCCTCCACTACGGCACCTCTCTCTTCCTTTCTTATTTCCCTCCCTCCTTTATCCCTTCCCTTACGGCGCGGTTCAGGTGTCAAACGATATATGAGACAGATACTGCGCCATTTCCTTTTTCCCGAAAACCAATTATTATTATTATTATTATTATTATTATTATTATTATTATTATTATTATTATTATTATTATTATTATTATTATTATTATTATTTCGCTTATGCGCGGCCACCTTTGCGGCAGTATATAACGCGCAGATATAGGGGAAATTACCGCCGTGTATAACGCCCGATAAGGCCTGAAACGCTGCAGTGCGCGTTGCGTGTATACATACATCCGGGGTTTTTGAGAGCACGTGGAGTTTAAATGTACTGCGGGAAGCCCCGGTAAGGTTTTCGATCATTTCCTGTACGTCTGACACACCTGCGTACGTCGGTGGAAGGAAAAGGTACAATTAGAGCCTCCACAGCTGCAGTCATAGGAAGGAAGTCGCGAGCCCTTTCAGACACCGGTCCGCATATCTATTTAAAAAAAGACTTTCTTCCGCCTAAATAGCCCACGCGAGCCTCAGGAAAGCCAATTAGTTTCGCAATGCAAATCATGAGGCATGAATTTTCTGCAGGCGCGTGGAAAATTCTAAGTAAAGCGCAAAATTGGTTCGAAATTCTAGCATCGACAGACCGCGGGGTTTATGAAATAAGCAACCCGGGGATCACGGAATCTCATATCTTCTTCTTCGTTTTTTTAAAGATGCACGTGATAGCAGAAATTAGCAATGAAATTAAATTAATTATAGGTGACCAATCTGTCTACGTGATTATGCCGAGCTCTAAGAATATGCTGCCAAGGTCATTGCATTGAGCAATTTTATTTAGTACTACTTTAGTGATACGAATTAAGGAGAACCGAATGCTCTGAAATAAACAAATCACTGCTAGCTGCAGCACACTCCCAGAAAAAGCTGCGAGGCTGGTATTTACAAACTCGTGTACATGGTGTCCGAAATGGTTAGTCTCGCGTTCTTTTTATGGTACTCGCAGTTCCCGCAAAGCTGCAGATTAGGACAGCGAAAGAACGCGCTCGTTCAGTAGTTACAGTTCCCTTCGTTCCCCTCCCTCAGGCTACAGTAAAGAGCAGCTTGTCAACTCTAAACTTTATTTTTATAGCGACAGCTGCTGAATTCCCCTTGCCATGGGTTTCACGCAGTCGTCGTTTTAGTATCAGTCTGTACGCGAATACACCTATACGGGAATAAAAAGGAGTAAGCCCTCCTCTAACGCACTCCCTTTGATGAAGGGGAGTGCACTAGAAGACAGCCTAACTCCTTTTTTACTCCTTTCTGTTTAGAGTGTAGTAGTAGTAGTAGTAGTAGTAGTAGTAGTAGTAGTAGTAGTAGTAGTAGTAGTCGGAGTAACCGGTGGGTGAGTTGCCATGGGAACCTCTCGGAGGGTGGTTACTGAGGAAGGAGAAGGGTATACGGTTATCGTGGACGGTGGAGGGTACGGCGAGTGCGTAAGAAGGCGCAACAAACTGGTGGGTGGTTGTCGTGGGTACCACCCGGAGGTTAGCTACCCTGAAAGGAGGAGGAGGTTTTCCGTAGAAGGAGGAGGTTATGGCGACAGCGTGGGAAAGCTTAATCGGAGCGCGGTTACCGTGGAGGGAGCCAGGTATGGCGAGAGCGTGAGCCGTGAGCGGAGGGTGGCTGCCGCAGGAATCACCCCGAGGGTAGTTACCCTGCAAGGAGAGTGGTATGGCATGAGCCTACGAATGCGTAAACGGAGGGCGATTACGACGGGAACCATCCGGAGGGTAGTTATCGTGGAAAGAGGACGGACGACTGCAGCAGCTGCTGAGAAACGCGCCACCCAAGAAAAGGATCATCGGTGGCGCCGTGCGCCTAGAGCGGTGGACTGGAGAGGAGCCTTAGTAGAAAAGCGAGTATGTGAGGGAAAACTAAAAAGAGCGGTCTGGAACTACACAAATATGAAGCCGTTCTCATAATCGCTACCTCAACACATCGTCAAAGATGAATACCTCAACAGCTCTTACTGAAACTCGCGTTACACAGTGGTAACCGTCCTGGCAATTTCGTTAAGAATCCAGTTCAGCGGAAAACCCGACGTCGTCGTCGCCGCGAGCGAGAACTGTGAGCGAAAGAGTAATTTAAACGTCTAAAACAATATACTCGAGTGATGTGCAGGTGCAGTATAATGAAGAAGTGAAATGGGCATCGAGGAAAATGATGTGCAGCTAAGCAAGAAAAAAAAAGAATCGAAAATTTCAGAAGTACAATTATGGTATATATATATGTATACGTATATGTGTCGACCGACTGCTTTCTTCGTCCTGCGGTCACAAAAGGTCGTCCGAAGGATCACGGGAACGTTGACGCAGCCGTTTCTGCGTCATTACCGCGTAGAGCGCAGCTGTTCGCGAAAAAAAAAACGCAATTCCGACGAGGAACTTAAAACGAGACAGGCAGTCCCAGTTGCGACATCCTTGACGCGTCATCGAAAGACCGCACATGCACGTTGAGAAAGCAACGCTGAAAAAGCAGAAAAAGCAGATTGAAAAAGCAGACTTCGCTGCCGTCTAGGACATTTATGCCTGCAAAAATGTCGGCCCACCAAAATGTGGAAGAGGCGACAGCCAGGGGGAGGGGGTGAGGAACTGCGTGTGTAGTATATATACCCATGTAGCTCCAAACATTACAATAAACGTTATAAAATTATTGTGTAGCTTGCTGTAGCATTACATGTTAAGTTGGAACGTTATGCTTTGTTAAAAATTAACAAGTTTCGTCTTATGTCATGTCCTCAACATTATCTTTAAACTACTAAAATGCTAATACTACTGTGTTATAAAACTTGTTATGATTTTGAAATCATAAATGTAAAATAACGTTACAAGCCTTTACCTTTCTAGCACCGTGTCGCAGACCTTTTTCCACTGTCAGTGCAGTACTGATGTTCTCAACTGACCGAAGTTTGCCGTTTAAATCATTTGGACTGCGCCTGCCACTGATTGCATACATAACGCCAAAATTTTATTAGAACACCCTACTTATCACCCATTGACCGCTACCCCTTGTGGGACACCCTTCATATCTCGGCACATAAGCACGAGAACATGGAAACCCGCTGCATGAATCACATGCATCAGTTGTGCTGTATTGCCTATAGAGTCGCCCTCGAAATCCTTTGCTCATCACAAAGCGTCGACTGGAGCTGCAGGGTCGCACAATCGTCAGGTCTGGATCTGCAGAGTTACTCTATACCATTTTAGCGAATGTTGCGCTTATGTTGTTTAAATGTTTAATTATAGGCAAATACATTACAACTTTAATTTGCAATGCTTCAGGAATGATAGAAAAGGGACATTATGAACCTTGTGTTAATATTTGACCAAAACTAAAAAATATAACAGTGCCATATCATTTCCGTGCTACCCGGGTATAGCAATTCGACGCAGTGATTGACGTGGCTCAGGCTCGGTTAAGGCCACGTAGCGGTGACTTATCAGTGTGCCATAACAGTACACCTGCTGAGTCGCGCACGCAGCATCACGTGATCAGCAGGCTTAATTTTGTGATCCATGTGCACTGTTGCAGATCTCCGTAAAGCACGCTAATGTAGCGGAGCCTATTGAGCGTGGAGCCCCGATCCGAGTCTGAATGCCGTCGTCGAAGAGCACACGATGGCCTCACCTTCATTGCACCGGCGAGTTGCATCATCCGATTGCAAACCCTCGCCCATCTTTTCATCCCGGTGTGCAGTTCAAACAGGTTAGAGCAGGCGGAGGTCATGTGCCCCGACGTTTGTGATATATAGTCTACCGTCCGTGGAGGTATAATTAGTTCACTAACATAGAGTAAAAAGTGCTTCTCCCTCTCCCTGTCTCGACATGCGCTCATGCTGTCAAGCCGAGCGAAACCGCGGTGGCTAAAGGTCAGTCGCCTGGGCCCGCCAACTCCGACGTGCCGAGACGTACGAGGACAGCGTTCATTGCTCTATCGCATATACTGTCATGTAAATACACTGTTCCTGCTGTCCTCGGTCTTGTCGCTCTCGATCGGGCGTCCAGAGTAACTCTTAGAGCCTTGATTCGACGTACGATACGACTGCACCGCAAACCCCGCAAGCCCTGGGCAACAGTATCCGTACAAAATGCTGCATTATGTGTTACATGCGATGCTATACCACACACGCATGCTTCAGCGCAAGCAAGGGGATTAGTTCTCACAAGCGCTGCGGCACAGTTCTTCAAACGTTGAGAGCACGATCTTTTCCATGACCTCGCGCAAGACCTCCGAGACTTAAAACCGCAGCCAGACAACTTTTCCCTCGATTCATAAATGAGGTCGTGTCGACCTCCCACTGGGGGTTTACATGAGCCCGACAAACGTCAGGTCGAGTACGCTGTCGGGCTGAAAACCGGCTGTCGGGCTCATGCGTACACTAGGAGGTGAAGCTAAACGACCGCCTTGTCGGGCTGGGCCATCCCGACTGCAGCGGGTGGGTTGACTCGCAGCGCCTTCCGCAAATTACCCTTAATCCTCTTTCACGCTTGGGGAAAGCACTTTCTGCAGGGGGAGAACAGAAACAGGCACCGGTTTAATACTCGTGCGGTCAGGCCTCGCAGGGCGCTCCGCAGGTCGACTCGATAGTATCGCGTCATGTAAACAAACAGTTGTCAAGTTGAGTTGAGTCGACTCGGTAGTATCGAATTCATGTTAACAGTCGTAGAGTTGAGTTGAGTTGAGACGACTCGATAGTATCGAGTTAATGTAAACAGAACAGTCGCGGAGTTGAGTTTACCTCACTCAATTCGACCCCCGACTCGACCCGCAACGTCGGGCTCATGTATACAATGCCAAAGAGGAGTTGGAGAGAGGTTTGGTGCTCGGAGGTCGTGCTTTGGATCGTTATCGTCAGGCAAGCGACTCACGGACGCAGAGGTGCGCCTGCAGCTGGAAACCCGGCATGCAGTCGCAGCGGAAGGAGCCGTACAGGTTGGTGCACACGCTGAAGCGGCCGCAGGGCCTCCCCAGGCACTCGTTCACGTCGTCCAGGCACGCGGGGCCGGAGAAGGCGGCGGTACATAGGCACTCCACGGTGCCTGCATCGGTCCTCTGCTTTTGTATGCACTGCAACTCGTTTTAGCGTTGCTCGTTCTTTTCCGCCACATAGAGCGTTTACAGTGAAAATGGTCCCATCATACACTTAATTTTGCTGACCATATCCACTTATAGTGACAAAATCGACCTTACTATGCTTAGATCAGATGTAGACCTGTGAGAAGGCTTGTCTAAACGCTCAATTGGTGCTGTGCGGAACTAAATAAGTTTATTAATGCGACAGAATTAGAAGCCTCGTCGGGAAAGAAAAATAAATACCGGGAGGTTTAGCTTGGGGCTAAACATGAATTATCGTGCGCTAGCACGGTTAGTCGCGATTTTTTATGGTTTATCTTGACTTTCTGTGGTTTTGCTTGATTTGAACTGGCGCACATTGGTTCATATACCTGTACATGTAAGTCTGCGTGACAATGAATCATTTTGAAGTTGTACTGCAGTAGAATTGGTCATGCTCTACATTCATTGATCCCTGGGAGTCCTCATACCACTCCTGGCGCAGTGGTGTAGCGGATAAGCGACGCGCAACTGCCCTGCAATGGCAGCTGCTGCCATAGGCGGGGCTTGTGGGACCTATGTTGCTCTTCCCGAGGGACCTCTCGTCACTAATCATTAACTGAACTGCCACCTGCCACGGTGGGCAGCTTGCTCACAATCCAGTGGGCAGACTGTGATGACGTCACAAGGTCACTTGACCTGCCACCCAGGAGGTTGGCGCCCAACCCTTCCAGGTCACAAAGGGACCAGACAGACAAACAGACAGCGGCTTTTAGGTGCAGTGGAAGCCGTAGTGCTAGCGCAATAAATACGTTGGAAGCTAAATTCACCGACTGGCTGGAGAGAAGGGACGTCACCAGGCCGGACCATTCCCATTGGCTGGAAGGAAGCGACGTTACCAGACAGAAGTGACGTCACTTTTGGTAAAGGCATCAACAGGTTCTAATGCTATCGCATTGCCAACAAATAATGTAATTAGGTGCATCTGCGAATTTCTTCTTGAATGAGGTATCATCAGGTCCTAAACGTATGCATGCTTGAGCTCGAGCGCAAAAAGCAACAAAAGCTAAGCACAGTGCCGCTAACATAACCGATTTCGCTTTTCCGCAAGAAAACCTGCGGATAATGTCAGCATGTCTGCACGTGCATAATGGGTGGTCATGCTGTGTGCAAACTTCGAATTATTCAGAACATGAAAATGTTATTTTTATGCATCAGTTCTTCGGTGCCCTACCAACATTACCGCGCCTTGCCGATACACTACTTCTGAATCTCTTGGACAGCTATATAAAAGCGTGCATATCCGTTCCAGCCACGCTCTGAGCTGGATAAGGCCCTCCGTGACCTCGTGCCACTTTTTTGTGTCGCATAGTTAGCCCCTATATATGGCACGCATGTGCGAAATTAAAATTCGGTTAGTGTTGTGGTACGCTTCTCTAAACGCTCTGCTCAGTCCTGGAGGGCCTCCAACACAATGTAACCTCCTTCTGAACAGCTTCCAGCTGTTTGATGATGAGCAGTTAAGGTCAAGGGCTGTAGGAGACTCAAGTAAGCTATTTGCAGACGTCGCCTTCGAAGAGTTCTTGGATATTTCCGGACTTGTGCTCACCAAACTCCCGAAATCCTTAAAAAACATGCTCAAAGAACTGTGGTGTACCACTCCTTTTTGAAGTAGCTCTTGAGTACGGACTAGTAGATCATTTGCTCTCTATGGGCTTATCTTCTTTCTTTGCATGCCGTGGCTGCTGTAAGAAGGCCGCTATTAGGAATGGCCGCCAGCTGGTATTAGGATTGGCGCCAACATGTCTCGAGGATTGCCAAGAAGACAGAATCTCTCGCCAGGTGTCTGCGGGGTGCATTTACCGCGCTCGCCCGGTCGTTGCTGTGTGGGACAAGCGGGGAGCAGGGTTCTGCGAAAATCCCTTTAAGGAGTCGCTGCCACGCGCCGCGAAGTGGTTTCGGATGTCTTCCGATTTTCCCCGACATCTCCACCGACCGGACTACCCCTGGCCTCACGGGCACAGCGCCAGCGTGGGAACGGATTGCCACCGTGGCTTGTCTGTGTGCTTCGCCGGCCATGCCTAATGGCAGAACCACTGGGGATTATCTCCCGACGGGGCTGCGCTTCGGTTTCTTCGAAGTTCACCGACCGGCGGAGAGCGGGGCCGACCACCTGAAGTCGCCTGCCAGCCTGACGAGGTCCTGGCCGCACACCCCTCTCCCTCGGGCCCAACTTATGCCAGGGGCGTGTCCATGTGTGCGGAGGTGTCTGTTTGTGTGTGATAGCGCAAGTTTTGTCCACAGCCACCACGGCGAGGGCGTCCCCTACCTGGGGAATCTAGGGAAGACACAGTGTATAAAACTGGACTTCAGATGCAGTTGAAGGAGCTCACTTCTGAACTCAAAAGCTTGTAAATATGTAAAATAAACCAAGTCTTCTTCCTCCACTAACGAATCCTTCACTCAGCGGCACTCCTGTCCTGGACGGAGCTGGCGTCGTCTTGACCGAGGTTGTGTCGAGAAGCGACCCCGATCCCCACCTTCAACACCGCTCACCGTAACCGGTCGGTTTCATCATCCTTTCCGGAAATACTCGCAAATGGTACATTAACGTACACCCGAGAGTCAAGGTGGTTCATCTTCGGCTTCACCAATATGCAAAAGATAACACGCGGAGTAGATTGCGTCCATTTCCTGAGAGGTCCGCCCGGACTCTTCAGCGACGACTTACACTGCAAGAATTTTCAAATATATAAACTTGTTTCCGGATCAGTATCTCGCACGATGACAAATAAAGCATGCGAGTTTTAAGCGACTTTTACAATCACTGACTTTGTTCCTCTCTACGCGACTGCTACATTACGACGAGTAACGTACTTTCTATGTGCCGTCGTTCTTGCTGCTAAGTATTACTGCGTAACTGATCACTCTACATACCCGTCCAGTGATGGCAAAAGTGGCATATGCTGAACTTTACCGCAAGAAAACTTGCGGACAGTGTTTCCATATCTGTGCGTGCATAGTAGTTTGTCATGTATGTATATTTCGAAATCTCGAAACATGAAAATGTTATTTATACTTATCAGTTACTCGGTGCCCTCCCGACTTAACCGCGCTTACCAATACACAGCTAAAGAGTGCGCGATATCAATATGTCAGCCAAGTTCTTAGTATACGATAAAATCCACTATCCCGAGGTCTGACGCCATTTTTTTTGTATTGCTATATGTCATGCACATGCTAATCGTGTGACTAGATAAGTGCTCATGTGTCTTCCTCCTCTCTTCCCGAAGCCTCCGCCGCTCACATGTCTTATCTTGCACTGACACCATACAGCACACGGGCGCCTTTTGTGTTTCGCCTGCATCGAAACGCGACCGCTGCAGCTGCACGTCAAAGATCCGAAGGTGGTCGAAATTATACCGGAGCCCTCCACTACGGCGCCTCTTTCTCTCTCTTAATGCTAAATCATTACATGGGTCATCGGCAACGAAACCCGGCGTTGCTGTCCATCAGCAGTGGTCAGGAAACCCAAGTGACGTCACCACGGTCTCGCATGAAGTCAGTAGCAGACTTTAGGATAGTAATGGGTGATCATAGACAATGAAGCAAAGACATTAGACGAGACAGCAGTAGTTATAATTGTAGTGATATACTAATGGTAGTTTTGGAATGATAAAAGCCGTAGCTAAATAAGGATGAAGGTCATTAAGGACAATGGCGATGATAGAGGCTTTTAGGGTGAAGTCTTTCAGAACCTTTAGGTCAAACGGCTTTGCTGTAAATGCCTTCAGGGTAAATGCCTTTATGGTAAAGGTCTCTAGGTAAAAGGATGCTTTCGCATTCACAGAACGTAAAGTGTTGTACACCCCCAAATTTCCTTCTTTCGCTCCCACCTTCCTCCCTTCGCTCATGGCGCGGTTGAGGTGTTCACTGAGAAGTAAGACAGCTACTGCGCCTATCTTTTCTACCTCACTTTATTCCTCACTTTCTATCTTTTCTACCTCAAAATATCCCCAAAACTAAACCCCTAAACAGCTATCGCTGAATTTCGCGCTACGTAGTCGCAACCGTCCTGTGAGTTGTTTTTTTTTTTTTTTTGCCTCGCCATACTACTGAACTGCATCCATGACATGCAAGATGTCAGTCGATCATACACAGGGTCTTTCGCCTAAGACTTCACATAAATTCTTAAATATAGGCTTTTTGAATTAGAAGAGCGCTTTTATCGGCACGGCATTGTCACCGGTGTAGTACATCAGGATACATCTAAGACGTGCTAACTAGCAGGCTGGTTAACTAATATTGAATATTTATGCGTTTAACTGTTACTGTTAGGCTCTTTGAGTCCATGGTAGATAGAGGTTGGTCAGATGGTTCCTGATAATCACAAAGTGAACAATGGAAGGAAAACCTCAGGCCCTTGTTCACTTTGCGATTGTTAGGCTCCTTATTATTGAGAGGCGTGTAGTCCGCCGTAAGTAATATCAATACCAGTTCTTAGAATTTCGAAAACGCGGTTACACTTAGCGCAGTGGTTCAACAAATCTTGGTTACATCGCAGCCAAAATACATGCGCTTTCGAGAAGCTTGCAGGCAAAGCAACCTCTCCAGTGCACGTAATTCGTCAAACTGGCCAAAATTTGTTGGGCCGCAGCGCCGAGGGTAACCGCATTTTCGAAATTCTAAAAATTGATATGGATATTACTTACGGTGAGCTACATGCCTTTCAATAATTAAGGTGCTTAACAGTAATACTTAAAAAGTTAGCTCTTCAGTATTAGTTAACCAACCTGGTAGTTAGCACATCTTAGCTGTATTCTGATGTACTACAGCGCTGACAATGCTATGCCGAAAAAAGCGCTCTTCTAACAAAAAAAAAGCCTATATTCAAGGAATATAAATCTCATAACTAGCGGTATGCATGTATGTGCGCTGGGCTGAGTATTGAAGCATTAATGTGGCGAAAGCCTTTTGTGGCTCATAGCAACGAAACCCTGCGTCGTTGTCGGCGTCCATGAAAAGTGATCGACAAAACTCCAATGGCGTCATCAGCGATGAAAAAAAATTGCTGTCAAAGGTGCGGGGAATTGAACCCCAGACTTTCAGATAGCGAGGCGAGAAAGCAAACGCTTTGCTTCTTAGCGAATAAAGGTGAACCTAGTGTATGCGTTGCCTCACGACTTCATGCTAATGAGTTGGCGTGTCATTAGCAGGAAGAAAAAAGAATATAAATTAAAACCTAATGCTTTTGCCTTCAAATCACGTGGGTAGTCTTAAGTGCCCTCCTTAATTTTTAAACAATAAAGACAGCAGAGTTAGCCGAATCAGTGTTTTTTTTTTATATAATACCCTGCAAGAGGAGTTCCTCCGACAATGGTCGTGTCCGCTCATTTCCGTGCAGAACAACATAACCGTCTCGTTCTTATTTTTAGGCCGACCTGGCGCTGAATGTTTTGTGTCTCAGCGTCATATTGTCGCTCCAATCTTTTCTTTGTGCAGCAATGCCCGCCTCCCGATCTTGTTGTGTTAATCCGTTCGTACTCGTGCACTTCTTTTGTTCACTCGCTTCTTTTGCCTATAGTGTGAACGTCCTGCACTCTAAACACGAAAAAAAAACTTTTATGGGAGTAAGCGGGAGTAAGCTGTCATCTAGAGGAGTACGCAAGGGGTCAGCTGATTCCCTGCTTACTCTTTTCTGTTTAGAGTGTTACCGCTTCAGTTGTACATATGTAAATAATTTCTTTTTTTTTACCAGCTTTTCCCGGGCTGAACATGAAGTGAGTAGACACCTGTACCGAGATATGCTCGGGGGTTTACCGTTTTCTCCGTGAATGCAAGTGCCACCGTTAGCGCAGCAGTCGGCTGGAGTGGCCCAGGTATTCATGTAAGGTACAACGAACCGCATCGCCTCCAAAGGAATGTCTCCTTCCCGGACAGGAATACCTGCGCGGAAGTGTTCTATTATTAGTGATTTTTGAGGAAAGGAAATGGCTGTTACTGTCTCGCAGTGGACACCTCAACCGCACCGTAAGGAAAAGGGAGGAAGGGCATATACAATAACTATCTGTGCAGAAACGAACCCTGCGGGAGCTACTCCTTATAGCAGTGCTCAGCCTTTGTCTCACAAGTCATACGCGTGGCTGAGTTTGATCCAGTACCTTGCCATGCCAGTGCATGTTGAAAATTGGAAATAATAATAATAATAATAATAATAATAATAATAATAATAATAATAATAATAATAATAATAATAATAATAATAATAATAATAATTGGTTTTTCTGGAAAGGAAATGGTTCAGTATCTGTTTCATATATCGTTGGACACCTGAACCGCGACGTAAGGGAAGGGATAAAGGAGGGAGTGAAGGAAAAAAGAGGTGCCGCAGTGGAGGGCTCCGGAATAATTTCGACCACCTGGGGATCTTTAACGTGCACTGAAATCGCACAGCACACGGGCGCCTTAGCGTTTTGCCTCCATAAAAACGCAGCCGCCGCGGTCGGGTTCGAACCCGGGAACTCCGGATCAGTAGTCGAGCGCCCTAACCACTGAGCCACCGCGGTGGGTGGAAAATTGGAACTGAAAATTGGTTTTGGGGGAAAGGAAATGCCGCAGTATCTGTCTCCCATATCGGCGGACACCTGAACCGCGCCGTAAGGGAAGGGATGAAGGACGGAGTGAAAGAAGAAAGGAAGAAATAGGTGCCGTAGTGGAGGGCTCCAGAATAATTTCGACCATCTGGGGATCTTTCACGTGCACTGACATCGCACAGCACACGGGCGCCTTAGCGTTTCGCCTCCATCGAAACGCAGCCGCCGCGGTCGGATTCGAACCCGGGAACTTTGGATCAGTAGCCGGTGGTAGTGGTGGTAAAAAGCATTCACTTCTCTATATATACAGAGAGGTGCTCGGGGAGAGGCCCCTAGTGCGTCTCGCCCCTTACAATACAAGGCGGATGCCCTCATTCCGGGACCCCGTTGGTCCTGACCGCTGCGCAGGTCCGCTGAACCAGGGCCTGTTGGGCCGATAATTCCTGGCAGCCGAGCAGGGCCGCCTCCCAGTCCTCTCGGGTAGGGGAAGGGGTGATCGGGGGGAGAGAATGATTTTGCCTGCGTGCCCAAACCATGTGAAAAGTGTCGGCGACCTCCCCACAGAATGAGCAGCGGCTGTCAAAAGAAGAATCAATGTGCTTGAGAACCGCCGGGCACAGCAGGATGTTTGTAAAGAGCTTAAGGAGAGTTCGTTCGCCAGCTTTACCCAGTCCCTTAATAGGAACCGGGTAGCGCCTATGTTCGGCACGACAGTGCTCAGTAATAAAAGAAAGAAGATGGCTGTGATCTGGGTTGAGGTCCTCACAAGGAACGCCTGGTGGCCGGTGAGTGAGTGCGCGGGCTGCCTCATGGGCGGCTTCGTTACCTGCATGGCATGCCTTGGTGGACGGGGACCCATATGATTGAGCGATGAGTTGGATCGCGGTCGCGAGTACTGTGGTGAAGAATTTGGTGAGCAAGTGGAGTGATCCAACCGAACTCAAAGTTACGAGAGGCTCCGCGAGAGTCTGTGAGGACGAGGTTCTCAAACCCATAAAACACCCACACAATGACAAGATAGTCCTAGCACTCGATCTGAAGGGTTCGTTTGACAATGTTAAACACTGCGTCATATTAAAGCATCTTAGCCAGACCAACTGCGGTCCTCGTGCATTCAACTACATCAAACATTTCTTAACAGACCGCTTGGCCTATATACGCATAAAAGAGACCGAGTACGGCCCATTTGAGATGGGAACGCGGGGCACACCACAAGGCGCTGTGTTGTCCCCGCTTCTCTTTAGTATTGCCATGATGCACCTCCCGGCCCAGCTGGCGGGTGTCGGCGGTGTTCAGCATGCACTGTACGCCGATGACATCACCATCTGGGCTACAACGGGAAACATAGGAGAGATGGAGGAATGCCTGCAAGCAGCGGAGAGCACAGTAGACCACTATGCTACGTACTGAAGCCTCCAGTGCTCCCCGTCCAAGTCTGAATTTGTGCATATTCGACATTCTCCGAAATGCAAAATCTCCGTTCAGCTTTCTCTCGGCAGCGGCCTCATCCGTGAAACGCAGGAGCTGCGAATACTCGGTCTCTTCATTAATAAGCATCGCAAGGATGACACAACCCTTGCCAAACTCCGCAAAGTCAACGACCAGGTAGGCCGAATGGTTCGCCGCGTTTCCAACAAGCGAGGAGGGTTGCGAAGTAAGGATGCGGTGTGGCTCGCCCATGCCTTCGTAACTAGTCCAGTAAGTACGCGACTCCTTACCTCCGCTTACGGAAACATGACGAAGATTGCTTGGAGGTTGTCCGAAAAATTTGCAAGAAAGCCCTCGACCTCCCGATCTCCATTTACAACGCGCGACTGCTCGCTTTGGGGATGGTGAACACCTATCGGGAACTTCGCGAGGCGCATCTCGTTAACCAATACACGCGTCTCGCCCAGACCATGTCCTGTCGCCGCCTCTTGATCCGGTTACATATCAAACATGACCACCATACGATGGTTGAACGGGTTCGAGTGCCCGAACTGTGGAGACGCGCCCTCTACGTTTGACCCCTTCTGACTAAGATGAACAAGGAGGACCATAATAATGGCCGGCGCCAGGCGCGGGCGGATGCCCTGCACTGCCACTATGGCTCAAAGAAGCACGTCTTCTACGTCGACACTGCAGGCCCCTACCACTCCAGGGGGGAATGGTACACGGCTGCAGTCATACACGAGGGAAAACAGGTGGACGGTCTCTCGTTCAGAGCGCCCAGCTCAACTCATACGGAGGAGGTAGCGATCGCTCTCGCAGCCTCCCATCCCGACTCTAGTGAGTGAGTGAGTGAATAAACTTTATTGCTCTAATAAAGGAGTCTTGCTGATTGCCCGAAGATTGCCGATGTCTTCCAGGCTGAGCGTGGTTGGCGCCCCTAGTCCAAGGCACCACTGTCCCTGGCCATCCGGCATGTGTGGCTCACTAGGTCTTGTTGGGGACGAGGGGTCCTTGAGAGAGCTGACTCTTTCAGCGCCGCAGGTCCCTTCTCCGAATGACGTTGTCGGACTTGGTTATGAAGGAAACTGTACAGGGGGTTTATTTTACATTATTTACAAGATTTAGGAACCCATTGGTGGGTGATGGGGGAAGGTCGGAGGATCTGAGAAGATCTGAGGATGATCAAGGATTCCTTCCTCACGGCACTCGTCGTCCGGTTTTAAAAAGGGTCCGGTCCCTAGGATTCCCCTGGTTAGAGGAGGTCTTCGCCTGGTTGGGCGTGGCCTAACTTGCGTTGCCGTACACACACACACGCCCCCGTCACATGCCTCGCCGGAGAGAGAGGGTGCCGCTGGACAATCGCCTCCACCAGAGAGAGCGTTGTCTTCGCGTCCGAACGACAGTTCTCACGCTGTCAAGTCGGACACGTCTTCCGGGAAGTCCGAATGGGCGAGGCGCCGGCGAGCAGGCACAGTTGAAGGGGTGAGTCACCCCTGCTCGGTTCTGGCGGTCGCTAACTGCCTCCGTGCCGCACGGTCGATCTTCCGGGAACAATGTTGTTTACAAACGGCAGTGGAATCCTCCGTCTCGAATCCAATAAACCACGCGAGGACCGGCCGTGGGAACCAAGATGCCTATCGCCGTGCAGTGACCCCGGTTGCAGGTGTCCGGGCCGAATACGCAGTTGAATCAGACCACCGGCTGTCGCCAGAAACCTTACAGTCTCTTTGGACCTTGAGCTGTCTGCTCGTTAGCCGGTCCTCCCACTGCTCCGCATTTGGCTCTTTGTTACCTCGGAAAGCTACATTGCGTATGCATTCCCATGTGATATGATACAGCGCGGGGGTTGCCCCGCACCACGGACATGTATCCCTATACTGCTCCGGATACATCTTATGTAGAATGGGAAGGTTGTGGAAAGCTCCTGTTTGGAGTCTTCTCCAACATGTCGCTTCATATTGTGTTAGCAGAGGATGTGGCTGGGGATATTTGCGTCTTCTGCATTTGATGAGGTTGAGGATAGCTGCGTACGTGAGCTCTACCGTTATCTCCGGGCCGTCTGAGGCATTTGACGCACCAGCTCGGATAGTAAGCTCACGAGCTAGCTTGTCCGCCTTCAGATTGCCTTCGACTCCGGCGTGTCCCGGTACCCAGCAGATCCTATGTTGGATCTTTTCGTTGGTTCGCTGCGTTTTCAAGAGAATCCTTAGTGCTTTCTTGTTGATTCTTCCTACCATGTAGCGTCTGCACGCTTCTTGGGAATCTGTTATGATTGTGAGAGATTTGTTGGTGCGATAACCCTCGGCTGTCGCTAGAGCTACGGCGATCTCCTCTGCCTCAGTTATCGTCCCATCTCTCGTGGATGCGCCGCTGATGAGGCAACCCTCCTTTGTTGTGACAACCGAGACCGTTTTCTCGATGCTTTGGCTACGAGTCCACGGGTACAGAGTGGCGTCAGTGTAGACTACGTGATATTGTGTGGCTATCTTCGCCTCTACATATTCATCCGTTGCCTGTCTTCTGGCTGCGTGTAGATTTGTATCCATATTCCTGGGTATAGGGCTAACCTGGCAGGTTCGACGTATTTCGTCTGGGATGTTTGCCGATCTATCCTCTATGTCCAGGACCCCCTTATAGCTCAGCCTTCTCAGGAGGGCCCTCCCTGTTGCCGAGTTCCTTAGCCTTTGTATCTGTGACATGACTTGTGCCCTGCTTAACTCGTCGAACGTGTTGTGCAGCCCCAGTTCTGCCAGCTTGTCGTATGACGTGTTTCTGGTTAAGCCCAAAGCTGTCTTGTAGGCTCCTTTCATTAGGACCTCTGCCTGATTTTCTTCACTTTTCAGCATGCTGTGATATGGAAGTAAGTTATTTTGCTGATGACCAGGCCGAGCGCCCTAACCACTGATCCACCGCGGCGGGTTATCCCAGTGCATGTGGTGCATTGCTAAACCGCTGCGCCACTGCGCCGCTGCGATGGTAGCAGCATGAAGAGTCGCAGCGATTTATGAATGCGACACATTTGGCCGCGATGTCGAAATTCGAAGAGAATCAGAATTTGAATATATTGGGGGATTAAATAATGAACTCATAATTGCAACAGGGTCAAAACTGGAATGGACTGCCGAGTGAAAGAAGCCTGATTTCCTCCGCATCAATCAAATTGACAATTTTTATTGTTTTTTGAAGAAAGGAAATGGCTCAGTATCTGTCTCACATATCGGCGGACACCTGAACCGCGCCGTAATGGAAGGGATAAAAGAGGGACTAAGAGAAGAGAGGAAGAAAGAGGTGCCGTAGTGGAGGGCTCCGGAATAATTTCGACCACATCAGGATCTTTCAAGTGCACTGACATCGCGCTGCACACGGGCGCCTTAGCGTTTCGCCTCCATCGAAACGCGGCCGCCGCGGTCGGGTTCGGATCCGGGTACTCCGGATCAGTAGCCTAGCGCACTAACCACTAAGGCACCACGGGGGGTGGTGGTAGTGGTTTTTTTATTAAAATAATGGTAAAAAGGAAGGAAAAGATTTTTGCTAGCCCCGGCATCTGCCATCGATACTGAAGCACCTGAGCTGGGGCAGCCGAAATGCTTCAGTATCGATAGCAGATGCCGGGGCTAGCAAAAATCTTTTCCTTCGAAATTGAATTGGTTCGAACCCGACAGCGGCGGCTGCGTTTTTATGGAGGAAAAACGCTAAGGCGCCCGTGTGCTGTGCGATGTCAGTGCACGTTAAAGATCCCCAGGTGGTCGAAATTATTCCGGAGCCCTCCACTACGGGACCTCATTCTTCCTTTCTTCTTTCACTCCCTCCTTTATCCCTTCCCTTACGGCGTGGTTCAAGTGTCCAACGATATATGAGACAGATACTGCGCCATTTCCTTTCCCCCAAAACCAATTATTATTATTATTATTATTATTATTATTATTATTATTATTATTATTATTATTATTATTATTATTATTATTATTCGAAATTGAAAATTGGTTTTTGGGGAAAGGAAATGGAGTAGTATCCGTCTCACACATCGGCTCACCTGAACCACGCCGTAAGGGAAGGGATAAAGGAGGGACTAAGAGAAGAAAGGAAGAAAGAGGTGCTGTAGTGGAGGGCTCCGGTATAATTTCGACCGCCTGGGGATCTTTAACGTGCACTGACATCGCCAGCACACGGGCGCCTTAGCGTTTCGCCGCCATCGAAACGCGGCCGCCGCGGTCGGGTTCGCACCCGGGTACCGCGGATCAGTAGCCGAGCGCTCTAACCACTGAGCCACCGTGGCGGGTACATCCCAACTGCCTCCGACAAACTGCAGCCGCCGAGCAGCCGAACGCTATAGTAGCTGAGACAGCTGCGGGGACAAGCAGCGCAGCGCGACCAGCACGCGCAATCGTGAATCGCGCAAATATCTGCCATTTTGAACAGGGGAACCGGCCTGCGTACGGTGGCATTCCCTTAACAGTAATACATATGTGATATATGTCATATCATATAATGAGAATACGTATAATGCTCTTCGAAAAAAATCGCCAATTATGAAATACAGTCATGCCTCTGGAGAATGAGAGAAGCCAAGTGACTGCTTGACTCCAAATAAATGGCGCTAAATGCGAGTATTGAGCGTGGTGTATGCGCCATATGCTACAAATTATCGCGCTGTGCTCGCGCTTGGGCGAGAATTCATACTTGTTTCTGCAGACAGTGCATGGTGTGCGTTAGCGACAAAACAAAGACTGCAATGTACACAATTTAGTTTATCTCACCTAATGTTTTTGAAGGAGCCGCCGTTATTTTGCTTGTGGTCTCATTGGAATCAGTTCTATGGGGCAAGGCAAGGGCGCCGAGAATCAACAGATGGACTGAAATAAACGAGACGATGCAAGCGATTAACTGCCACGGCCATTAAAAATAACGCAATGCTGCAATGAAGCGGTAACACGACAGCGGCAGTTTTCAGATCTGGATGATAAGGAGGAAAGCTGGGTGGCGGAGCCCTTCGCAGCGCTTAACAGACGCCTGGAAGCTCAAGCCACCTCGGGTTGTTAACAACGCGCCAGAGTGCACAACGCAAAGTTGTGTGCGCCGAGTGCCACGACAGCTACGCTAAAGAAAGTCGGCCTCAAGCGCAAGGCCTGCAGGCGATAGCAAATATCCGCGCCAAACGCAGAGAGCGGCCTGCGTCATCCCGCCGTTTCGTCATCCACGTTTAGACAAGGGATAAAATGCCTCCACGTGACCTTGCCACACCTCCGCGAGCTTGTCCACGAGCCTCTTTCGCTGGCCTCTCCAACAGCAGTCTCCAGAGTTCTTTAAACCATACAGTTACGGCACTCTAAATCAATACTAAAACTAAGTACCCAATTTTAAAACTAACAAATGGTGGCGGCACCTATGGACTAAAAACGAAGTTTTTAATAAGTTTTATTTCATAAAGTTTACGTTCAGACACTGTTAAGTAATTCAGCAAGTGGCGTGACCATCGGTTAAATTTAATATTTTGAACAATAAAAGTGTCATTTTTTGACGCACAAAGTAATAGAGTTTTGCAGCTGAGACAAACGTATTACAACCGTTACAACTGCTGCACCTCCATAAGTGGGAATCAGAGGGCGCTACGTGTAATTTCAATCATTGCTCTATTTGACGTCGTCGCTGTCGTTCTCTGTGTGCGTGGAGGTAGCGGAGATAGTTCCTCCCTGGCAGAATGAAGTTGTACGATTGTGGCCACAATTTTTACGGCATTAAAACAGCGATATTCGTCGAGATTACCGGTGAAGATCTGCCGACTGTGACTGCCAACTCCAAAGGTAAAAATTCAGTTGCGTATCACTTCTCTTTATGACCCGCCAAAAGCACTGTGACCTAGTTGTTCGTGAAAACTCACCTTGTTTGCGGTTGTACGTACGTACGTGCTTTAACAAATAAACTACGCCTCAATCTTTCCAAACATCAGTGCAAAGCGGCTCTTCGGCATTGCTGAGTGTACTGTAGCCGCAGAAGTTGCGTTTTGAGAGCGCATGATGCAACTCGCCCCTGTCCATTCATTCGTACTAGTTCCGTGACACGTGCACTGACCGAAGGTTTAGCTCTTCCAAGAAATGTTATTGGTTGCTGCTTGTTGTAAATGTACTCACATGAGTTCATTTAAGAACGAATTCGTCCACACTCTATCCTGAATGATTTCCGTGGGCACTTGAAATCCTGCAACGCGGAAAATGGGCACTTCGTCGTTCCGCTAAATCAAGATCGTAGCATTTCCCGGCGGCTGTCACGCTAATCGCCAAGAAGAAGAAGACGCGCAGCATATAATGTTCGGTTTCTTTCTGCTATAATCAGAATTGATATCTTGTTTTCAGACAAGGTTGTGCCGTACCTGAGCCGACCGAAGCTCCCAGTCCTAAAGCTCGAAGATGGTACAACTTTATTTAACGCTAATGCAATATGCAGGTAAACGCTTCTTAAAAGTGGCAACTTCTGAACGTCGTTTAGTCATACTTCAGGTGTTTGTGTGCAGGTTTCTGTGGGAGAAATCGGGAAAAAATGCAGTTTTGATCGAAGACGAAGAGTGGTGCGAATGGGAGGCTGTCAAACTACAGGTAACTGCAAGCCTATCATTTAAATAAGTGCACTTAGAAACCAGCTACTAAGCGTAACTCCTTATGTTCACTTCCATATTTTTCCAGCCTACCATAGCAGCCACTCTTCTAGAGCACATACAACATGGAAAAGTTGACAACAGTTTAAAAACTGTACTGAAGGCACTTTTGAAGCATATTGATGGTTTCATATCACAACATTCCACGTTAACTAAGAATTCACAGGTAAGGTTTGTTATATGACAACATATTCTGCAATCATGTAGTAATGGTAATTTTTCAATGCATGCAGTAGATGGCTTTGTATATGCTTCTGAGCAGCGAATTCTTGCTCTCTGTATTGCACAGTGCTGATGTGGCACTATGTTAAGCAAGATTTTCTGTCTCATGTTTGATTCACACTTCCCTCTCTTCATGCAGGGTGTTGGCTTTGCTGATGTTATATTATGGTCTTCCATATTGCCACTTAAAACAGTTGACAGCCTGTTTTCAGGTAATTCTCATGAATTTGATGTTCAGAGTATAATTTTCAAAATGTTTTCTTGCATTACAGCTCTCTTGTTTATGGTGTTTTTAATATTGTGTTTACTTTTGTGCAGAAATGGTGGGCCCTTGCAAGTCATTATGCAGGTGGTTTGACCAACTAGAAGCCAGTGCAAGCCTTCAAAAAGCAATTAAATTAGTACTTCCGAAAGAAGGCTGCAATGGTTTCAAGGTAATTTGAACACGACACCTCTTGTGCATCTCACTTGGCCCCATATGTTAATAGCAATTGTTAATGATTAAAGGGGACCCCTTGAAAAGTGATTTCCTTTGCTGGTGAAAGGCTTTGAATTAAGTTCATATGAATGAGATGTAGTTCATTGGTTACTGCTTTTATGCTGGTGGAAAGTCTGGGTGGTATTTGTTTTCTTTCTGTTTTGATATTTTCTTTTTCTCTTGGTTGGATATAGTTCTTGTTAATTGAAAAATATTGGGGCGTGGCATTTAACCTCTTCTTGCCTGTACTTTGTGTACCGCTTGGAAAAAATTTAGTTGCACCTGGATATACTTACTTATTGGCCAGTGTGTTTAAAAAATTCAACGAATGCTTCAAAAGAGCAAAACTGTTTTTCACGAAATCCCAAAAGAATTTTTGAAACTTTTATTGTATTTCAGTTTGCACATAAAGAGATGACACCATGTTTATTCAAAGGAGCAGTTTGTGCTAGAGGAGGCGGACTGGCAGCAAACTTTTTGGTAGTGCTTCATTCACATGAGCTCTGATGGCGCTATGATTTTCCATGGTTACGGAGGATGGTGTCTGCCCATGACGATTCCAGGAATGAGATTTTGGCTTCAACTGTCATGAATTCACAAGCCAGCTAGAGATTTTGGCTTCAACTGTCATGAATTCACAAGCCAGCTAGAAAGGGTAATGTTAGATGTCTCTCTATCAATGATGATATGCTAGCACAGTTGCAGTAGTACTCATTTTGCGGAAAAGTTGCTTTATTGAACAGCTGTGGATGCCATGACTGTGTCCACAGTTGTGACGGTCATTCTTTATGGGTGTCTGCTGACAGTTTTATTTCTTTTTGGGTTGTCTTTGTTCTTAGATTCCCCAGCCAAAAGTGGTTAATGTTAGGTGGCATCTCCAGTCGATGATGATGTGCTAGCACAGCTGCAGCAATACTCGTTCTAGTGCAGTGTTGCTTTGAGCAGCTGTGGTTACTGTGACTGCTTTGATGTCTGCAGCTGTGCCAGTCATTCTTCACGAGCGCTTCCTGATATTATTTTACTTTTGGTTTTCTTTGTCCAGGAATCTCTGTCAGCGTTTTCCTCAGGGTGTCTCCCATCTGTTCCACCTAAAACGCCCGATGCAATCTCCCAACGGTCAAGCGTCAGTTGGTTCGCAACATCAGTGGTCAGTACTCAGATGACTCTGGACGATTTTTTTTTTTTTCCCGTTCGGCGCTGACTGTGGTTCCATGTTGCATATTTTGCAGGAAGAAAAGGAGCAAACGCTGAGCTCTGAAGAAATTGACAGGGCCTTTTGTGCATGGACTGATCCAAAAAACGAAGCTAAGGAACTGCCCAGTCGCACTGCACCTATGTATGTTGTCCATATCCTGACTTGCAGATCTTGCAACATCCAGCACTGCTCTGCATTGCTGCATATAATTTCCTCCATGCACCATTTCATTTTTCATTTTATTTCCACTGTTAACACCACATTGGTGCATGTATGTGGGCAGTTATGTGTCAGCAGAAAAGTGAATATCCTTGAGCATTTCAACCCAGAACTGTTCTCATTTTGCTTTTTTCGCTGCTGCTTCATTGCTTGATTATGTTCCCTCTTGCAGCAACATTGGAAGTCTGTTTGTGTGTGTAAAGTTGTTGCATACCTTGTTGAATCATAGCATCATATTCATTGTCGAATTTGGTTCAGATTGAAGCGTGTTCATGTGACGCAGAGGCTAAGAACAAAAAAGGCTTGAAATTTCAGTTGAGGACAGTGCAGTGAATTCTGTGCAGGGAAATTATGGGAGTCACATTAAAAGACGGGGAAGAGAGTAATGCAGGTTAGGGAACAAAGATGGGTTAATGACATTCTGGGTGAAATCGGGGAACGGAAATGGGTAGGAGATGTGCAGGGAACCAAATAACTGATGGTCCAAAAGCGTGGATGTCTCAAAGGAAAGTGCAGCATGGGGCAGCAGAGTCAAATGTATGGACGGGATTAGGAAGTTTGCACAGGTCACTTTTAATTGGAGATCATGGGATGTAACCTGGCTAACAGTCACAGGGACGATGATGATGGTGGTTTACTTTGCTTGCATACGTGGAACTTAGTGCTATTTTGTTCATTTCCGTGCTCCTTTGTTCCAGCCTTCCCAAAAAAGGCGAAAAGAATGTACTCATCACAAGTGCATTACCATATGTCAACAACGTACCTCATCTTGGTAACATCGTTGGGTCTGTGCTGAGTGCAGATGTGTTTGCCAGGTAAGAACGGGAAAAGACCCCAGAGTGATTTTTGTTGTCCTCATGCGCAAGTGTGTTAAACTTTATAGGACCAAGGCTTTTTTTTTTTCTGTAATTTAGGTACTGTCGGCTACGAAATTGGAACACGCTGTATGTGTGTGGCACCGATGAATATGGCACAGCCACCGAAACCAAGGCTCTGGAGTTGGGCATCACACCTCGTGAAATCTGTGACCGGTTTAACAAGATTCATGGGGATATTTACCAGTGGTTCAACATCTCCTTTGATCACTTTGGGAGGACCACGACTGAGCAACAGACAAAGTAAGAGCATTGGACATTTGTTCACGCTACTTTATTGTTGGTCGTTGTTGCGCTGTCTGCAGCTCGCTTTAGTCAGTGAGTAGGGAGGTTTAAAGTAGGCGCTAATGCAAGTGTCAGAGGCTTAATAAAACAAGATGTAATGTTAAGCAAACCATTGCTTGTAGTGAACTTGATGGTAACCTATGTGTGGGCACATAAATTCGGCAAGAAAATTAGTCACGGGCTGCCTAAAATAATCTAGTTTCTCTCCTGCGTGACTTGGCTGCTGCATCGACGTGCCACAATTTGTTTGTGCTGTTTCAGAATCTCGCAACAGATATTCCTAGAGCTTCACCAGAATGGGTATTTGTGTGAAGAAGTAGTTGAGCAGCTGTATTGCAGCCATTGTGACAGGTAAGCCTTTGGAACATCACTGTAATGCTAAAATAACTAGCCTGCAGTTGCACTGGCAGTGAACATTTCCCATTGCATTCTAACATCAAAAGATGTTCATGTGTATTGTATACGAAGCTCAGTGCTTGGTATGTATATATATATATATAATTACACAAAACATTTCAAGTGTGTGTACAGCTTTCCGGACTTTTAATTATATTACGAGAGTGTCGACTGTCAGGCACTGCTGCACCGAAAGACGAGGAGAAAGCATGCGAGGGCAAGGCCATGCCCACAATTCCTGCTGCTGGAGTGAGCGTAGTCTGCTAGGCTGTTCTGATGATTAGTGCTAACCATCCCCTGCCCATCACTGGCTTCGGAGTGTCGGCGACATCTGGAAAGAGCACACATTTGCAATAAACAGCTTGGCATGTGCTCAAGAAACCATTAGCAATCATTACTTATAAAAAAGTCATTGTAGAGGACCATTGATATCAGCGCATTAATTTAGGTAAAACAAACTCCTTCGAGATGCTACCCGCAAACGCAGCTGGGGCCTATTATCGAGCTTGGAACGTTACGCATTTGTGCCAGTCCAGAGCCACAAGCACACAGCGGATAAAACAGGAAACAAGCACTATCAGAACTTGGCTTGCTTCACGGGGGTTGCTTTGCACGAAGCAGAACAGCCAAGGAGACGATGCTCACTCCAGCAGCATGATCGTGCTCTCTCTCAGCGCCGCTGCACCGTGTAGTCGCCGCTCGCATTTAAAATTAAATGTAATCTTTCACTGTCATACCCAGCTGATTCAGTGTTATTGTGCATGAGGTCTTAAAATGTTAATTCACAGTCAGGTCTTGATAAGGTATCATAATTTTGTGTTCTATAGTGTCTTTTGTAACTGCCCTAATTCTTGGACATGTTTGTCAACATCTCCATCATTTCATTTTCTGTGCATTTAAAAACTCATGAGACTTCAATGCTGTCAGAGATACTTTGCTTGAGAAATTCTTGAGGTAAAACCTTCAACTCTGTGTGGTTTGTGGGGGACCTTTCTGAAATGTCACTTATGCTGTGCTCTGCAGTATGACTACACACGAGGCATTGTGGCTTGATACACAGCCATGCTGTTGTGTGCTTCTCAATTGGACCTTTTAGCTTATTTGTATTTTTGGAGGTCCACTGTTGCTACACAGTACAGGCAGGACATGCATTTACAATGGTTCCTATTGTGGTCACTTGCTTTCAGGTTTCTTGCAGACAGGTTTGTCGAAGGCACCTGCCCATTTTGTGGGTATGAAGATGCACGAGGGGACCAGTGCGACCTCTGTTCAAAGCTGATTAACCCAACAGAACTCAAGGAGGCACGCTGCAAGCTGTGCAAAGAACATCCTGTACTTAAGACCTCGGGCCACCTTTTCATCGATCTTCCCAAGGTACAGAGATGGAGTAAATGACAATCATGAGTGTTTCAGTCATGGTGCCACAATGAGCAACAATTCCTAGAGTGAAAACCAATTTGAGTTGAGCACTTCTCTTGAAGGCCAAGATCACAAATTCTGCACCTCAATTTCTTACATGATTGTTCAGCAGACAAGGGTAGAAAATTGAGGGACTCTTGTGGACTCGTATTGTGGTACATTACATCTCTTGCATTCAACTTGAGGTTGGCAGTATGAGCTTTCTAGCTTTTGGCCTTTTTTTCTCGGGATACAAAAATGACTGAACAGGCAGAGTTCCTTAAAATGTTACTGCTTGCATATCAGTGATTTCTGCTGGTCAAATCCATGTACCAACATTCTATTCTCTCACTGAGGCCACTTTCGTGGTTTGTTTTTTACTCTTAGGGTTTAAGTCTCTTCTTGACACCCTTAATCTGTCTGGGCTTCAGTTGATAATAGCATTTCGGAGAGAAGCTTCAGGTAAGAGTGCGTGGACATGAGCATTTTTTTTTTTTAATTTCTAGTTTTGATTAGGGATTGCAGTTCAACAGTTTTGGATTAGTCACCATTTTGGCTTTTTTTTTTTTTTAAGCAATACCAGTGTAGCAGTCCAAGCATTGTCAGCAGTCAGGGATGAAGGCTGCAGCAAACTGCCTTTTTAATTTTTTCTCCTTTGTTGTGTACAGTTAGAGCCTGCCTTTGTGGAATGGTTCAAGAAAAAGACTTCAGGGGATCAGTGGACCCAGACTGCCAAGGTGATCACAAGCTCATGGCTCAGAGATGGCTTGAAGCCTAGATGCATCACCAGAGATCTCAAGTGGGGTACCCCAGTCCCATTGCAAAACTACAAGGACAAGGTAGGCTTTGTCAAGGCCTTTCTTTGTGCATGTTTTAATCTGTGATTGCGAGGTGGAAGTGCGAAGTGCCGGTTGTCTTAACAAGCATTGTGGCTGCTCAATAATGGCTTGTGACAGCTGAATCGCAAAAGACAGGGAAAAAAGGTAGTTGTTTTTGGCTTTTCTGTTTACAGTTGTGCCTCATTAATATGGACACTGATGTCCTTGACAAAAAGATAGCCGACAGCGGAAGCAGCGCAACTCGCTGCTGTAGAGGTCGTAAATGAGCGTAAGGGCTTCGCTCCTCTTCTGGCGCTCAACTGTGCGAAGGGAGCATGCCTGGTAGCAGTAGTTCCTGCCGTATATACGTCCCATTGCACTGATACTGCGACCCGGAGTGGCGCAGTGGATGCCCCTTTGATAGTTTCGCAATCAGCTTGAAAGCGGTGCTTGCTGCTTGTTCGATAGATGTCAGGTGTGATCAGCTATCTAGGTGCAGGAGAAAGAACTGTGAGTCCTCCCTTCAAAACAAGTGGCCAGACTCAGCTTTAAAAGTGACCAGAAAAGGATTAAAAAGATATCTAAGCCTTGTCGCCACAATCATGTGAAGTGAGCCCGTACTGAGGACAGCAAGGACCGTGAGGGTGAAGCTTGCACAGCAGGAGAGTCCTAGTTTTGTAATCTAATGGTCCATGTTTTGAACTAGTTTATTAGAACTAAGTTTCATGTGATATTGGTGAGAATTTTGGCACCTAACTTACAAATAAACCTTCGAGTTTTTCTCGAATTGGTGTTTTTGCCTATTTTTAATGAAAAGAGATATTTGTTTGTGCGCGCAATTTTTTCCTCTTGCACTCGTTGGATAGCAGTGAAGTTTTGCACAGATGTTCATTGAGGTGCATAGAGTGCAAATCTTTTTTATATAACCAGTCTTCCATATTTTTCTTAGTGTCACAGCAAAAGACTTGCACACAAAAGAAAATAACTCACTACTTTTCTTTTTTTTTTATGCCGAAAAAGACAAGAGATAAAATTATTTTACCTAGAACATTCTGTGGTTTGTGTTGAACCACTCAGGCTATTTTTAAATGCTCAGTCATAATAATCACTAAGAAAAATTGTACGCTCAAGAAAGATATTCATTATAGATTTCATAGAGCATATAAATTCAACCACTGTAGCTATAAAAAAAAAACTGATTACATACACCGTAAGTGGAGCTTAATTTTGTGCCAGCTGTGCAAATTACAGCCCCCTAACTGCATTATTAGAAAAAAAGTTTCTCTCGAGGAGCGTCTCCCCTTAACGAGGCATGACTGTATAGGCAGTTGATGGCAAAGATTTAACGAAGGCTTCGGCATGCATGTTTGTGTCTTCTTACTTCTGTTATTTTTCATCTCTGGTTGCTGCCTTCACTTTGTTTTGCCCTGGGCCAACTTAGTCTTCTAATTTGTGCTTGATGTCCGGACAGCTTCAGCTTCAGATTTGTAACAGTCCCTTCATAAGTAAATGCCTATGTGTCTCTCATCTCACAGGTGTTCTACGTGTGGTTTGATGCCCCAATTGGCTACCTCTCCATTACGGCCAACTATACGAAGGACTGGGAGCTTTGGTGGAAGCAGCCCGACCAAGTGAAACTCTACCAGTTTATGGCCAAGGATAATGTGCCATTCCATGGCATTGTGTTTCCAATGACACAGCTGGGCACACACCAGAGCTACACATCTGTCGACCACCTTGTAGCCGTTGGTGAGAGCAAAGGTTCCTGATTATCTTTAGGTTACCTACAGAAGTGTGGCGTTTTTTTCTTTTGAGAGATGATTGTGATTTGTGACAGTGTAAGCTGTAGAAGAATGTGAGGAGGATTATAAATTTTGGGTTTGTGGCTGCCAGTTCCGCTGACAACTTTGATGCTTGTCTTATTTATGTTATGGCTAGCCATTGTGTTCTGCACCAAGAAAAACAAATTTGGTTTTTGTATGTACTGAAATCAGCTGTTTGTGTGAAAGATTGCTTGCTTGTCGTCTTCTGTTTGCTTGTGCCACCGTAGCACCTCTGTGTCCCTCTTCGAATGCAAATTTTTTTAATAGTGGTTTAATAACAGCGTCTCAGGCATTATGTTTCTTTTTCTTTTTTCATTTTCCCAGAGTACCTCAACTATGAAGATGCAAAGTTCTCCAAAAGTAGAGGTGTAGGTGTCTTTGGGAATGATGCTCAGGACACCGGCATCCCAGCTGATGTGTGGAGGTTCTACTTGATGTACCAACGTCCAGAAAATCAGGTGCTGTATTTGCTTTGGTGCGGTAAAGTTCACAGCTTTGTGGCAATGTTGGAGCACTGTTTTATTGACAGCATAACTTAGCAGGTAACAGAAAGGACCAGCATAACAGCACTGTATACTCTGCCTATAGACCAATATGATACAGTGCCTTAGTATGTTGTTATACAGTTAAACATTAACCCAACCCTCGTTAATTCGGATTACCCATGTAAGTCTAGGGCATCGGGAGCTTGTTTATTTGGACGCCCCGGGGCTGGCATCGGTTAACTTTTACAGGTTCTCCAAAATGGCGCCATGTTGAGGTATGACCTGCTCGACAAGCAATCGTCCAACTGCGCAATACATTGTTTACCATGTCCCTCTGACGTGCATGCAACGGCAGGCAGGTTGGTGATTGGCAGGCCCCTTTCAGTAGACCAGAGAGGGTCCGGCTGCGTAGTTTCATATTCATAACTTTGCCACTAGCCTGCGGTGGCTATCGACCATGCATATGAGCAAACCAGCCGAGCCTATAGCTGCATGCTGTTTAAAACAATGGTTGCCTTATCATTTTTTTCTTTTTTTGACGGCGTCTTGCCGCTATGGCAACAATGCGCGCTTCCCTCGCATTTGTCCATGTGGTATTTCCGCTCTTCCATTGTGCCGGAACTTCGTGTTCATTACATTCGGTTCGTACAGTGAAGCCCCATGTGTGACAACCACATGTGAAGAAGTGCCAGTGTGACAGACCAGTAGAAGCCGCAGAAACCCTTACCATTATGTAGTAGCTCTGTTTGTGACATTCCTGGTAGAGTGCACGAAGTAATTCACTTGGAACTGCGAAAAATAATTGTCACACATTTGTCTTAGAAGGAGATAACAATTGCCCTGGTTTTCGACAAATAAATTTTACATTCAGATGAATGGTTTCTGACAACTTTTGGGGGCCATTCAATAATTTGACAATCAGATAATTCAGACAGTTTTTCCACTCCCTGAAGTCCGAATTAAGGAGGTGTGATTGTATTTGAATGCTATCTTCATTTTTTTTTAAAGACGGACACTGACCAAATTGTGTCATTAGATATGGTGGAAATAAAAATATCTCTTTTCATAGTATAAGAAGCTGAGCACTGTATTGTTGAAGAAGTGAGAATTTATAACTTTAGTTTGGCATTGGAAATTGCACAAAAGCTGAAGAGACATCGTGCAGTCAAATTTTGTCATTCGAATTGTTGTATCCTACCATATGGCCACATCTTGGTAAAATACTACTTTGTGTGTTGTCATGTTTTTTCTTTCAGAATTGTTTGTCATATTTTATTATAGTTTATGCCTTCTCTAGTGCGGCCTTTCAGTGACAAGCAGTATACCCTTGTTGATAGATGGCATCACAATATTTTGTGTTTTGCGGTTGAAATGGTAACCATGTTCATATACAACTGCCGTCAGCAACGTATACGTCATTGTGGCGCTGAAGCTTTCGGCGTGGAAACTCAAATGGGTGCTACAATATACTACTAAAGCTGTTTAATTACTGTCTGGCATCAGGGACTATATTAGTTTTTAGTTTATTTTTGGTGTACGGTGGCTATCACGTACGCTGATCATGGTTTCCAGCGTTGAGATATATATAAAAATAGATGCATCCACTGATTGCAAAATTCTGGATAAAAATCTTTCTGTTGCATCGTTTTCCATTGCATTGAAAAAAAAAAAGCTCTGTCCTTAAAATTCAGTTGTCATTCCCTTTAATGCTCTGAGACAAGGCAGCACGACTGAAGATCCTTGTCTGTCTAGACACCTTGGCACATTGTGCATGCTACCATAACAAAAGATGAGAGAGCATGATCATAATGATAGTAAGTAAGCATGGCATCACGTCACAGTGCCATCTAAATGCTGTTGCCAAACCAGTCTGCACTCCAAATTCATCGGTTCATTACCAACACCCACTGTGCAGTTTTTGTGCTAAAGGGTCAATTTTTCTCAGAATTGAAAAAAGAAAGCCTTGAAGTTCAGTCTCCTGGCATGTTTTTTTATCAGGCCATGCATGGTTTTTGTTTTTTGCAGGATACAAGTTTTTGTTGGAGCGACTTACAGCTAAAGAACAACTCTGAGCTGTTGAACAACCTTGGAAACTTTGTGAACAGAGCACTCACCTTTCTGTTCAATAATTTTGGTGGTTTGATACCCGAGACGAACATTATTGAGGAGGACAAGGTGGTCATAGCTAAGATCTCAGCACAACTGGAGCACTACATCAGCCTCATGGACAAAGTCAGGTGAGTGCACACTGGCTTTTTCTCCGCTTCCCATTGTTATATTGAGTAGTGATACACAGTGGCCACATTTAGAAATATGGAAAGGGAGATGCAATCTCCCGTTTGCCAGAAGCAGGCAATGCAGCCGAACCCTTTCCACTACGTTCACCCACGTTCTCCTAAAAGCAGCCATTGCATATCGCCACAAGTAGGGTTTGAGACTGTCAGCCAGCTCTCCCGTGTTCCCTTTCATAAAGCTGATGGCAGTATACATCACTTGATACTGGCTTAACTGAACTTGTTGAGTCAGGATTTACAAGGATGGCAGTTCAACATATGGGCAGGGGACAGAAAGCATAGGCATCAGCCATGTGTGCATCTATGCCTTCTTTGTCCTCATCTGTAAGTTGAGCTGAGTTTCTTGTAAATTATTATTAGGTGGCATGCTTTCATGCTGCTTAAAGCATATGAAAACACTCCAGTGAATGCAGAATTTTTTTTTTCTTTTCGTTTGACTCTAGTACAGTAGAACCCTGCTGTGACGATCCGGGTACTGCATTCCCCTGGCTGTTTTCATGAGCCAATACCGCTGTAGCTCTGATAGAAATCTGTGCAATAAAAAAAACTGCTGTTGCAGTGCTGTTGTGCATCGTTCCCGCGTGGTACTTTGCAGAGGTTGCCTCGCAATAGTGCTTTGGCCCGCGACTGTATTTTGACAGCCTATATTTAGTGTGTACGGGACAGCAACAGCAGATCAGCGCTCGACAGCCACTGTGTTTAGAGGCTCCCAGCACGCTGCACCTACTGGTGGCGTGAATTTTTGTTGCGGCTGTTGGTGCATCTTCATTGCCGCAGCGACGTGAGAGCAAAACTGAAGGCAGCACGGACAGCGCTGCCCAAACGCCAGTGCTGTACAGCATGCGGTTGCACAGAGCCGCTTCAGAGCCTTTGTTTCCACTATCTGCTTTTTCCTTGTCTCCTGGATTTCTAGGCTCTAGTAGACATTAAAGTGGCCACTGTGGAAACGGTACAGGAGCACATTCGTTTCGTGCTGCGACTTCGTGCGCTCTGCGCTTGCTGCTTTCCTTCCACCGATAGCTGCTCAGACAGACAGAAGGCCATTGCAGGGCTTTTTGGACATTCAGTTAATGCAGAATTATCACGAAAGCAACAAAGCCTTGCAGATTTCAGAGAAGTGTGTTGTGCTTACAATAATTAAATTTCTCTGCATCACACTTGCTACTCGGCTACTATTGCTGCAGGGCTGTAGTGTGAGAGGATGCTTGACAATTGTACAGACAAAGACATTTCTTCCAAGTTTTTTGCATTAACCTACAATTATCGCCGCAGCCAAATGTTTGTATACACCAAGTTTTGCTAGAGTATTCATACGGTATTTGGTTAAGTTATGCTGAGGTTTCACTGCATCATACAGAGCATCGTAAGGATCACACAGTTTTCTCTCTTCGGTGTCAACCTTTCTTTCTCTCTCTCTCTCTCTCTCTCTTTCTAGGCTTCGAGATTCAATCCGGTGCATCTTAAATGTCAGCCGAATAGGCAACCAGTACATCCAGTTCCACAAGCCCTGGGAGCTTGTGAAGGGCTCACCAGAGCAAAAGTAAGTGCTCCTTCTTGTCATCTTGCAATGCCATTTCGCAGACTGACATCTTGAACTGGGGTCCTGTACTAAGAGCCACGGCCAACAGAAATTGTAGACTGGATGCACACAAACTCAACTGACTTTTACTCTGATGAAAGATGTCATATATATACAGTGATCAAAAAACATGCTGAGAGGCCATCCAAAATCAATGTAACGCTACAATCACAATCTCTCTCCTAGAAACTGCTCCTCACGATGCTAACGCATACTTTTGCTTTTTTTTTCTATAACATATGCCTCGAACAACTCTCAGCTACAACAATCCCTATGCTGGTATAAAATCTTAGTTTTATCTGAATGGAAGGCGCACCTTCTTTTTTTTCCACAGTTCCTGCAATGTTTAGCAACTTGCGAATACTTGTCTGAAGACCGATTCCTGAATTGTTCCTTTGAACGAATAATTACACGGCACCCTGTCTGTTGGACATAAATACAACCACAAGAAAAAGGGAATTTGTAAAGCACAGTGCCCACGTAGGGTACATACCGTGACTTGTCATTTACTTGACAAGCAAAGGAGCTAAGGCGAGGCATCTGTTCAGTCTTTCTCTGCACACAAAGGAGCCTTTTTTTAATTGGCAGAAAACACGACGCGAACCCCATAACATTGTGCAGCGTTCTTCCTCCAGTTCAAGATGCAGATGTGCCAACTAGTCCAGCTTGCCGCTTTACTGAAAATCGTTTCTGCCCAAATAATGAAAAGAAGCTTGTACATCTCAACATTGTGCTCTGGCAACTGACAACTGGTGGTTTGGTTTTTACTGCACAAGAACCAAGTTTTTCTAAGGCAGTGTGTGGCATATGTTGGCTCCGCTGGAAATGATCTTCCACTTATGAGCCCTGCAGGGGCCGAGGCTTGCAGAGTAGCTATAATTCTTCACAACTTTGTTTGGTTCGCTCACTTTCTCAACACTTGAGAGGGTAGTAAGAGCACTTGCCTGGGCACTCATCATTTGAATTAGTGATTGGCTTGCTGCTTTAGTTCAGTGGGCACGCACTTTTTACCTTCACTGCAAGTGGCAGTAAGCAGGAGTTGAACATCTTCTGGCACACCATAAATATTTAACCTTTTTTTTTTTTGTCTTGCTGGCATTTCAAGCATGAATTGATTGGCAGTGGTCAAAGTAAACTCCAGTGACTGACGTTCGTGTCGTGTGTACTGCAGGCAGCGGTCGGCAAGCATCATGGCGCTATGCGCCAATATTGCCTGCCTGCTGGCTGGCATGCTGCACCCATTTATGCCCGAGACTAGCGAAACCCTGAGACAGCAGCTGAATGTGCCCATGTTCCAGCTGGGATCTCACTTCGCACCATTCTTGAAGGCAGGCCACAAGATGAACAAGGTAAGAGAGGAAAACGAAGTTTCATTTGGTGTGGTGCGATGGGTTTCGTTTTCTGGAACTGTTAGTTTGCCTACTTTTCATTTCTTTTTCTTTTAGCCTCTTCCTCTCTTCAAGAAGATTGAGCAGGAGACGATAGACACGCTGAAGAAGCGGTTTGAGGGCAAGACACCATCACCTACAAAGGTACGGCTGTCCTTTGCTTTGAAAACAAAAATATGGAAAGCTTTCGGGAGTAACACCAAAGCCAGTAGTTTGATTTTGTTTAGTTTTATGTGCTAGTTGCCCTGTGCTTGTGCTGATAGGTCAACAGCTTGTCTTGGAAAGTGCCAGTTTATTTCCTTTTCTTTTTCACCTTGTTCTTTGATAGGTGCATCCTGCTTCACAGTTCTTGCAGTTCTTACAGTAAAATCTCGATGATACGATCCTTGTTGATACAAATTTTGGGATGATATGAATTTGTAAAATGCCGTGGCCAGAGTGCACTATGTGCAGTGAGCAAAAATTCGGACTTTACGAACAACCCACTGCCCCACTGCGAACGATACGAACGAACGAGCTGCGACCGCACCCTTCATGCACTAAGTACTTGCTGCCCATGCATCGCAGACACCGGGATCACCAGTCACGCAGTGTGCACCGTGAACAGTGAGCGGTGGCGCGCGGCCGTAGGTAAACCTTGTCAGCCGGAAACAGATGTGCATAAATTTCGCATAGGAATTTTGTTAGTTTTGGATGATACGGATCCCTTTCATAACCTAGCGAGGTCCGTATGATCGAGATTCTACTGTATCCTATCTGTTAGGTTAAAAAAAATGCTTGCAGGCTTGGCTTGTGCTTGATTTGTTCTTTGAGAGAATATTTAACAGATGCAAGGGCTCACTAAAAAAGGTTACTCAAATATTTTCAACTTGGCAGTGACAGTCATGCAATGTTGTTTTTAGGTTGTGAACGGCCACAAAGATGGTGATATAAACTCTGAGAATACACACGCCTCGGGCGACACAAGCGTGAACGCGGAGGAGCTGACACAGCAAGTTCAAGTCCAGGTAAGCAGTGTTGTGCATGCCACGGGTGCACTAGTCATGGCCAGAAACTGTAATGCTGGAAAAAATATATTTATTCGGTACTGCGATTTGAGCCACCGCGGTGGCTCAGTGGTAGTGGTGCTAGACTACTGACCCGAAAGATGCAGGTTCGATCCTGGCTGCGGCGGTCGAATTTCGATGGGAGGTGAAATTCTAGAGGCCCGTGTACTGTGCAATGTCAGTGCGAGTTAAAGAACCCCAGGTGGTCGAAATTTGCGGAGCTCTTCACTATGGCGTCCCTCATTCCCCGAGTCGCTTTGGGACATTGAACCCCCATAACAAGAAAATGATGTTGACAGTTCTACCTTGATTTTGGTCTGCAGCTTTGCTTGTGCATGCATAGCTAGCAGGCTTGTTGAACTAGAGTTGGCAGTGTCTTAACATTCCATTTTGATATTTTGTAATTTTTGAGGCACTGCACTCTTGGCTTAATATTTGTTTCAATTTTTGGTTTTCCTTTGCATATTAAGTTAGTGTCCTGGTTATATATAGGGTGCACACGGGACCGAAAATAATTACTGAACAGAGCTTTTTTTTCACCGATGTTTTTTCTTGGGAAGATGGTGCATCTCACAGCTAGAGTCCATTTGTTGGTTTAGCAACACCAAAAGCCACAAGCCGTAAAATGGATTAAATTTTGTTCCTGTTGTTCGAAAGGGAGGATTGTGACTCAAGTAAATGCTCCATCAGTGGTCCTTGTGTTCATCTCATTTTGGATTGTAGATCATACAGGAATTACTCAAGGCACTGTACATTCCCATTACGTTACATTGAAGCTTTACATAAATCCTGCCACACCTAGAGGGTACAAATGAGCAAAGATGAGCATTTTCATTCAAGTTTTATATAGAGTTATGCACTTGCATTAATTTTGAATCGCAATGCACCTGGATTTGTTTCGATGCAGGCAAAACAGTTGTGTGTGAAGAGGTTCCTGCTGCAATGTGGTCTTCGTTTCTCATTCAGTTCTAACCAGTAGTGTTAGCGACATGGTGTCAGACAGTAAATATGCAATCATAATGACTCGCATAATTTCTTTAAAAGCAGGTTTATTGCGTGCCATATGTGAACGGCTCCTGAAACAGCAATCTCTGCAAGAGTCTTCCTATTCAGCCGAGATTGATAATGATACTAATGAGAAACGCCTGTGTTGAAACGAGCTGAGGGCAACATAGAGTAAGGCAATACTGTCTTCTATGAACACCACAGATGCTACCATTTTCGCAAAAATGCTGCTCAATCCATTCACGATATTGCTTTGTAGGACTCGCTGAAACAAACTTCTGTGGATGGAGATTTCTTGCTAAGAATTTGGAGAAAAAGAATGAGCATGAGGAAATGGAAACGACTCCAGAATTTCGATTTCTGTGCTTCTTGCAGTCCCAGCGCAATAAGCCTCTTGAGAGAAAGGCTGTCCTAGTTGCAAAGTGTCATCTTTTGGAGCAAGAAATACACAAGTATTCACTGCTGATGTTGATCGTGGAAGCATGTACTACCCACCCTTTTTAAGTCTATACAGTAAATCCAAGCGTTGTTGTACTGCGGCGCAGTGTAATTTTGAGGCTGTGGCTTAATGGACTCAGAAGACAGATTGAAGTTTGCCTGTATCGACTGATTACTGCATTCTAATGACAAGTGCTACCTTCACTGAAAGCAGAGCTTGTATAAGCTAGATGGGGGTCAAGGTATGAAACACAGGAGTCGCCACCACTGGTAGTGTTTGCAACACTACACTAGACTAAATCACCATTCACTTACAAACAGCGACAATACAGTTCTTTTGTTTGTCTTGCTGTTAAAAATCTGAATAGTGTGACGGGAAAAATTTTACCTTCTAAATGCATCTTTTGTAGCAAACTCCAACATTACACACGCTACTACACATTATAAGACAGGATACTCTGTAGAAGTTTCACTCGCGACTACTTGCATCTAGCGAGTGTCCTGTCTTATGTGTACGTAGTGTTGCAGTGCCTGAATGTTTGCTAGAAAAGAATTTAGGAAGGCATTCCCAAATCGCCCAACTAAATGCATTAACAAAAATTTTAAATGCAATCATCTCGCCAATAAAAGTGTTTTGTTGCTGGACAAACGTCATCGCCACAATGACGTTAACAAAAATTGGGTGGACGTGTCTTAAGGTTTTCTTGTACGAGAGCTTTTGTACTCAGTAAAGGTGCACTGCTGACACTAGTCTTTTCCTTTACCTGCCAGGGCAACAAGGTCAGGGAACTCAAGGCAGCGAAGGCAGACAAGGCAACCATTGACAAGGAAGTGGCCCATCTGCTGGAACTCAAAAAGCAGCTGGCATCGGCTTTGGGCCAGGAACTGCCAGCTCCCTCAAGTCAAAAGCGTGGGGGCCAGAAAAAGAAAAAATGACCACACGCTGAACTGAGATATGAGCCACTTATTTATTTCGTAAATAAAGCAAGAGCATGCACACAGGTGATAATGTGCCAAATGTCTCTGTGGTGTTCCCCATTTGTCGAAAAAGAGACTGAATCACAGCGTTGAGCTGCGAGGGAGAAAAATTGCATTTGGGAAAAACAGGGCAGTAAACACGTAAGTGTGCCATTATAAAAGCTTCTTTTCAGTACAAATCATGTCTACACAACTTGCGTGCTTTTTTTTCCTTGTATTCAAGCTCATAGTAACATGCAGTAGAAGTTCATGCCACAGTCAGGCTAGAGACAGTTAATATACTACAAAGATGCAGGTTCAGAGATTGCTACAAGCCTTGGAAATATATCCTCACCGGGACTTTGTATTATTGCTGAACTGCCCGTTATGTGCACCTGAAGGTCTGAGAAAAAGAAAAAACAGCCATGCAAAATTTGCAAGCTCTTCGGATGACATGACCTTTGTGCACAAGTACACTTTGCTTGCCAAGGAAGAACTGACCTACCTGGAAATGGCACCAGTGCCTACCACAACCTGCCAATATTTACATTTACGAAGCATGAAGTGCTACAGCTGCCCTAAACTAGATATAGAGATGTAAACACAGGTGAATACCTGACAATGCTGTTGAATGAGCGTCTATACCATAATATTTATGTATGTAATTACCCAAGCTCAAGTAGGCACTGAAAGTGCTCGGAAGCTAAAAATTTGTGCCAGGGCTAAGCTGAGGGACACATAATGTGTATTCTGGTTCATCACTGATCCTTGTGACAAATCCATTGTTGTAACTCTCCAAACAGTATGTGTGTGGTGGTTTTTGTATAATGCATTTTGTGGTGGTCCACAACAGGCTGCCGAATAAGTGCAGCTGGAAGCTCTTCTGCAAGTTAGTGGTTCCATCTGCAGGAATGTACATGTACTTTTATCAAAGTTTGAATGCATTCACACAGTATCCTTTGCACTGCATTTGTGTGCTTTCCCATGTTTGAAAAAGATGCCTGCAGGAGCAAATGGTTGAAGACAGCTTATAACTAGGGGTTGGACTTTTCAGCTTAAACCGGAAAAAAACCGATAACAGTACGCCGAATTTAGTTTTCAAGATTCTGTTTTAACTGAAAAAGGTCTATTCTTAGTATGCAAAGCACAGCCAGCTGGCTGTTAAATGCCAGTTACACATAGTCAAAGTTGAAAATTAACGAAGTAGGGAAGCCAGGGGCACGATACTGTGACATTAATATCGTTGGATAAGCACTGCTGTTGCGCGATTTGAGGTATTGCTCCGATAGCTGCTTGCATGCCTCTGCAGATCGGAAACGCCGCCTTCTAGTTAAGCACTGTTTGTTCACTATCGCTACCTGCTTAGAGCAGTCAGTCTGTTAAATAGGCTAACCAACTGCTTGTAGAACACTCGTACAAAACCACGCATGGGCATTGCAAAAAACAACACTTTAGCTACCATAATGATTGAGCGGCAGTTCCATCGCTGCCACGAACACACAGACCATATGATGCCATGCCCTCGCTCTCGACCCAGTGCAACAACCAAATGATAACATGTCAACCCAGTTCCTAGAAGTAAACTTCCACTTACATTTTTGTCTGCCGGCTATCTCATTTGAGTAACTGTTTTTAATGACGGCAAGTAAAGTACAGCTCCAACTACTACCATTTGGCCGTGAATGGCTGGTAAATAAGTTGTTCAGGATGACCAAAACACCATGATAGACATTGACTTTTTACCACACAGAATTGCTACATTAAATCACCGAAAAAAGTCATCACTATTTCATTTGTCGAAAAAAAGAAACGAACCTTGTGTTCCGAAATAAAAACCGAAAAACGTCCGCTGAATTCTCAAAAAATAAAAACTGAAAAAAGTCCAACCCCTACTTATAGTAGCACACACTAGGCAAATGTACATGCAAATGGTGCCGAGAATTCCTGAGATAATACGTGAAAGTGAAACAAAAAAACGCTGAGCATTAACTATCACAACCACTTGCCTCTAAACACCTGTGACCGATTAAAAATGGCTAAAGCTATTCCCATCACAGCAATGACATGCAACCAGACAAGTTTGGGATTTGGGGACACACTGAATGCGCTACTTAAAAAAGAAAGGGGGCTGCATAAAGAACCTTGCACAGTGCATAGGCGGTTTAGTAATTATTACATATGTGAGGCATGACTGCCAACGCGCCTCAGTTTATCACCTCCAATCTAAAACTTGTGCGCAGTGGATCACGACATGGCAAGTTATGTTTTCAGACAAATTCTGAGGAAGTTGTTAATTGACACACCACCAAACTCCTGTAAAGGTCAGCCATGGTAAAGTAGGCAAATATAACTTGTGGATGCTTAACAAATGGTCTTGCATTATAGCGACACAAAGACTTCTTATGCTTTCCCATTTATCAGACTGCACGAACTGAACGGAGCAGGTATGCGAGAAAAATATTGAAATCTTGCACTCGTACACAACACAAGCAGATCATTAATTGTATGTCATGTAGGTGAGTGAACAGCTCTTGGTGTGCAACACAAAATGTTTATCTTCTCTTGTACTATATAAAAATGTGCCGCAACAAAATGCCTCCACACTTTGTACACTTCTCGCACACTTGCAGTAAAAAAGAAAGGACATCTTAAGCTGACAGAGAGCAACTTCTATGAGCAACTGGTGTTAATACTTAACATGAAACACACAAATTGTGACAATAAATGGACTGGTGGAAAAAAAATGGCCCACTGTTTCTGTAGGCATCTTTCGAGTCAAGCAAACAATTTTGCTCCATTAGATTTACTCACATGTGTGTCTTTCCCGCCATAAAATAGGCAATAAATTTACATCAACATGTATCTTAAATGAAGCTTGCTAAGTGCAGCATGAATTGCTGGCATAATTTCAAAGTGGGCTCACAATTTTTTTTTAGATTTGTGTTCAAGAGAAACCATAAACACCATAACCAAGGAAAAAGCAACTGGAGCAATTATGAACTGAGCAAGTTGCAATACATTATATAGTAACTGCAGCACAAAGAAAATAATATTCTAAATTGCTCTCCTTTCACGCCTGTATTGGGATATAGCTATTACAGGTTAACAAGTACTGGCAAAAAAATTATAACAAGAACATATACTAACGTACAGGAAGTGCCAGGCTCTTAAGAAAGTTGCCGCCTTCCCATTTTTCTTGTGAAAAAGTGTGTTACTATTCGTATTATGCTTCCCACACATACACTGCTGCACATAAAAACTGGGCAGCTCTGCAGAGCACTACTGCGCAGTTTTGTTCTGTTGTTCCCTGCAATGTAACAGCCCGGCATTTGCCATGGCCAACTTGCGATCACATGCAGTTATGCACACAGAGAGCAAAATTTGAGGGTTACGGCTAGATAAAATTTATATCATCCAAAGGTTGTAAAGAGGAAAGTAATTGATCAGGAAAAAACTCTCAGGACATTTCCCACAGCCTCAAAGAAGTCGTCTAAGATGCTACCGGATCCACAGTCACTGTCAGAGTTGGCAATTTTATCAGTTTTGCGTCTTCCTTCAAAAGGTGCGCTCTTAACCATTCCTGAAAGGTTAGAGAGTACCACAAAAAAAAGTTGAGACACAGCACTGAACTCTATAAGCACTCTGTATCTGTCTAGCTCTTGGAATGACTTGCTTCAACAGCTGTATGTGCCCCTGTCATGTGGCTTAAACCCAACATGCCTCTTAAAGTCAGTGCCCTTCAGGTACATCCTGTACTGGCATCAGGCTCCAGTGCTCATTCAAAGCTGCGCACATGCCGTCTGGTTCAGTTCTTCAGAACTTTTTGATAATATCCCCACAAAAGCAGGGGAATTATCTTTGAAAACCACATGACAGGGACAGCATGTAAAAGAAATATATCACATACCACCCTGTTGAGAAAGGCTGCTGCCAACACTGAACGAGTATCTTGAACACACAAAGCAAAACAAACAATGCTTAATAATAAATAAGTATACTCGCATAAAATTTAAAATAAAAAGGATAAAATGAGAGTTGTGCAGAGAAAACTGCTGCAGACACAAATACAGTATGTACAGCAGACTGTACTTGGCTCTCGTAACAAGGTCACACACTTTGGCATGAAGAACTGCAGCAATATGCAGTAAGTAGCTTTAAGGTAAGCAACTTGTTTGTTTATGAAGCTCGGCTGTAAACACAGCAAGTTTGATTATGGTGAAATGCAGGGGTAAAAATAAATAGTTGCACTAACCACCACTTTTATAACAGATCATCCATAAATAAAACATGGGAGATTGCAATGCATGCAGCACATAGTAGGAAGAGGGAACGACGGGTGCACAATGTAAGGGAATGTGGTTCATTTAAGTGCAGACTGAATTCTCTACAATCACTACTAAAAGTGCAATTAAAGCCAAGACTCGGACCTATTGACACGATTAATACATAAACATTTCTTCGCAAGCTCTACAAAATAGAATTACAAAGGCTTCCTCATTGAGGTACTCCACTGACACTACTAATTCATTGGCACATCAATTAGGTTGTCAAATCACAAACTTCACAGTGCATTTGTTCAAGCATGGCCCTGATTAAGCTCTCCTAAAAGCAAGCTTCTGTACTAAGGGCTGTACGGGCAGAACAAGATTATTATTTTTTCTTTTTTTGTGTAACCAAACTTAACGAATGTACTAAGGGCTGCAAGCTGGCCTGCATAATGACCAATCCCAATTCCCTTTTACAGATGAATTCCACTACCAACTTCACTACCTAAGCACGGCAAATCTGCAATGCCTGCAGATCATACACACGCACCAGACACCGTGTAGCAGATGTGCAACCGCCACCAGTGACCTCTTAAGCCACATAAGTCAATAAATAAGTGACACTAGCTACCAGAAATGTGCAGCTTCCTCTTTAAGCTTGACCATCTTAGGCAAGGCGCAAGGCTGCTGAAGGCATAAAAATGCAACATTAGCAGTAAGACAACCACAGCGGCGACCCTAACCATCCATCTCCTCCATCCTGCAGTGAATGGCAGTCTCCACAACCTCCAGGCTGGCGTAGTCCAACTCTTTGATGAGGCACAGCACGGCTGACAGTATGTTTGCATTCTGCAAGACAATGCCAAAATGAGAAAAGCAAGCAGTGAGTGAATGCAAGGGAAAAAATTTGCCTTTTCATCCTCAATGTGCAATGAAATGAAAGTGATGATATGCATCATCTTCACATATGTGGGCATTTGTTCCACACTTGGACTCCTTTATATTGTCAGTTCTCACATTCCGAATTTTTTTTCTACTGCTCATTCTGCTACCTCTGCTAATTACCACATATGCCAAAACAAGTTGAGCAACAAAACAGACTTTTAAGAGTAGTCTTAGCTCAGACCGCAGCTACAAGCTACAGCCAAAGTAAGTATACACGACAAAACACATTCCCCTCACAAAGATATGTTTACAGTGACCACAGCTCTCCTCAAAACACCACAGCACTGGCTCCACCTTACCCTTATTTCTTTAGTTAGTTATTTGTTTGCCCACAATTTATTGTGGCCCAACAAATACACGTCACAAAGCAATGTTTGCTGAGCCTGGCCACTCAAAGTTTTGCAGGGGGTAGAAAAAGGAGCTGCCAACGCACTGACCCTGTTTTTGCCACCCTTGGGCAGCAGGCGAGTCGGAGAGCCCTTCTCAGCTTTGTGCGACCTGTGCACTTCGGCATACATGGCAGCACAGCCCCTCACGTTGCCGTCACCCGGTGGCGGCGACATCAATGCATCTGATTCCAGGGAAGAATGCGTGTGCAGGTACTCCACGGAGGAAAACCTTGAGAAATATACATACTTTTTTTTAATTTCCAACAAGGCGGCTTAGACACAAATATCTCCCAAATTTCAATACAGTTGTAACACTCACACCACGCATACAGCCTTCTGTCCCTGCCCTTTTGTGCAGTATTACTTCCTCTGGCGAATTAACTACAGGACAGGCACATTCTGTAACGTCAGTTTATCGCATTGAAGAGAGAAAACATATGCGTAGAATGCTGCATAGATGGCAACGTATCCATGGAATTTTGCGACGAATGTCAGTTTCACTGCTAAGTCTTCATTGCAGCTTCATGCCAATTATGAGCTATTGTACCTACAGCCCCGGGTGAAGCTCGGAAATCTACAATCCAACAAATCAGGCTGCCACTGAACTGGCCACCTGCTTGGCTGTGAGACAACATAGTCCAATACAGCTGAGCTTGTAAGAATTTGGTTTTTAGCAGTGTGTCCTTTCAGGTAGAGACATCAAACTGCTTAATTTCCATGCTGTATATGCCCAGCATACTGCAGTTACTCGCATAATGAACTCACTTCTTTTGTCACAAGAAAACTTAGAAATCTGGGTGGGTATTTATCATACAGGGCAACATATCAGAAAAATTTTTTTAATTTTGACAACCCAAGTAGTAAATGAGTTCAATACGTGAGCACATTTATTATGCAAGTAAGTTATTCAAAACTCCAGCACATACGAAGTGAGAAGGTCTCATAACGCTACAGAATAAGGAGCAAAAAATGAACTACTTAGTGAGGGCAGTGATGAAAGCAACAACCACCTTCTACTGGGAAATAAGATGGCCTTACCGTCGAGTGTCACCTAGTTGAGCGCTGCTCTGTCTTGCAGCTACAGGGTCGTCCCCTTCAAAAAGGGCCACTGGATCGCAAGTGATTTCTGCACTCTTGCGCAACCTGCACAAGAATAACAACTTTGTTCAACAGTCATTAACGACTTAGATGGGCTCATGTCACACACACAAATTATTAAGCAAGCTGGGGTGTAAAAGCGGTGAAGAAGACAAGAATGAACAAAATGACAAAGTGCTGAATTCCTCCATCCTCACCTTCTGCACTGCTTTCATTCCCCAGTTACGAGCCAACTGGCCCGTACTGCTACCTGCAGAAGGCTCAGAGATGCCTCTAGGGCACTTTATGTGTGTCTTTGTAGGAGTTAGAAGCTGCTCTAAGGTAAGCCGCAGTAGAGGTCATGCAATGAGTGGACATCTGGACAGTGCAGTGAAGGAAAGGATTAAGAAAGGAGTGAAAGGGGCACGATTATGATAGTCAGTAATCTGTAATTACAGCACAGCTGTTTTAAACTCGCCGGATGATTATGCTGCTCTATAAATGCAATTGTTTACTGCTGCACCAGTGCCGCCAAGATCCAGCTGTGTAAGCCGTAGAAGCAGAAGTGCACCACCGATGTCAACAAGATCCAGCTATGAAAACCACTTGAACACTACAGTTTACATTAACAAAACTTCTACATTAAAACGCAAAAATCACCCACGCCAGCCGCACTGTAATAAAGCACGACTGTGTATCGTGATTGTGCAGCGAATTTTAGTGCGAAAGAACTATTGGCCTCATAACCTGGAAAATGCGGGTATGGGGTGAAGCCTGCGAAGTTAGTCACGTGATGCGGGAAACGGCGAGAAATAAACGAGACTTTGAATGAGGGTGACCTTGGGCAAGCTGGAGAAATAAAATAAATACTGCCACGACTGTGTTTTGAACCCGGAGCGGTGCAAACAGATCAGCTTCTTTGGCCTCAGCACGAGAGCGCTACGCTATCGCACAGCCGATCACACCTCGTGTTAAACTGCAATATACTCTCGCGCTGTGCATGGCAAGTCGTCGTTGTCTTCAACTTCCATCTGTGCACAGTAATGAAAGGAAAGGAAACGTGCTTTCAATAGCGCTTTCAAGTAGGTGGCTTTGGTGTCCACCTGCAAAAACCTGGTTTCGCAAAATATTTCGTGGTTAGCAAAGCTAAACCGCCAGCAATTTTGTTTTTTGCTGCACTAACTCCTGCAGTCAACAGCAATTTGAAAAAAGAAAAGTGCCAATCACAACAATCACAACCATGAGCTAGACACGACCTTTATCTCTGAGATATTCCCACTGGAATTAACTGGGGTTCAGAGTTTTGTAATTTGTGATAAGTCCATCCCAAATATCAGACAGCTTGAACACGCGTCCAACACAACACATTGTTTAAAGTTTCACGTGCTGATTTCATGTAAGGTGGTGAAAGGAATGAAGGATTAAACCTGACGGGTTCTAGTATTGTATAGTGCAGTGATTACCATTTGCTCACATCACTGTAGAAATACACACATATCCATTATATTGCGTACCTTTTTCATGTTACTATCAAAAAAGAAAAGACTTAAGAAGGTCCCTTTCTTCTATTTGCGAGTGCGTGAAATCAAAGCACACCAGAATCAGAAGCACTTTAGTGTCAGGCAGGTAGTGTACTGGCAACAAGTACAAAGTGGCACGCCAGCAAAGTGGTGCAGGAGGTCTGACGGCGGACATGGCTTTTTTTGGGACTAGGAAAACTTGAGCCATATGGTGATTAGCTGGTAACCCATTTGTAGCATGTATTATTTAAGGAAGATATTAAATTTGCTAACCATCAAATATAAGACTAGACTGAATAGACAAAGTATGATGACTAACTTGCTTACACAATAAATTATTAAGGTTTGAGGCCACTTTCACGAAGAAAATTCTTAACAGCAGATAAAAATGAAAAATTAGTTGCCTGTCTTTAAACAGACACTGTGTCATCCTAGCCACAACATTAAAACAGATGAGCATTTTTTTTTTCATTTTTAAAAACATTTACTAATTTTACATCTGCCGCCAGCAAACATAACTTTAATTTACTTCATCGCAAGTTAAATTACTTTTGTTGTTATACAAGACTGGAGTTGTGCAATGAGCCAAAATAATTACAACAGCATCAATTGTCATTGTCTAATAGTGGAATGACCAAAAACGATTCGTAAAGGCATCTTTTGAGAAAAAATTCAGCAGTAAGAAAACAAATTGTATAATTTTACTTATTGTGGTTCATACACAATATATGCAGGTATATAATGTGCAGGTATATAAGAACTAATTGCACTAAGTTTAAATTAAAAATTCTGCACAGGAATGCTATAAGAAGTGGCAAAAAGTGAGTTTCAAAAGAAAAAGAGTAGGAACAACTAGAAGTGCCATAAACCAATGAGCCACCATATTTGTTGCCCAGCTCCTCCTTAGTATTGCTTTTCCGTGATTTTGCTCGTGTGGCAACTCACTTTTTTTTCTTCTGGTCTTTTCAATATCAGTAGACCGAAAGGAAAACTTCAACATACACTGCTGGTCACCCGTCAGACAAGTTTTTTGTGTTAGCAGACCAGGTTTTGTCCAAATGTGCTTCAAAGCGTCTAGCATACATCTGTTACTTATGTGGAAATGACACACGCCATCATACAAACCAAAGCTCAGTATTCCGACATAACCACCTGATGTGTTCCAAATGTCTTGCACCGCTTTCACGAGTGTTTTAGTTATTAAATACAAACAAGACACACATGGATGGTAAGAATTATATTACACGTTTAAACTGAAAAATTAACACGAAAAAAATAATAATGCAAAAATGAGGGTTTTATATGGCTAAAAAACTTTTGGTTTAGCAAGAGCTGCAGGGGCTTACAACTTTGGCTGTAGCTTTGCAACGGTGTTAGTCAGAAACAATTTTTTTAGCACTTCATTCATGAATGAATCAGTGTTTCGATGAAACGAAATTAGAAAATGAATTTTACCAAAAATATTGCACTTTAAAAGTGGCCTCATAACTTGGATTGAATGCTTTACATAAGCATTCAATTTAATACATTCTTTCAAGCGCTGACAATATTTACAAAAGCGCATGGCAAATAGCTGCACTTTTTAAGTCATTTCAAATCAAGAAGCTTAATATCTTGCATGTTGAAAATTTCTTAATAGTATCCTCAGGACTGACTTGCCCTATCAGTCAATGATAAAATTTGCCAGAATAGCTCATTACCATAAAATCTCGTGTAAGGGCCGCACCCCCGGTAGTGAACTACATAACCGAGAAAAATAAAATTTTTTTTTTTTCATTCGTGTATGGGTCGCACCTACAAATTTCACTCCTGAATTAAAGAAAAAAGTGAGGCCCTTACATGAGTTTATAGATATTCATCAATATGTTTGTAATTATCTATAACACTTTAAATCCCACTAACATAAACTTTAGTTCACCAGTCGCCTGAAACACAAACAGTAAATGCTCATTCAGTACTGTGGAACGAAAATATGGAATTCAGTACCGATAACAGCAAAAACCATAACTCTTAATTTTCTGTAAAAAGTTTTATTTTTCTAAAATCAAGCAAACAAGTTCTGCACTCTTATAGACTGCCATTGTTTTATAAATAAGCTGCACCAGAAGCAAATGTTCAGTCCCAATGTTTTTATTATTACTGCGTACACATGCACAGTTTATGGGCCTGCGTGAGCTTGAGCTACTGGCCCAGCAGTTGCTTGCATGTGAGTGTCTATACACTAGAACTGCATAAAGTTTGCATATGTCCCACCAATGAGCATGCGCGCAAAGCAAGACTGACCTTCTGCCCGAGTGATCCATAAGTGTCTGAACCCGTGCATGAAATGCGTGCTGCTCAGCAGGTGACATGCCCTGGCATGATACGTGGCTGTCCTGAGGCATGTTGGGGAGCACAGGGGAGCAGGCTGCTTCAGCCAGCCGTGGAGGCTCTTTGCATGGAGTGCTGCACAAACACCAATGTTCCCGTGGTCTCACAAATGGCTGACGGCCAAGCTAAAAAATGACGATTTACACACAAGGTGCAGCCAATTGTTGCCAGGGATAAAATGTGCAAAGTGCACAAAACAGTGCCAGGTTTAATACAATACCGGGCAGATGTAGGAGTGGAGGATGCCACACTTTCAATCATGAAGGTGGCCGTAATAGCAAGTGTCATTACAAACAAAAGGAAGAACTGCGAATGAAAGACACAGAATTTCAAAGAAAGATTGCAGCAAAAAAGGCTAGGCAACTGGAAGAGTAGTGCAAGCTGCAAGACACTGTATGCAAGGAGAGAAAAACATGCATGCTACATTTCTGGTCATCAAAACTGAAATCCTGCCACAGGTCCTAAAATACACATAAGGGCTAATATACAAAGTGCTGTCCAATTGCAAAAAAGACTCACAAAAATTGCTTGACTTCTCTCCTTCTCACAAAGGACCAGTGCATCACAGTGGGCCGAGTGTCAAAGCAACAAATAATAGAAGTGAGCGCAAGTGTATCCACTGCAGATGCAACGCCCCCAGTGAGCTGATAACAATGAGCCAAGAGAGGGTGGAAAAGACTGATAGCCAAGGGCTCAACTTTACATATTATAGTGAAAGACAAGGAGCCGACTAATGGGCGACTCTCTCTGAACTGCATGCCCTCCTCGATGTAGACATTAGAGTCCTTCCACCTCAAATTCACACAAAACAGGCAACCTCATCCATGCAAACTGAAGTACCAATTACAAGCTTTACTTTCAGGCACTGCAACAGACTGTCTTGATAACAAGGGAAGCAAACACCACAAATTAAAGAAGCTCACAGCTACCATTAGAAAAGATACAAGATAAGCTGGTGAAAACTTTAATAAATAAAATACAATAAGTAAATAAAACAAAAGAGGACACACGGGACGAGAAAAGGCAGCACTCACTGCACTTAGCTGCACTGAGCATCATCATCATCAGCCTGACTACACCCACTGCAGTACAAAGGACTCTCTCCCCCATACCTTTACAATTAACCCTATCCTGCGCCAGCTGCGGCCACCTTATTCCCGCAAACTTCTTAATCTCATCCACCCAGTAGCAATGCATAAATTCAGGGTATTCCATTCAGTTCTAAATGCCAGAACACAACACCTGCGAAGCACAGAAGTCACAAACATCCTCACTTGTTTACAGCAGGGCTTTGGAAGGCAGCCGGTCTGTTCGGCACACTAGCTTCTATGGCAGGCACATCCACTTCCAGGTCCCTGGGGCGCGAGGCATTGCTGTACTTGTGATGCACATCCTCAGAGCCATTCTGGTGGGTTTGTGGTGGACTGTGTCTAGATGGTGGCTGGCTGCTTGGATGCTGACGGTTGTTGTGATTGCCAACAGGTGCTGCTGGCGGCGACTCTTCTTCTGTAGCACCAGTGGCACCCAAAGTTGGAAGAATCAACACAGCCCCTTGCACCTGTGCTCTCTCAACTTCGTGACTTTGAACAGCTGGCATGAAGTAAAGAAAAAAAGGAAACAACTTTTGAGTGAACAAGCATATCTCCATGTCGTCGCACGACGAAAACTTGATTATTGGTAATAAGTTCCAAGGCATTGTCTATAACTTATTGCTGGACCCAACATATTCAATTTAGATGCACGGTTTCAGACTACAATGCACATCTTTCACTCACACAGGTAGTGGTTAGCAACAATCGTCAATACATTTGAGCATCACTTTCACTAACTGAGCAAAACTGCTCTTAGGTTTAAATTGGACACGGTTAATTAATTACTTGGCAATCCCTGTTCTGATAACTAGCCGAAAGCAATGGCAGAAGCAGCTCTATAGTTATAAAAACCTAGTTTGCAATATTGCATCGTGTATTTTCATGTTGCACTGAAACATTTCAGTTAATTTTATTATCATGTAGAATGCAAACATGCTCCACTAGATGACAGCAATGACATTCACAAGCATGGCAAGCAGTCTAGGGAACACATGCAAGGGACTCACTCTGATTGTCCAGTTTCTGCAGGCTTGGAAGATGCCTTAGAACTGTCATCCTGTAGTTCTCATTTTCCGCACAAGGGTTATCAGCCAGCCAAAGGTTCTTTAGCTTGGGAAGATCTTTTAAGTACAGAACTTCGTTCAAGTCTTGGATATTGTTCTTCCGAATGTAAAGCTCTTGGAGATTCTTGCAATGCGCGAAGTCGGCTAAGGTGCTGATATTGTTGACGCTGGAAAAAAAAATAAGAAAGCATCCGAAATCAGAACACGGAAAGCCGACAAGTGTGAACTGGGGCACGAGCCCGCAACAACTTCTTGCTTGATTACTTGTTTACATTTTTTTCAGGGAAAACGTACCTCAGCGAGAGGACCTCGACATGAGACATCTTTCGCACAATGCTGACATCCTCCAACTCGCTACCCCTGCAAGAACAAACGGTTAAGTAAAATCGAACGACTACTCATTACAGCAACGCTGTCGGTATGGAAACTGAATTTACCAGCAGTTTAGTTTTCGGACGCTCTTCAGGTCCTGAGCTCGCGTACGTGAAAGTACGCAATTTTCCGTGAGCACACTCATTGCCGATTTCCCGGTAGATCCTGAGCAGAGTTAACAGGTCAGTATTAAAAAAAACGCAAAATCAACGCGTCGACGTCTATTTTCTTACCTTCTTAAAGCACCAGTACAGATTTCGCTTCTTTGGGTACGTTCAGGCTGATAGCCATCACCAAAGGCATTCGAAGAACCACCTAATGCAGAGCGTTGCTACACGAGTAGGTGCCAAAGCAGGTCCGCCGGTCCTACGGCGCGGCGATTTTCGATGAAGGGCCTTGTGTATACCATGTTAGGCAATGAACACGAACACGCTGGACAACTGGCAGTCATCACACGGCGGGCGAGAAGGATAGGCCGACAATTTCACAATCACGCGCTTATCGCTGCAATTATGCTCAGGAATTCAGCCTCGTTGATCGGACGCAAATAAATAACGAATAATTTTTGTATGCATTGCCTTGACAACAAGACCGCGCCGCGGAACGTCCACTACATTTGCACAGAACACGTAAACACCGCTTCGCCATTTACGGCGCACTCTACCTGTTGGAGAGCACCGTATCTGGACTGCGTGCACCCGTAAGTTCCCAAATAGGTCCGCGTTGTCATAACGCACGCGCCGACGTCTGAACCGCGAGCTCTTATCTTTGTGCTGTATATTGTTGTCCTATTGCTTGACTCGGTACTAGAGCAAAATATGTGTGCCGAATCATTCGCAGTGTCATTCGTTACCACATTGCGCGCTAACAAAGTGGTCGTCAAATGCGGAAGAACACAATTCTGTCACAGTGAGCGGTGGCCCGCACTGGCCGAAACTACCATGGCCCAGCCCGGGCGCCGGTTGTATGGGCAGGTCATGGGTCAGGCGCAGGTCGCTGGCGTTTGAGAGCCGTTATTGTTTGAGCAAAATATAAGTGAAGCTGTGTTTCCCTGCGCTGGCTGACATGCTTCCAATTAGCGGTGCTTGTCCGTGGGTCTGGCTCGGACTGAAAGCCGAGGAACTGAAGTGTTGATTGGTTGGCCTCAAATAAAGATGGCACATTATTGAAAGGCCAGCGCGCTGAAATAAGTTTTACTCATACGTTTTAATACGTGAGTAACAGCGTAAAATGATTCCCTTGGTTTTAAAATCTATTGGCTTCCTATTTGTCATTATGCACAATGTCTCAAGAAGGTTGTACGTGGAATAAAAGGGTATGACGTATATAGGAGCATGCGTATTATAGCGACTTCTAAAACCACATCCTACATCCACAGAAGAAGAATTTCTAAAACTGAATTGCAGTCACAGCGCCACATCAGATAGGCTTGAAATATTCATTAGAGTTGATGTGTTTGTACCAGCACAGGATCGACGGTCTGAAACAATCGCTAGATTTCAAACACAAAAATTTTCGACATCATGCATGTTATGGAAACCTGAGAAGTTACTACTAATGCAAGAAAACAAATTAAAAAGGAACAAGCTGCACATTATTTGCCACTGCAGTAAAAAATGACCAATGGGAACTTTTCTGCTACGTGCCTCTTTTGCGTACCATGTAAATTTGTGGTTCATAATGCTGCGCAGGAACCTTATACTCGCGGCTTTAAACGTGAACAACTATAGCATGGTGAACTCATGTGCACCTCCCCGTCAAACGTATACAGCCCAAAGTGCACTATTGTGTAAGGCTCTGGATAAATTTCAACCGATTTTTAACGTACGTGCACCGATGTGTATATTTCATCCCCATCGAGAACCGGCTCCAGTTGCTGGGACTGAACCCGAGAAAAGCAGGGAGGGTCCTTGTTAATTAAAGTACATGTTTCAAGAATCATATACAATGCCTCTAAGAACGTTAAAGTCCCATGTTCCACCTTTTTGGAAGTAGTAACTATAGTCTTGTACCCACCCGCTGCCAACCCTGTGCACCGCATGAAAGGGCTCGATTTTGGGTCCAGTGGCCCTGAATATAGTGAAGTTCACTATAGCCCCGAGGCAGCCACTGCCACAGCCCGCAGAAATGGGACATATGCGCAGTGCATCTGCTAGATGACCTCACTCGCCAAGTACTCATATATACCCGACCCATGACCACAGTACGTGCGGGGAAAAGGCCACAACTATAAAAATTAAGCGCCATTGCCAGGGACACTGTAAAGAGACTAATAATAATAATTGGTTTTTGGGGAGAGGAAATGGCGCAGTATCTGTCTCATATATCGTTGGACACCTGAACCGCGCCGTAAGGGAAGGGATAAAGGAGGGAGTGAAAGAAGAAAGGAAGAAGAGGTGCCGTAGTGGAGGGCTCCGGAATAATTTCGACCACCTGGGGATCTTTAACTTGCACTGACATCGCACAGCACACGTGCGCCTTAGCGTTTTTATGGAGGAAAAACGCTAAGGCGCCCTCGCAGGAGAATCTTCACTATCCGTAAGAATTTAAGAAAATTAAGGAGTCTATTGCCGAAAAAACAAGCAGCTAGAATAGCGGGTTCAGAGTGCTCATGCGCAAAATATTTTAAGACGTTTGCGTTGGGGCAGTTGCGGCTTTTGTGCACTTGGCGTGAAAACATGGCGGCGTCCTTCCAAAAGAAATAATAAGTGGTTTGGGGGGAAAGGAAATGGCGCAGTATCTGTCTCATATATCGTTGGACACCTGAACCGCGCCGTAAGGGAAGGGTAAAGGAGGGAGTGAAAGATGAAAGGAAGAGAGAGATGCCGTAGCGGAGGGCTCCGGAATAATTTCGACCACCTGGGGATCTTTAACGTGCGCTGACATCGCACAGCACACGGGCGCCTTAGCGTTTTTCCTCCATAAAAACGCAGCCGCCGCGGTCGGGTTCGAACCCGGGAACCAAAAGAAAAAAGCCCTCCACTACGGCACCTCCTCTTTTACTCCCTCCTTTATTCGTTCCCTTACGACGCGGTTCAGGTGTCCAACGATATATGAGACAGATACTGCGTCATTTCCTTTCCCCCCCAAAAAACAATTATTACTGAAGCGTATCTGTCTCATATATCGTTGGACACCTGAACCGCGTCGTAAGGGAACGAATAAAGGAGGGAGTAAAAGAGGAGGTGCCGTAGTGGAGGGCTTCGGAATAATTTCGACCACCTGGGGAACGTGCACTGACATCGCACAGCACACGGGCGCCTTAGCGTTTCAGCCGATTCAGCATGCAATCCTCGAGATTTCCGGTCGGCACATGATTGCCCGGTGTCGTCGTGTTTTCCCGGCAACTGATGTTACCTTTCGCAATGACTTACCCTGCTTTCCTGTTGTTTCCTTCGCTGGCTATGACTTACCTTTATCTTTCTGAGGCGAGTACTACATTTGCCTAAACACGAGAAAAGGTACCAGAGAAGCGCGGCGGTGGCGTACCCCAGGTCAACGCCAGATCGTGAGCGCAGGATATGCTGTACAGCGCTTCGTGGTGCCGGCTTTCTCATTGCGACACTTAAATAACCGGTGGTTCACCTCTCATCTAATTTCAACCGTCGAAGGGTGCACACAATAATGTACCACCGGCTTATAAGTTCGCGTCACGCGACACCGCAAATACGAAATCCAACGCTGACGGAGCGCTCGCCTCGGCTATGTTGGTAGTTCTGCATTCTAATCTTTGTCGCCACCTTAGTCTTTCAGGCCTTCCGTGCGCTAGCACAGCGCGGTTCCTGCCGCGGCGTGTTTGCTTTTGCATCTGGGCTGACTGTCTGGGCTTTTGTCCCGTCACGCGCACTCGCCGGCGATATGCCGGCCCAACTGTGCAGCCGTCGAAGGCCGAATTTCTGGACGCGGCCGCCTGCTGTCCAGGAGCCAGCGGCGGGAATACCAGGAGAGCCAGCAGCGGAGGCCTTGGCAGCTGCTCAGTCACCTCCCCCCCCCCCCCCCCTCCTCCCCGCGCGCGGCTGCCGATAAGCGGCGGCCGGGTAACGCTATCGCGTTCTACACTTAAAAACACTGCAGCAGGAGCGGACAAGATCCAGAACTCCCTGATCCGAAATCTCAGCGACGATGCAATCGACCAACTAACCAAATACCTCAACACACTCTGGCAAAAAGGAAGAGTTCCGGCGGAATGGAAACATGCCGTCGTTGTAATGATTCCAAAGCCAAGCAAGAAGCTACAAATAGAGAACCTCAGGCCGATATCCCTCATGTCGTGCCTGGGAAAACTCTACGAGAAAGTAATCACCAGACGAATTCAATCTTACCTGGAGAAAGAGCAACTGTACCCGGACAGTATGTTTGGATTCAGGGCCAACCTCTCTACACAAGGCGTGCTACTCCAACTCAAGGAGGAAGTGCTCGAGACGATGCCAAAAGCGTGCGAAAACATGGTCATGGCCCTCGACATAAAAGGGGCATTTGACAATGTGAGCCACGCGGCCATCATGGAGGGCATAAACAATACCAACTGCGCGAAGAGAACCCACGACTACATCAGGGACTTCCTAAGCAACAGAACAGCAACAGTGGGCCTGGGCGAGCTGAGAAGCGACGTCTTTCACACCCCCTGCAAAGGCACGCCCCAAGGATCCGTCATATCGCCCGTCCTCTTCAACGTGGCAATGATTGGCTTAGCAAACAGACTAAAGAAGATCCAAGGTATCCAGCACGCGATGTACGCCGACGACGTCACAATCTGGACCACTCAGGGATCACTCGGTGAAAAGCAAGAGAGGCTGCAAGAGGCTGCCACCTGCGTGGAAAACTACACCAAAGAACGGGGCCTACGTTGCTCGACGGAAAAATCGTAACTCCTCAGAATTGGCAAACATCCCACCCAGGCAACACTAGAAGTCACCCTCGAGGGACAACACATCCCCAAGAAGAACATGATTAGAATTTTGGGAATGTGGCTGCAAAGCAGCCGCAAGTGCAGCCACACCATCAGCCTGCTAAGCAAGGCAGCGGAACAGGTGAGCCGCATGATCAACCGAGTCTCCCAGAAAAGACACGGAATGAGAGAGGAAGACACCCTCAAACTCGTCAACAGCCTCATCGTCAGCCGAGTCACGTACTCCCTGCCGTACCACGCAACCACCAAGGCGGAAAGAGAGCAAGCCGACACCATCCTCAGAAAGGCTTACAAGACAGACCTCCACCTACCCAGAAACACGTCCAATGAGAAACTCCTGCAGTTGGGCGTCAGCAACACCTTCAGCGAACTCGCGGAAGCACTGCTGGGTGCACAGACCATCAGACTCGGAGGCACCCCCGCAGGACGGGCGCTCCTGAAAAGGCTGGGTCGGGACACGCGCGGACTAGCCGATAGATACGCAGAGGTTCCGAATCACCTCAGAAAATCCTTTAACATAGGGCCTATGCCAAAGAACATGGACCCTAATCTCCACGCAAACCGACGCAAGGCTAGGGCAGAATACGTCGAACGAACGCTAGTACCAAAAGACAACACTGTCTACACAGACGCTGCCGTCTATCCATGCGGAGCAGAACATGCAGCCGCAATGGTGGTAGTAGACAACGAAGGAAACCTAGTGACGAGCGCCACGGCGAAAGTCGCTGGCGCAGCGGAGGCCGAGGAAATTGCCGTCGATGGCGGCAGCAGAAGGCTATAGGACCGGCCGCCCCCTAAATATTCTAACAGATTCGAAAGAAACGTGCAAAAACTACACGAAGGGCAGAATTAGCAAAACGGCCCTCAGGATACTCAGCGGGGTAGCCCCTACCGAGTTAAACAAACCCAGACACAATCTGATTTGGATTCCAGGCCACGCGGGGGTAGAGGGAAATGAAAGGGCAGACAGCCTAGCTCGAGGCGAAGCAATCCGAGCAGGACAGTCTAACGCCCCGGAGTTCCATCTGCAAGCCTGCGAAGGGCGATACGCAGAACTTTTAAACTTACACAGGGGGATCAGAATCAAATATCCACCACCACACAAAGCTCTGACAAAGGAGGAGGCCACCATCTGGCGTAGACTACAGACAAACACCTTCTCCAACCTACACATACTCAACAAAATGTTCCCATCACAATACAGGGCCTCCTGCCCTTGGTGCGGAGCCACACCCACACTTTATCACATTACTTGGGAGTGCGAACGCAACAAAGCATTCCACAAACACGAACACCCGAGTGCGGAGCAATGGGAGAGCCGTCTCACCAGCAGCGAGCTCATGGCCCAACGGGCCTTAGTGAGGCATGCGGGCGATGCAGCACGGCTCAGTGGAGCCCTGGAATAGGGGCCCACCCATGCTGAAGAGAAGACTCCGATCGCCAGCGCCAAGAATGAAGACGACGGAGCTTTAGAATCCGCGAATCTCTTGAATGGATCAATAAAAGCTTTCACTCACTCACTCACTCTACACTTAAAGGCGAAGCTTAAGCGTCCTCCAAGTTAATTTTTTTCTTGAATTCTGGAACTCCGAAATAATACTTCGAAAATATTAGCGGTTTTCGAATATTGCTATTCCCTTCGAAGCTCGCGAATCGAATATTCGCACAACCCTATACTACACAGCTTTCACAGAAACTTTGTAGTTGAAAAAAAAAATCCGGACTAAGGCGAATTCAACTACGAAGTTGCTATGAAAGCCGATTAGGTTTCCCTTGTAGCTGTACAGCTGCGCTTAGATGCCAATGAGTTAATTACTCCTTCATCGCGCTTAGGCGAAAAATGGCACCAACGAAAAATGAAAGTTCCGTGTGTTTCCAAGTGCAGCGGAGGGAAAGAGCCAATCGTCGTCCAGGAAAGCGGCCGAAAAACTGGTCTGCGTGGAAGGGCGTGCAAAAGGGTGAGGAGGAGACTATATAGGAGGTCGTGTGCAGGTATTTTCAAATTACCTAGGTACTTTTGGTCCTACTTGCATTGCAGCTGAAGTGCAATTCTTGAAATGGCAGGCAAGAGTGAGTTGCAGGAAGTGCGACACCTCCTGTCACACCTAAAGAATGAAGGCATCTGTCCTCCTTACAATGGTTTATAACAGCATTCAGTAAGCTCTTTTGCCATGTGGGCATTAAGCCAAACTGTGCTATGAAACAGTTTCCACTGAATGAAATTGTCATCCAAAAAATTTTAAACAAGGTATTAGCCTACAAAATAGGCAATTTATTATTACCACTACATACAAGTCCCCATCCCATAATTATTGCCTGGCAGCCCTTCCAGGAATAGTTGGTAATTTACGCTGATGGCCTAGAACAAAATTTGGAATAACTTTTTTTCATAGCTGCATTTTGCGGAAAAGTGTTAGTCTTTAGTCTGACCTACGTACCTGTACTGATGTTCGAAACTATTCGATTTGAAAGCAATTTTTATTATTTGGATTCGCTTTGCTACCAGAGATGCGACATTTGCAAAGCTCTTGTAGTTCATGGTGTATTCACACATGGACATTAAAATCAGGAATGATAAAAATTACGAGCGGACTGAACCATAATGCTCCAAGGTGACAGAGAAACAGCTGTGTGTCATTGGTTATTGTGGCACTAAGGCAGTTTGAACAATAGGTATTGAGATATTGTTTTCAATTGTAATTTGAGCGAATATCAGAGGGAGTGTAAAGATTCCCACAAGGTTTACAGTTTTACTGCACTACTGCAATTTAAGTGATGCAACACAGTACTTCCACCAGAATTATTTGTAAACAACTGCTTTACTGATCACTCACAGAGAGGTAACGTTAGAAACCACTACAGACAATGTGACATACCACAACAGAGAAGCAATAGCAGTGGTCATGCATCCACTGAAATTATGTATGTACATGTCAGTAGCCCAAAACTCTTGCAGATGCTATTCAGCAGCAGTTCACAAAATTGAGTAGAACCTCGGTGACACGAACGTAATGATACAAAATCGCAAAATTCCCGGCCGGAGTGCGTTGTGCACAATCTGTGACATTCCGGGTGTTCCGAACTCTCCCCCATGCCACTGCGGATGATACAAACGCGTGAGCCATGACCACACCTTCAAGCACTAAGCACTGCCCCTATAACACCAACACCACGATCACTAATCGTGTAGTACACACCGCGAGCAGTGAGCGGCGGTGCGCAACCTACACATCGCTGATGTCGTGATCGCCAGTTACACTGTATGTACCGCAAGTAACGAGCTGTGGCTGCGCGGCCATGAACAAATCCCGTCATCCGTAAACACGTCTGCATGAATGCATTTTCTATGCTTCTGCACGTTTTGTTCGTTTGAATGATACAAAATTTCAGATAATACGAATTTTTTGCAACCCCGTAAGATTTGTATCATTGAGACTCTACTGTACCATATTTACTCGCATAAAGAACACACCCCCAATTTTGTCATTGAACCTTTCTTAGTGTGTTCCACAGTTTCGCGCCATCCGCAGCACGCCGATAACATCACGGTGTGTAAATTTTTGACGAGAGCTCCTGCAGGGGTGGTGCAGTCGGCAAACTTGGCAGAGCGCTAAGACACTGTGCACCTTTGACAAGAGCGCCAGTGGCAGTGGCTGGCTCAACGCGATGCTGCACGCCCAGCTATGCCAGTGTATGCTTAGAAAGCCGGCGAGCACTCGAGCATCGGCGAGGAGAGAAGCGTAGCAGTCAAAACCAGAATGCTATAAAACATCCTCTGCGCTAAAATGCTATGGAGAAAACAGCACCTTCAGACCACCAAGGGATTTGGAGAGCTCGAGACAGGGAGAGCGAAAATACCTAACCCCTCTCATACCACCGCTAACACTCATTCACATTACACACTCGTAACTGCCCTGAGAGATTTTTAACCTCGTGTAAAAGCGCACACCCGACCTTCAGAGCCGATGTTCAGCATGTTCGCTTTATCTCGTCGTGACTGGCCGGCATCACCCATCACAAAACCGTCGGATTGTGCCGTGATACAGCAGACACCTTTCGAAGTGAACGATGCTAAACACCGACCACATGAACACGGCTGACTGCATGCTTTTGTTGATGATGGACAGACAGACAGGCATGCGATATGAAATTTCGACTCTCACAAAAAAAATGTCAGAACTTTGTTTTCCCCCATGTAACGAACCCTCTCATTGATGTAAACTTTGACGCCAACGTGTCAACTTTGACGCCAACGTGTCAACTTTGACTTTGAATTGATGTCAACTTTTTTTTTGAAAAAAAAAGTGAGTTTATTACAAGAGTAAATATGATAAAATAAAGACACGTCAGTAGACAAAAACTCCTGCAGCTGCTATTAAGCAGCAGTTCCCAAATAAAACACACAGAAAAGAAAAAAATGTATTGTCAAAACTTGCACCGCAGTTCCACAGCAGCCATTCAACACACTGCACGCATACAGAGAAGCATATAAATACACTCTTGCAAGACGTACAAAACACTCAATTTCATGTAATTTTTTTCTGGCAGTGTAGATTGGCTATGCAGTTTTTCTTGACTATACATGAAAGTGACTACTTTGCAGTTGTTACGGTGCTAGACAGATGGAGCCTTCTTGCTCTGCACAGGTAAGCCATACACAACCGGAGCAGCCCCAACAAGGTACTGCAGCTTGCAGCTCTTCCTACTCAGCCGAACAGCCGTGGTTATGTCTGGGATATGACCCTTGGAGCCCATTTCAGGAACCCAGTGCCCGAGAAAGGTTTCTGTAAACCTGTCAATGTCCTTGTCCGTGACATCCCAGAGACATCCCACCACGCTGGGGCTGCAAAGCCATAAATGAAAAACGATGGTCAGTCAAGATCACACACTTACACATATCTTTATTTGCATCAACAAGATGTAGTGTAGTGAAGCCCGTTGGCAGCCCTGTTGTAAGGCATTGGCAAAAAACTTTTTCTGAGTGAAACACCATATCTACAGGGTTGGTCAAAAGTTCCCAGGCCACAGGGTCTGCTTTTCAGTGGTATATCCTGCCACTTTTGATAGCAATAGAGCTATCAAGGTTCTCCTCAAAGGTAAGACTGATACTCCTCCTATTCTCTAAAGAGATTTTGGACTTTGGAAGTGTCAACAGCAATGGCATTGTATGCATGTTCAAATTAAGGAATATGAAACAATGATCTCTGCTTCAGTGTACACGAATTTAGAAGCATTCCTCCAAATTCACTCAGTCGAAAGATGAATTTGATATAGGTAACTGGAATTAGTGGGACAGTTACAAAAAAAATAAATAAAAAACCTGAATACTGAGCTGAGAGATTCAAGCTAATCTTCATACATATGTGTAACTTATACTTCAGCACCAAAGCATCTTCTCTACTTTAATCTGTGGTAAGAGTAAAAGGCAATAAACAATGCTTCAATAGTAAATCTCCAGTTTACTAAATAGTAACAAGTGCATGGCAGATGCAGTAAGACACCATGCACGAAAGTGCCCGTGGTAGTGGTATTTGTGGAAAGAGTAAATTCTTACGTGCCAAAGCTACACTCATGATGTAGATGTGAGCCTGGCTATATGGCCAACCAGGGCAAGAATGCCAAGCCTGCATCATGCAGCATGTCCTTGGCCATATGGCGCTACGGTGGCTGGTAGATTTTCGGCTAGACTGCGGGTTGCATTTTGTATCGTGCATCAATGATCCCACGTTTTCAGCGATTTTCATAGTCAGGAATGATCTACCGAGAGTGTGGGTTTCGTCATCGATGAATCAGTGTCCTGTGCACATGCGAACAACACCAGGTTGGTGTTTTTGACTAGGAAAATTTCATAGCAAGCGAGTGGAGCAACTTGGCATAGGCCTATTTCTGCATCGAGGGAAGGCAGTACAATATGTTCCGCCAAGGACATGGATGCACTCTTCTGCAGTGTTTTCTCTGTTGTCACGCATCACTCGCTTACAGTGTGGTCTTTGCAATCAACAAATTAGCGTACCATGCATCTCTGGATGCACTCTGGTGGCCGTTTTCACCAAAGGACATTACACAGCGAGCGAGTGATGCGATTTGGTGTTGGACTTGCTTCTGCATCGAGCCCAGGTAGTGTTCGTGCATGTTAGTGGTTGTTAAAGTCAAGAGCAGGAGTGGAAAACATGCCTAGGTGCAGAACCTGCATCCCTTGTAGTAGAACTTCCAGGCCCAGGCAAGCAATATTCGTGTAACAAAAGAAGGTGCCAAGGAAAAAAACTATAGCCTGTCCGCTTGCCTTGGCCTGCATCTTGCACATTCATGAGTAATGTTTGGATTGCTTTGGTTTATGGAGTTTAAGGTCCAAAGGTGACTCAGGCTATGAGAGATGAAATAGTAGAGGGCTCTGGATAATTTCAGCTTCCTGGGGATCATTAATGTGCGCCGTCATCGCACAGTACACAGGCCTCTAGTGTTTTACCTCCATAAACATGTGACCGCCGCAGCCTAGGTCGAACCCACATCTTTCATCATGAGTAATGTGTAAAAGCAAGCTATCTACATACTGCTAACTATATTCACTGTTATCTATACAGTGCATCTATACAGTCCATACAGCGCATACAGTACAGTCTCATCAGAGTGCATTTTGTAGTGTGCTTGTCTCCAAAACACCCACAAGCCATTTGTAACCATACGACGACGCACAAGAAGCATACGCCGTGCTTTTCCGTTCTTTGGGGGGAAGTTCGTGCACTATTTGCATAATAATTAAGAATATTTCCCTCTCCCGAAGTTTCAAACGTGACTTATTTTGTTGCCTCTTGCACTGCAGCTGACATATATTTATTCATGCTTATTCCTTGGTATCATTGGTCAGTTAACGGGGCTTATCATTGGTTTCTCTTTTTTCTCTTCACGCTGATCTTGTTCTTTGCGCTGTGCATATCAGTGACTAAACTGTGACAAAAACGTTCTTCCCGCCTATAAACAAAGAATGCTGGTGAAATGCAGCTGTTTCTGAGCTGATGTAGCAACGATAATATTTTATCGTGGCTCTTCAACGCAAGCCTACTTTGTCACACTATCAGGTTCTTTTAGGGAAAAAAAAAACTTTCTGTGCTGCGATTCATTGAGGCGGAGAGCTATTTCCGTGGGATGGAATACACGTCTAAATTCCCTGAAATGCAGCATCTTGGGATGGGCTTGCTCATCTGCATACCGACCTCTTGCACAACACATTTAAAATTCTACAATTGCACTACCAAATAAGACAAGGTGGGCTCTTCAATAGTGCTTGCCCATTGCCATCGAAATGGAGCTGTACAAAAAAGTGGCAAACCAGTTGTGGCTGGCAGAGAAATGTCACCAGGTGTAGTTGCACAAATTCACGAGTGACGTCATGTGTACTTCACTTTCATAAAATTTTATGGCTTATTAGGGCGCTGTTTTCGGTAGCAATGATGTACTGCTATCAAGTGACGCTAGCAAATCAATGTAGCCTGGTTCAGCATTCCACTTTAGTGTCCCTTTAAAGTGCACAAATTTCAAGAACTTTACGTCTTCAAGGGTCCTAGAGTGCAGTATTTACTAGCATAATGAAACCCCACTTCTGTCATTGAGAATTTACTTTTTTTTAAAGCGGTAGCTTTTCTTAGTGCTTTCCTCAACTTCACACTGTCCGCAGCACAAACCTTGGCAGCATGCCGATAACATCACGGCATGCTTATCTTATGACAAGAGCTTCTGTTGGGTGGCTGACATGCTCAGAGAACTTGACAGAGTGTGAAAGTGCTTTTAGCCCTTGACAGAGGTGCCAGCGGCGGTGGCTGGCTCGGCATGCTGCTGTGCGCCTAGCTACACCAGTGTACACTTAGAAAGCCGGCGAGCGCTCGAGTATCGGAGAGTGTAGTGTTTTAAAACAGAATGCTGTAAAGCATCCTCTACACTGAAATGCTATGGAGGAAGCATGACAAGTGATTTGGCGAGCTCGAGATCGGGAGCGAAAATATCTAACCCCTCTCAGGCCGCAGCTAACGCTTAAACATTCACATTCCACACTTCCACACTCTTAGCTGTCCTACGAGTTTTACTGACCTCATGTAGAAAATGACCACCTGACCTTAAAGCCCAGTGTTCAGCATGTTCGCCTGATCTTGCTACGATTGGTCGGCGCCGTCGACTATAACAAAATCATCACATTACGCAGTGGCACAGAAAACCCTTTTGAAGCGAATGATGCTAAACACTGGCGACACGAACGCGGCTGACCGCATGCTTTTGTTAATAGATGCAGAGAAATTTCAACTCTAGCAAAAAAATCTGTCGAAGCTTGTTTTTCCTGCGCGATGAACCCTCCCACCCCCCAAATTAATGTCAACTTTTCTGGAAAAAAAAGTGGGTTCATTACATGAGCAAATATGGTATCTATGGGCCACCATTTAAGAGCCAGTGGCCTGGAAAAAGCCATTACAGTGGTTGTAAAGAGCCTGTACCCACCTGCCGCCAATCCAGTACTGAAGCACCACTCCAAATGGCTCGATCTTCGGTCCAAAGAACTTGAGGCGGCCACTGCCACAGCCCATGAGAATGGAGCATGCATGGCAGTGCATCTGCTCGAAGACCTCGCTCATCAAATACTCACGGCCCGACCCATGGCCACAGTAGCTGCAAGGAAAAGGAAGATGGCCACAACTATAAAGTGCAGTTGCCAGAGGCACTGTAAAGAGAATCTGTACTATTAGTAAGAATGAAAAATTAAGAAGTCTGTTTTTTGTTTTTCGATAACAACGCAATACTGCAAGGAATAGTACTGGTCTAATGATCGACTCTTAAGGTATGCTTAATGTAAGCGTAGGCTGTGAATATAAATGATTCAAGAAGATTAAGATTTTGTGTACCCCATTTTGGTAAACTAGAGGTTAGGAACAAAACAGAACACTAAACTCTAACCGTTTTGCCTGCCATCCTTCATTTCACCTTGTCTCCTTTAAAGGAGTATAGACACCTAATTTTGGTGGCATGTCTTCTTCTCTACAATGATGCGGAAGATATTATTCCCATGAATCACCAAGTGTTATTCGCCTACGACCGCTAGAGAATTTATAATTGAATTTCTGTCATGCTGTTTCGGTTTCAACAGCTAAATGATGACTGTGATGTCGACGAGTGCTTATAGGTCACGTGAGGCATGAAAAAACTGCAATATAACCGCTGGTTCCACATTCGCTGCCATTCTATCTCTTGACGGAGGCTCGCTTTAGCACTGTAGTGAATTAAAACGATGAAGGAGCGATTATATCGCAGTTCTTCATGCCTCACGTGATCTATAAGCACAAGTCGATGCCACAGTCATCGTTCGGCTGTTGAAACCGAAATTGAAGCAGCACGATAAAGAAATTCTACTATAAAGTATTTAGTGGTCATAGAATACCACGTGGTAATCCATGTATAATAATGCCTTATGCATCATCACAAAGAAAGCACGCAACAAAAAGTTAGGTGTCCATGATCCTTTAACATTTATCTTAAATTCATATGCCCTTGTTACTGTTCTTAGAATGCTGAATGTTCAAACTCGTGTCCTGGAAAGCAGAGTCCTGGAAAGCTGAGCTTAGCCATCGTGGGTCTTGATTTGTAGAACCAGTTGACCAAAATTCCTGGTGCTATTTGTTATGAGGTAGCCGTAGGAGACTGTCTCTATGAGTGATGACTTTAAAACCGCGGGAGAGCTTGCGGACAAGACATCGTTGCCGGTGTTGCGGATAACCAGGACACCACTGATGCGCACTGTGGCGAGGAGTTGAGAAAACCTGTGCCCATGTGCTTCAACATGCTCCGTGCACTCAGTATGGTTCGTTACTATTGCGCGTCGATAGAAGGCTGTGGCCTCAGCTGTATGGAGTCCATCAATAACATTAAAAAAAGTTGTTCTCTCTGAGGCAATGAAGATGAAGAAACAAAAAAATTCAAACTTTTTCGCTCGGTAATCTGCATGCAGTAAGTGGCTATCGTAGAAGTAAATTTTTTTACATCTCTCTAGCGTGTGCTGTTGAATTAACTGCTACTTTTACACCGAATTACCCATTATACCAAACTCATAGGCGTTTTTTTTTTAAGAGTCCTATATACGCAGGTTGGACTGAAGTAACTTCCACGATTGTATGACTTGGGCATTTTTCTCACAAAATTTTGCCTAGGAAATTCCCAATGGCTCTTTACTGCCTCTTTTGATTGATGGCTCTTGCACAGAAAGACAATCCTTATCACTTTGGCACAACCTGAAGTAAAGCTGCAGGCAGTCCCGAGAATTTAAAATTATAGTGCCTGTGGCGACACCTCAGATCCTGCAAGTACAGTGTCTTGCAGTTCCCAGCACCTTTGTTATTGCTCAACTCAAGCAATGCAGCTTTCTGTTAGTTTTCTACACATCTATTCTCATTCTTGGGTAAAATTGATGGAATGTCAAGTAAACCTAAGTTGCAAGGGACCATGTGATAAGTAGTGTACTGTGCCAATGCACCACTTGTGATGAAAATATTTGGCACCTGCTAACTTTTGTCAGTTTCACACACCCTGCTTGATGTTGGTTCAGCAGGAACTGTAACTGCAGAGCAGGTCAGGTGCTTTGGCAGCTGGCGCATGTGAGCGAGTTTCTGCCCACTTTTTAACACGAGGGCACGTTGTTCGAAACTCCAAAGTGAAGATACAGCGTGGAATCGCCAGTTATGTACTACCCTGATTTGGAAGCAACATGTCCTGTCTTCCCTATGGGTTGCGATGTTTTGCTTCATAAAAAATGGGCTCTCACACGTGACAGCAGCAGCAACAGACACGTAGCTTACAAGAAATAAAACAAAAAAATGTGTCAACTCCCACAAATGGGGTCTTGCTCACAAACAATCCAAATGCTGTGCTTTGCACAAGGCAGCATGGAACCTCTAGCTATGTTTTCTCAGAATCCACATCGACTAAACAAGTTTCGGATGCAACCTACTCTACAAGTGCTTTGTGGTGCTTAACAAAAAATTCCAGTTACTCAGCTTTAACAATCGTTGCATTATTTCTTCATAACAAGGTTTGCCCAAAGTGTACTTATGTTTTCACAACTGCGAAATGGTTCCTGCTCATTTGGATGAGAGACTAATCGTGTACAGGAAAGGAAAAAAAAAGAAAAAACATGTTTACACTATGAGGTCTTTGCCGACGAGAGCTGCCTGGAATTCTTCTTTATTAGGGGGCTTGCCAACCACTCCTTGCCAGCCCAAACTGAAAAAAAAAAAAAGAGGCATACACAGTCAATCACCGATAACGTAAACTCCACATAACTATTCAGAATTTTTGGTCACTTCATGTTGAAATTAATAAAAGCCTTTATGTACACTGGATGTTGACAGGACTCTGTTTATTCGCTCAATTTCAACATCCAGTTTATTCGAAATAACAGGAATCTACTGTACTACATTAGTAACAAATACCGCCCCTGAGAAAATAAATCATTGAAGAAACCCAATTATCTTAATTTCAGTCCCCATGAAAGAATATAAAGGACAGACTTTTATGACATGTCAACAGCAAAAAAAAAAAAAAATGAAAACTTTCATGAATAAAGTTTCTGAATTACACAACACAGAGGTTATATACCTTTACTTGAGTCCACGGAGCAAGATTGTATAGGAGGTGAAACTCCCGTCAGCGCTAGCGAGCGCAGGCGACCAGATAAAGTCACAATTGTATGTGCCGACGGGGTCGCATGCAGTGGCGGCGCCATGCAGCGCCTCGTAGAAGCCGCAGCGGAAAAAAAAAAAAAATGCAGCGCCCGTGCAGGCGGCTCCGACGCGCGCTCAAAGCAGACGACAAGCAGACGACACGGGTGTTTGCTTCAGCGGGCACGCCGTGACGTTGTATTTCAGTAGTTTCTTTCCAGGCCGCCAGCAGGATAGTGGCGCCGCGGGCTTGTGACCTTTTCTGGTCGCTGCAGACAGCGGAGTTTCCACTCCTATGTAGTCTTCCTCCGTGCCTGAGCCTAGCCTCCCGCAACATGATCTCAAAATGCATTTTGTAAACAGAGTTTCATAACTTCTAATTAGTGTAGTGTGTATGTGCTTTCTTTTACTCTTTTTACTGTCACGGGCCGCCCAGTGTGCGACACTTGTACTTGTGAGCTCATGTGTGACCAGCTTCCACACCATGCATTTTTTTTTTAAGTCGTTTTTGTGAAGACCGCAGGCATTCTCAAGCTATCGTATCGTGCACAGTCTAACATTAGCCTTAAAACGGCATCCACCACTTCCTGTGAGGCGGGTGAACAAGCTCAAGTACTATTTCAGCTCCCCCGAAGACACGAATGCGCACACGCTCTAAGCTAAGTGACAAAAGCAACGGCAGACTTAGGGCAGACTTAATGCATATTGCCACACACCTTACGTTTTACTTTTTGCTTCATACAGATTGTTCCCAAGCCGCAACGTACTTGATGACGGCTACAAAATCATCTATAGTTTGCATCCAGCTCATTGTGCAGGTGCACAGCATAGCACCTGCTTGCAGCAGAATCAAAAAGCCTGCCCCGGCCACACAGTGCACAGATATGCTTGCCTGCTGAAGGTGCCTTCGAAATGGGCCTGGGTTCTTGGGAGGTCGTTGCTGGGGTTCAGGATGAAGTATGTCTTTTTTGTGTCCACGTGCTGGGTGTACACGTTCTCGGCCACCAGGTGGTAGTGCAGCAGTTGGGCACGTAGGTAGTTGATGGAGGGCACCCTGCTTACGGAGTTCTTGAGCAGGATCGGAGTGCTCTCCCACGGCAGTGCCTGCACTGCCTGCACAGCCACATACATATGCAGAGTGACACAGGTGTCAGGGCGCAAGCCGAGCATGCACACATTTGGCGGGCAAGTACTGCTTCGCTTTCAGATTTTGAAGGGACCTCGAAGACAACTCGGCCCATTTCTTGTTCTTGGTAAAAATCACAGCCACTAACACCTAGGTTACAATGATGGTTTATGGTGTATGGGGGTTTAACGTGCCAAAGCGAATCAGGCTACGAGGGGCGCCGTAGTCAAGGGCTCTGAAAATTTCCACCACCTGGGGTTCTTTAATGTGCACTGACATCGTACAGTAGACGGGCCTCTAGAATTTCACCGCCATCGAAATTTGACCATCATGGCCGGGATAGAACCTGCGTCTTTCGGGTTAGCAGCCGAGCACCATAACCACTACGCCACCGCGGTGGCTCAGGTTACAATGGGTGATCAGCAATAGCTGGTTTGTAAAATGAAATGATGGCATCATGCATGACACTATGATCGAGGCCCCTAATTTTCTGTGGCGGAAAATTTCAAATTCTGCGAAATGAGAACAAAGGTTCAGCAATATTTATCGAAAATCCTTGTGCACGTTAACGCTTATGCAGCATTGGAATTGACAACAGGCTTCTCGCAGCGACTTTTGAAGCAGAACAAACTGACTTGTAGCAGTAATTCCAGGTTTTGTAGCGGACGTTCCAGCTTGTGTAGCAGAAGAAATTCAGTTTCGCAACAAAATTTTGCCTTTTGCAGCACATAACAAAATGAAGTTGTAGCAAAATTTCGATGTTGCAGCCAGCAAGTTCAGATTTTTCACTGTGAGCCGACTAAAATAAAAAATCGAACTCTGTATCCAAATATCATTATTATAGTGTTCTGAAAGGAGTATAGGCACCTAATTTTTATGGCATGTTTCCTTCTCTACAATAATGTAGAGCACACTACTGTGCATGAATCACCATGTTGTATTTGCCTACGACCACTAAATAATTTATAATCAAATTTTTCTGTCACGCCATTTCAGTTTCAACAGCTGAGCGATGGCTGTGATGTCAAAGAGTGTTATATGTCACGGGAGGCATAGAAAAACTCTTTCCTATCCACCTCTTCCTTCCTTGAATGTGCTCGCGCTGCTGAAAATATGATCCAACACCAGATAGCCTGACATCAGGTGTTATCGAAAAACTGCGATATAAACGCTGCTTCACCATTTCAGTTCACTAAGTGCTGAAACCAGCCCTTCTTAAGAGCCAGAATGACGCCGAATGTAGAAGCACCGATTATATTGCAGTTTTTCATGCCTCGCGCTACCTATAACTTCTCTTTGACGTCACAGTCATTGTTCAGCTGTTGAAACCGAAACAGCACAAGAAAGAAATTTGATTACAAATTATTTAGTGGTCATGGGAGAATACCACATGGTAATCCGTGTATAATAATGCCTTATGCATCATTATAAAGAAGTAAACATGCACCCAAAAGTTAGGTGTCTATACTGCTTTAAAGAAAGCCTATAGTGAGCAAAGCAAAAAACATTTGCTGAAGGCAGTGTAATTTTTGGTTAGGGTAAGAAATAAGTAGATATATGAAAAAAATAAAGCAATCTGCACAAAATGAAAGAATGATATCCTTGAAACTAAACCCTCCGGGTAGTGTTTTTTTGTCTTCATTTAATAATTCTGAAGCGGCACGAAATGGTGCACTCTTGGCAAAACGCAACGAGACAGCTCACGAAACGAACGAGAAGCGGCAGCTCGGGCTACAATGAGTGCGGTTCCGTTCCTTACAAATTCCCTCGCGATGCCTGCAAATGCTGCTTTCACGGCAAAAAGTTGTGCACTAAGTGCTCGCATATCGGTTCCGCCGTACAGCCCTGCAATGGACTCCTAAACGTTGCCCCTCCAGCAATGAAGAGAGCACTTGAACAGGATGAAGGAAGAGACTGACAGCACAGCATTGCTCTTGTGTCAGTCTCCCCAAATATTATTGTCTTCACGTTGTTTTACCACGCCCTCAACAGGAGAGCACATGCTTGCCTTGTCCAGGATGAGGATGACTGGATGCCGACGTATGTCAAAGTCCAGGCTTGCTTTCGACTGGATGAGATCGCTCAGAACCCCATGTGCAGGGTGAGAGCTGCGGATGCCAAACAGCTGACACAGTGCCACTGACAGCTGGTAGTTGGTCAGGTCTGCTGCTGAGTCAATCACGGCCTGCATAAAATGCTACACTGGAGAGGCTCCATATATTTCACTGCTACATCGCAGAGGCCGCCAGCTTCAGTACAGCCAGAGGTTACACCCAAGATTAGCTTAATCAGTGATAGGAAACGAGAGATTCAAGATGTGCAATCTAAAAAGAGAATGGAACAACAAATGTTTGCGCTGTTCTGCATAACGCGAGAACGCAGTGATAGCTCATGTGTTGTGCTATTCTATCCCCTTTCTCTTCGCCTGCCCCCTCCACACCCATCTCCTACCCCCCTTGCTGTGCGGGCGTCAACAGATGTGATCATGGATCTGGTCCGGGGTTGTTGCCATCATTGAGAAAAGAATGAATGCATGCGGCTCATGCAGTAAACTGTCATTTAGAAGAAACCATAGAAATGAAGAAAAATTTCATAATAAACAGTTTCAAGATAACCAAAGTACCGATATGTTCAGTGCTGTAACCGCACAGTGTAAAAATTAAAGCCTTCTGCCTAGCTTGATCTTCTGCCTAAGCTGGGCAAATGTTTGCTGATGCAGACTTCACACTGCCCTTACCACAGTGCAAAAATCAGGCTGCCCTAGATAAAGTCCATGGCATTCAACTAAGCATTATCACGTTTCTTAATGTGCTTATTTTCTGATAATGCGCAAACAATGGATTACAAGCACAGCCTTCAAAGATGCTTCATAAGTGACATGCAGATATCACTGCCTGGTTGGAGCTGGCACCCCTTGGCATTTACTGATCAATTTTAGATGCACATGCTTTTATACCCAGCCTTCCATGTGTGCCAAGTTCCAACAATTGCATACCTTTGCTCTCAGGGCGCGAGCTTAACACCATTCTTGGCCAACAAATTGCACTTGCAGCCACTACAGAGCAGACTGGTGCCGTAGGGAAAAGTATGCTCAAAATTAGTGCATAATACAAATTTGTTTGCACTCATCCATATATGGCAAGGTCATATATATTTACATACATGGCCATACACATTTGTATGTACATACGGTCACGCTTCCCCATGCAACGACGACAAAACAGGCCCAGACAGTGCTCACAGGAAGGAAAACCTAGCTCTAGTAGCCAAGAGCTCACCTCCAGAAGCCGGCTGCTGCAGCACTCCAACTTGTACTTGGTCGCTCTGGCCAACACCTGGGCTACTGTGTCCTTCAGATCCTTGTACGCACCAGCATCGACGATTTTGCCATGAAAAACCCCTTTCCAGCAGCCCATCCACGTGTTCTCCATGCTGTCCAGCACGTCCTGCCGCACAAAGTTAATGGTCCATGAGTGCATGCCAGAGCAGCCACAACATGCGTGCCTAAAACAATCAAGCAACAACTGCATACATGACACAGTGGACTGTCGTTATTTCATTTATTTTGAACTTGTAGGCTTTTCGAACTGACATTTTGATCCTGTCCTATAAACAGAGGTTGAAGTTTTCAGTTTGAACAGAAAAAAAAATAATAAATTTGCGGAAAATTCATTTTTTTTCAAATTCAGTGTTAACTGTAAAAGGTCAGTTCAGATGTGCGCCATAGCTTGCTGGCTATTGAATATAAATAGAGGTAGGACTTTTTGGTTCCTATTTTACGAGCATTTGGCAGACTTCAGATTTAAAAGTGACTAACGCTTAAATGGCCGTATTTAGAGCCGAGCTTGTAGACGGCATCGCTATTGATATTTGAAAAGAATGGAAATTAAATGAGAGAACCGTCAGACAAAAACTCACGTGCGAATTGACTTCCAAAAGGTGTGTTGCCACATTATTGTTAAATTGTGTTGCCGGGGTGCGCGAGGGGATGTGGCATCATAAAGTCTGCATGTTGACCGCAGGGATAGAACTGCCGCTGATACAATGCAGTAGCCATAACATATTTCCCCCTAGTACCCACATGTACCCAAGTAGGTATGTACATGCGTTACAATATGCATTACAATACGTTAGTGTTGTATGGAATCCACATAAAAAGAACTAAGTCAATCCAGAGGCAAACAATCCAGGCAAAAGAATCCAGAGGCATTAGAGGCAAAAGAATCCAGAGGCAAACAGCAAGATTTATCCTTTCTAAATACAGCACAATAAGATTCAGTCACAGCCATGTTAACTGAACTGAACATACCAAAACTATTCCAATGGTGAATGGTTGCTACACTGAAGTTTCTCCACCTGATGTACATAAACTACAATTTAAACACCGAATGTTATATATCTTTTTAAAAGAAGGTCATCATGTCCAGTCAGACACAGTCATCCCGATCAAATCGTGCCTATAATTGCGAGAACAGAATTTTTTTCCCCACATACAACTAAAGCATGGAATTTGTTACTGTGACAGATTGTAAAAATAGATTCCACAAACAAATCTGCAAGAGCTGTATTGAATTAGCTTGCTGCGAATGGTAGCTTTTAGGTTTATATAGTACAGTAGAATCTTGGCGATACGAGCCTGGTTGTAATGAATTTTTTGGGATGATGTGAATTCGTAAAATGCCCTGGCCAGAGTGAACTGTGTGCAATGGGCAGAAATTCTGATGCTACAAACAGCCCCCCTCCACCACAACGTTGCGAATTATATGAACGCACGAGCCGCGACCACATCTCGAGCGCAAAGTACCAAGTACTTGCTGCCATACACTGCCGATGCCGGCCAATGTACAGCGGACCCCCCGCAGCTAAAACCCTCTGCTGAAGTAAACCCTGTCAGCTGAAAACAAGTCTGCATAAATTCTGCACATGAATTTTGTTCGTTTTGGATGGCACGAATATTTTTCGTGACCCTGTGAGATTTGTATGATCAAGATTCTACTCTATATCCAATTTCCATTGTCTTGTACTGGAGAAACTGTTCATGTATTAGTACATTTTTTTGCGTGCACCACCTTTTTCCTTTTTTTAAATTTGAAATCTGTTATTAATGTGCATGATGCCGTGCATACTTGTATGTATTGTGTGCAGCTCTCATATTTTCTCCTCTACCCTATTGCGTTTGTGCTTGCAGTGTGTAACGCTGTAACTGTGTACAAAAAAATCCTCCTTGTAACAGCCCCATGGGCCAACAGTATCAATAAATAAATAAAAAAGAAATGTGAGAAATGTGGTTACCTTCATCCGCTGGTCCAGGGAATGTCGCATGGACCACCAGACAGGTGGTTCTGTCATTTTCGTGGTTGCAGTGCTCTCGTCCAAGATGGTGTTGAATTCCTTGAACAGGACTCTGTGAAACTGCAAAAGTACAAGTTCAGGAGAGATTTAGGCATGGTACTTGGGATTTAACATTACAAAGCAGCACATGGGCTATGAATGATGCTGTATTGGGGGGCTCTATTATCAATTTAGACCACCTGGGGTTCTTTAGCATGCCGGAAGGGCTTCTCAATGCACAGGAAAGGAAGGATAATGCCAAAATGGTTTGTTTATGTGCAAGGGTCACAATAAGGTATATTTTAGCCATGTCACATCAGCAACAGTCTAGTGAAGAACAACAGAATATGGCAAACAAACACTGGCCTAAGATGCACAGACACTCCCAGAACTGAAGCATCAAATGGAAGGAATATTTTTGGTTAAGTTTCGATTTTACCTTAGCACTTACGTATAGTCAAATAATTAGGAAAAAAAACAAATCTACAGTACGTCATCTTGAAATAAAGACTGGGCTTTTGAGCTTATGAAAGATTGTGGGATTTGTAATCATTGTTTTTAGAGAAGTAAAAAAAAGTAGCTTGGGTCTCAGCGAGAAAAGTGCAATTTTTGTCAACCACAACAATAAAAAATCTGCTAGATTAAAAAATATGATTTAGTTCCTTTCAACACCATAAATAATGGACTGAAAAACCTTTATGTTAATGGGCAGTAATAATGACGCAAGGGCTGTTTGTTAGCTCCATCTTTCATTGCTTGGTCTCCCAAAAATTCAATGCTGGCAAGCAACCTAATCGTAGAATTCTAGCCTTCACTAAACAGTGAATAGCATTTACCAATTTGCTGCTGCCCACAGCAGTACCAAACTGGTACTTGTAGAATTGGAGAAGTGCAAAGCTATTCACTGCCTGAGATTGTGAATGAATTTGTGTACACCTCCAAGTTCATTTCCTTGTTCTTGCGATCTCTGATGTACTGTCAGGGAAAAAGTTACGACAGAGTTTACTAAAGTTAAAAGCAAAGAAAAAGAATGCGATGAATGATTTCAATCATGGTTTTCATTAACAATGCTAACCCATTAATGCAGTTTTCATCGTAGCTGTATTTACATTATGCTTCCTGCTTACTTTGACAATTTGTCTTGCAGGGGAGTAATGCCATATGTATACTTGGGCTGATAGCATTTGCTTACAGAACACAAAACTCCAGTCTCCAGTAAAGTAAGCCAATTCCAAATAATAAGCAAGGCCACACTCGCATGCATTTCAAAAAGCCAGGCTGCAGGGTTCACAGTGAGTGAAGGCAGATAGGTCAAAATAAGTATCGTAGCGTTTTTTATGCAAGAATTATAAATATGCGTCATTGAAACTGAATGTACTGGAGAGCGGTTTATTGTAGCGCTGAAAGGTCTGGCGATGTAACAGCGGCACAAACTGACCCAGCAGCGGCGGCACCAGTACGGGCTTCCAGAGCGAGCTCTCCAATACGCGCGGCAGCCGTTCGCCGAGGCTGCCCAAACGTCTTCATCGTTGTTGGTGTTGGAGCACTGTCGTCTCCTTCTTTGCAGTACTTTTATGTTCCAGTTTTCATTTCTTTTGGATGATGTGAATTATGAATGATATATACTGAACTTTGGCTTTGAATTAATAGGCCTGCAGTAATCAATACTTTCCATTTCAACATTCTGAACGCTGAAATACTTCCGCAGCCCAACTACGTGCCTGGACATATCCCAAAAATGCTTGGCATGGTTTTAATGGGCTCCATTGACTGACACTTTGTAGCCCCAAAACACTCATTGAGTTACAGCCACACACCTCAGCATCTGAGGAGCCGCTGAGCTTGACAGTGATCGGGGCCTTCCCCTTCCGACACTGGCAGACGAATAAATCCGGGGTGAGGGTTACACCGTTAGGTCCCTTTGTAACAGGCTCTGTTGCTGTCACTTGCACAACTGTCCAGTCTGAAAAGCAGCAAGAGGAACAGTGATTTGTTAACTCTTAATGTCTGCCACCAAGTTTATGATGCAACACGGACCTGGAGTATATTTGTACATTTTAGGTCAGGGTGGCATCTGCATGCTGACTATAGCAGCCCAGGAAGATGACCAGCTTATGCCCATCTTTCACACTGAGTTGGCCCTAAACAAAAGCCAACCTATTCATCTGAAACTGTCGACTTGGGTGTTCACATCACTGTCCTTTGCTGAAAGGTTCCTTGCTACTGCCACTATGATTAAAACCCTCCAGCAAAAAAAAAAAAAAAAAAATGAAACGCCCTCTGCACCTTTTTTTTTCCTAGTCCACAGTATAAAGTTGAAGACAAGCAGTAATGTATCTGATAAAGTTCAGATAATGACAATGAGCTGCTGGTAGCACTTGCTACCCTCACTTAACAGCTTCCAGGGTGGATAAAGAAAAGAAAAAAGAAAAACTCTGACTCACTGAGACTGATTCATAGAAGTTTCTGATGGGGACGTTGAACATCACCTCATAATTTTGCTCAAATGTCACGAGAGTTTAGAATGCAAACGTTCCAATGAACCTAAACCCACAGCAGTCACTTACTTGCAGGCAGCAGCTCATACAGTTCTGTGAGCTGCGCAGTCTTGAGCTCACTAAGCATCCTGAAACTTAGTGCATGTGCCTTGCTCAGGTCCTGTTCATTTAGACTCCACTCTTGTACTCCATCTCGGATAAAGGCAGCCTTTTGTTTCCTGGGGAAAAAAAATAGTAATATTAATAAATAAAACAAAATAAAAGTAATAAAATAACCAAACACCCAAAAAGCATGCAGAGTCACCAGCAGCAACAACAGCTGCACAGGTGTTGCTGGAACGACCAGTGCTTACAGTTACATACCTTGCAGAGCACCAAGACGTTGTGCACTCTAACCTAAAGCTTAAATATTCGCATTAGACACTCGTCACTGTCCTGTTTTTAACCTCGCAGTTAGAAACGCGCGCCTGACCTTCAGGGCCGGTGTTCAGCACATTAGCGTTATCTTGCCGCCGGCTAGCACAAAATTGCCGTATCTCGTCAAACTGAACGATGCTAAACACTAGCGGCACGAACACATCTGACTGCATGCGTTTGTTGATGACGGAAGGATGGACAGAGATATATGAAATCTAGACTCTTCCAGAAAAATCTGTTGGAAACTTTTTTTTCCCGTGTAATGAACCCTCCCCCCAAACTGATGTCAACTTTTCTGGGAAAAAAGTGGGTCCATTACGCGAGTAAATACAATAAATACTCGTTAATTCGAGCCCTGTTAATTTGGAAATACGGATAAGTACTGTCGGCGCTGCCCCAGCCAATGCCCATGAAAGGCTATGGCTTCAGAGGGGCGGTACAAATTACGTGCGAAAAACTTTTTTCCTTTGCGAGTGTGGTCCATCCTTCCACCCATCAGCCGCCAACGCAGCCGCGATCATGACGCCGGCTTTTGGCATCGTTCCCTGCAAAAGGGGGCTATCGCGCGTTCCAATGATTGAGTGGCAGTAGACGGCGTCCACCCCAATCGCCCATGGCACGATAAGGCGAACATAGTGAAAACGAGGCTTGCACAACCGGAAAAGCGCTGGCACTCTGCCAAGTTCGCTCTTCCCCTATGAAAGAGCCAATGTCAAAAGGTGGATGCACAGGTTCTTGGCGCACAGCCAAGAAATGCGTTGTGGACCGTGAGGGTGCGAAACAAACGGAGGGAAGCATTAACGACTGACGCTTTTTTTTCTTTCACATTTTTAGGCAAAAATCGGGTGTGGGTGGGTTCGTTACCCAGTAAATACGGTACAATACCGCAATGCAAATGGTTCTTGTCAGTTTTTCCATTCGATAATTCGAACATCGGATAATTCGAACTTTTTTCCCGGTCCCGCGAAGTTCGAATTAACGAGCTTTTACTGTAAACGGGAGTAGGCTAGAGGATAGCTTACTCCCTTTTTTACTCCTTTCTGTTTAAGTGTGGCATCCATTTTGTTACTGGCAGCATGGGTCTGGATTTAAAAATGAATCCAGTGGTGGAACGAGAAGAGGTCCAAAATTTCTCCACAATGAATGCGTCTTCTGCTACAAAACAGATGTGGACATATTCACCGAGAGCTGTCAAGTCGATTTTGAGAAAGATTGGATGGAGCTGCCCTGAGTGTCCCATTGCCCTTGTCAAAACATAGATTCTTTGTACTCGAGTACAGTTGGCATTACAAACTGATGGGGTTTAACGCCCTGAAGTGACTCAGGCTATGAGGGACGCTGTAATGGAGGGCTGTGAATAAATTTGACCATCTGGGGTTTTTTTAACGTTCACTGACATCTCACAGTACACGGGCCTCTAGCATTTCGCCTCCATCGAAATGCGACTGCCGCAGCCAGGATCGAACCCACAACTTTTGGGTTAGCAGCCAAACACCTAACCATTGAGTCACTGCGGCTGCTTTTGAAACAGGTGTTTAGGACCCCTGTTGACGGATGGCACTGACTAATTTCAACTGGCACCCTTACTTGAGCTTCTTGTAGAGGCAGGTGAGCCCAGTGTGTTGGAGTGTGACTGCAGATGTCTGGCTAACATGCCACAGACATGCATCCTTACAATCTCTGGTGCGCTTCTCCTGCAAGAAAAAGCAAGTGGTGTGATGACACAATGACAAAGCAAGTGATGACAAGGCACATGGTGCTAGAGATCACAGGATTAATTTCACAACCACTGAAGGTGTTTTTAATGCATGCCAGAAAAATGATTTGTAACTTTCATAATTTGCGATGCATTAGCATTACTACTGCCATCTTCACAAAATCTGTCCGACAGTGTCAGTTTCAACCATAATGGCAAGCAGCACAGGACGAAGGACTAGAAAAGGAGTACACAGGACAAGTGCTGACTCAACTAAGGCTTTGTTCACAAAACTTTACAGTTAAACTCAAAATGCACAGAAGATACAAGGCATGACAAGTGGTCAAACAGAATAGCAACAACAAAAACCAAGTCCAAGCGGCCACCATAAAGCACTTAGAAAACGAAGCTCCTATCCGACAGACCTATCCAGGATTTACTAATGCAAAAGGCTTCCGATAATCTCCAAGGCCTGCGTCGTGCCGCAATCCGAAACCACAGGACTGTCTGCAGTTCGGTTTGCCCATTTGCCGCTAGTCCGGCAGCATGCGAGTTTATACGTATGTCAGCTCTTGCCTGTAGGTCCAGAAGGTGTGCCATTGTCCTGCTCATTTCAGCATACAGTGGGCATGGAGGAAAGTGAATGATGAGCTGGAATGCTTTGTCGAGAAGTGCCATCATTTCATCATAAGCTGAAAAAAGAAAATGGAGGGGCGGCACGGTTCAAATAACTTGAAAGCAAGCCAAGAAACAATTAACATGAAGCTTAATAACATGTGGGTTTAGGCTAGATGGTAATCCATTCTTGACACAAAACGTGCAGAAAATGACGAAACACATTAACATCACAATGACCATATGGGCACTATCTCGCCACTGCATCTTAGAACTCCGTCCTACACATTCAAAACTACCTTTCTACAGCCAGCAGGCGCTGACACCTGCCTTGAATGGCCTGTTGCTGGTAAGGGCTTCATTTCAACGTTATTTGTGCCAAATGCCTCAAGTGCATGCCAGTGTGCTTTCTGTTTTAACAAACTCACCAGTTATGTATGTGCCTAATTTTTATTTTTCAATGCGATACTTTTATCCTCCCTTACTGAAAGAAGTCTCGAATGCATGCACATATAATTCTCGGAATTCTTGGAGAAAGCTGCTTTGCTGCTGAAAAGGTACAGAAAAATACGTATTGTTTTTCTATATGTGTGAATTATAGTGGTTCTTCAATTTCAAATGCTCAGGAGCTAGCAAAAGATACCAAAGAAGGCTCCAGCTTGAAATACACAGCAGCTTGAAGGGGCTAAAACTGAAAAGTAATATGTCTAAACAAAATTTTTTTTTTTTTCGGTAATGTCAGTTATGCAGATTACACCAAAACTATAAGATAAAAAAATCATAAACAACTGTCTGTGACAACCCCCAAACAAGTTTCCGCACTACGAGTGTACATTTTGAGATGAGGGAGGCTACTGGATGCACCTCTGAATGTTTGAGAAATAACTCTCGATGCATGGTAAAAAGGTGCTTCATGGCATGCAGCATTTTTTTAGAGTACAGCATGCATAATGGAGCAGGAAGGCACCAAAGAACACTGTAATGGTGTCGTTATGCACTGCGCTATCAATCATGACAAAATTTTGCGATATTGTGCTCGGTGTCCAGAGTTTGTCTGCTCTATCATAAAACACACATTCAATTATTCCATTGAGAGTCTTGTGGATAAGAAAACAGCTTTCACTCTAAGGTAGAAAAATAATTTCTAGAAGTCGAATAACTTCACTGCACTAAAAAAGAAATGCTCAGGATTTCAGCTCGCAGTCCCTTCACACATTTTTTCCACAAACTGATACCCTTCAGTTACAATTAGCATGCTCTAACTTGCAATCACTAAGGTGCCTCAAAACTGCGGCTAGCAGCAAACACATAAAACCAGCAGCACCATAACCACAGAGACACTGCGGCGGCTGAATCCCAAGTTTGATATAACAAGTTAAATAAGAGTGATTTCTTATTTATGGTTTATGGGGGTTTAACGTCCCAAAGCGACTCAGGCTATGAGAGACGCCGTAGTGAAGGGCTCCAGGAATTTCGACCACCTGGGGTATTTAACGTGCGCCTCCATCGAAATTCGACCGCCGTGGCCGGGATCGAACCCGCGTCTTTCGGGCCAGCAGCCGAGCGCCATAACCACGATTTCTTATGTGAATGAGTGTATCTACGAAGAATATTTCTTAGCCTATCTCAGACAAGATGCTTGTGTTTGCCTCTAAACAAAATGTAGTTGCTAGACTGCCGTACTGCTGCTCCCACATGAATCACCATTTATTGACGCCAGCTTTCCTCATGAGGAGTTTAACTTCAAAGCAGAAACTCGCTGCTCTAAACAGCGAAAAAAAAAGACAAAAATGGGTAGGAATCCACAGTGTTGTGGCTGAGCACCAAAATTTCACCAGATATATTGTACTAAAAATAGCCTGTCATCGGGGGATCTCCCCACCAATACACCTGGCCGCCCATGTCTGTGATCACTGCCCACCTATTAGGTCATGGCTGGACAAGAGGGTGCCTAACCTGACAATATACAACGCCCAGAACTGTCCTGCTTAGCAAAATCGCCCCCTTCCTGGAAGAAACTGCTGCGATATCATTGCTGCCACGCTGGCTGCGGGCCATGCGGGAAAGTGTTTAGGCGCGGCTGCGTTATCGCTTGCACCGATACCGCATTTCTGCTTGCGGTGCAGGCAAGACCACACTTTTTTTATTTTGCTTCATTCTTGTTTCTAGCTTGGCGTTTAGGCATGATTGCTCTAGAGAATGAGAAAGCAGCAAAAGACAGTGATGAAGCTGCTCACACTGCTGAAGCGTTGTCTGCAAAAGCAAAACTATGCCACGAGAGGCACCACTGTACAAGATACTGTGGTGCAGGTTGGCTTTAAGGCTTTTGTTTCTGTCATTCGCTTGTTTCTTGCCCCTCTCACTTAGACGAGTTTCCCTGATTCTGATAGATGAAAAATGTGTTGAATTAAAGCAGTCGCCGCAACAACAGTGCAGCACTGCACACGTGTCGCAGCTTCACTCCTTCCTTGCCACAGCCTTTCTATGGACAGGAGAGCCATCACACGATGTTCGGAATGCTTTGTGCAAGCAGAACTATCGTGACAGACAATTGTGGGAACTAAAAGAAGTCTGAAATTTCAGACAAGATTGCTGCCGCTTCAGCAAATAGTAAAAAAAGCGGGAGACACCAATGTACTATTTTTTCATGCCCCGAGATAGAAATGAACTTTGAAAAGCAAAGCTGTGGCAGTGGACTGAACCAATGTGCTTGGCTACTGTTTCCCAACTTGTATTTTTTTCCCCTCGGTGTCATGAAGAACGTATAATAGAGAGGTTATGCTCTATTAATCATTGTTTATAGTAAGAAATTGCATTCCTGCATAATATTCCCCTTAGTAAGGCACCTAGATTTCTGAACCAACGACGTCAGTCAACAGTGTCCAACTCTCAAGAATTTCTTGGGATAACCCTGCATGTCACACACGAGTATTAAAAACAGCCTGTCACAACTGCATGGCCGCAGCTGCCAAGTTGTCCTTTCCTATGCTCAAATGTCAGATGTAACAATACTGTCATCCTGTGGATGTCTACCTCCTTTGGCCACTTAGACAACAAGCTGCATCATTCCTTGAATATTTACATGTGAAGAATTGGAGAAAAACAGCACCTCTGGCTGTACTGCACAAGTTGAAAAGAATAAAAGTTATTGCTTTGTTGTGTGAGGAGGAAAAAAGGAAGCTGCAACTGAATGAAATTTCAAAATACTAGCTCATTTTAAAGTACAGAGGATGCATACCCAGCCAATCACCATTGTTATATTATATACAATTGAGCGCAGACTCTGACATGGATCTGCCCTTAGGTAAATGTATTACAGTAATGTCACACCACATATACCTTGAGGTTTGCACGCTGGCAACTGCTCTTCTTTGACCATGATCTCTTCCTCCTGCTTGTAGACGATATCTTCTTGCACTGCAGGCTCCTTCTCGAGCAATGACAGCCGAGCAACTGAGGTAGCTGCCTCTTCCTCGTCAACGGTGTTGAGCAGTAGAGGCACACCACTTGCGCAGCGCACTTGAACTTCCTCAACAGGATCTTCGCCACCTCCCTGTGCAGTTGCGTCTTCGCCAGCATTTGTGGACACGAGGTCAGTTTTTGCAGTCTTACGCTGGGCCCGAGCCTTGAATATGCAAAAAAAAAAAAAATTGTAAATTGTGGGGCTTGACGTCCTAAAGCAACACATGGCTATGGGGGACGGCATAGTGGAGGGTACTGGATTAATTAAGACCACTTGGGGTTCTTTAATGTTCACTGATATCGCACAGAACATTGGCGTTTTTGTATTTTATCTCCATCAAAATACGGCCGCTGCGGCCAGGATCGAACCCACGACCTTGAGATCAGCAGCTGAATGCCAAGGCCGCTGAGCCACCATTGTTGATCTATGTTCAGATCAGACACCTGTGCCAGAAAACGACTAACAGAAAAAAACAAAAAAACTGAGGGATCTGCGTTTCAATTTTTCCTTAGCTTTAAGTTTTCATAATGAAACCTCTAGCTATTTTGAGAGCATCATACTAGCTCTACTGCAGCTACTAATTAGTCAATTATGAATCAAACTTCATTTAGGGCTAGTGATTAGTTCACGAACTGATTCTAACTGGCAAAATATTCCAGTGATATCAGGCGATAAGCGCGCCATGATAAAACTTGGTCCTGCTCATGTGCACGTTGACTTAAGCAGTGGCGCTACAAAAACATCGCATGACAACCATTTTTCATTCATCGAAGCGTTGCACAAATCAGTTCTCAATATCGCTGGAGACCAACAGAAACCTTTGCACTGTGAAACTTAAAACTCTTATATAACGTAATTTTCAACTTCCTGGTCCCCATGCAAAGGAATCAACGAGTGGCTCTCTTCAAGACAGTTGGGTGGGAGGAGGGGAGGCGTCAGCATATGAGGAGAAAAATGCATGTCCACTTATGATTGGGAGAACGTATCATCCAAACTGCCTAATTCTGAAAAATAACTGTTTAATGATGTACAAAGACATTTATTGTTGCTAGGTCTAAACAGCTCCTTTTCTAGAGCTTCCAGAACTTAATCTGCATTTGCGTTGTCCTGAGCTCAGAAGAAAGTTCCGTTGCCATTCGGCTATAGCGAAAGCAGCCGAAATTTTTTCCTCGGCGCCTTCGAATGCTCTGCCCCTTATCACCAATGTAATGCGGGGAAACCGTTGTGGCAGCTGCGGCTGACTATCCCAGTGGTCTTGCTTTTCAACCTACGTTCTCCAGACCCGGCCCCCCTGTGCGTCAGCGCATCGTTGTAGTTTTCAGATGCCTCTTCCCCTTGCCCTTATACAATGAGAAGCCGCCGTGTTTCTGCTCTTGCTGTCTAGTCTCTGCAGCAAGAACCCGCTAGTGCACTTTTTTTTTTTTTGTGCTCTGCCCTTTGCAGCGAGGCGCTCCAGAGGAGTCTGAGCACAGCGGGTGACTACCACTGCTTTCCAGCTCGGACCACATTGCTTGGACCACAGCTGCATTCCATGTTTGGACCATTTGCATGTTTGCACATGCGTGGTTGGTTGCTACAAGTTTTAATACGACCAGAATTTGTCAGAATTTTACACGCAGTAGCCGGGAAATTGTGTTATCCAAGAATGTATTAATCGGGAGAAAAACAGTGCAACTCTTGGGGACATTTTGAATGCCTGCAGTTTTCAGCATATGGGCCAGGAAATTGTATGAACCGGGAACGTGTCAACGAGGTTTTACCCGAGTCCTATTTTCAATGCGGGCTGCAGTCCTGTTTGCAATGCAACTGGCCTTCGTCCCACCTTGTACAGCTGCTATTGCTCTTTGGGTCTTCATCAGAAAAAATCAGCATATTTGTTTGGCAGAGCAGATGCCACTACTGGAAGAAATAAAAATGAAAGTAGTGCAACTCACCGCCTTTTTTGGCATCCGGGACACTTCTGGCTTGCCATCTGCATACATGCTGGCAGTGTCACCTGCAGCTGCTGTAGCAGCAGCCCTTGTTCGTGCTGTTGCTCTCCTGCTAGCCCTGGCAACACTACGCTTAGCCCCACCCATGCCGCTCTCCACAGTCTCATCATAAACAACAAATGCAGCCTTCTCTTCTCTTCCCTTGTCCATACGGCTCGCCATCTCGGCTCTGCTTAAGCTCTTCATGTATCTGTCCATATGTGTGTCTTTACGTGGCTTGGGTGCGTTCGGAACTTTGAGGGGGGCTGAACGTTTTTCATGCTGCCTCTGCGGTGAAAACTGAGCAGGCTCGTCCGAGGCCACAGCCGCGTGCTGGTTGGTGTTTACCAACCAAAGTGAACCACCCTTGAGGTTGCTGGAGCAGTCCCTGGCCTTGCAAGACATGGTGACCAGCACCTTGACCTTCTGGTGGGCCAAGCTGGCAAACGTTTTCCAGTGGCTCTTGCTGCCACAGCCATTCAGAGAGACAAGCTTGAGGCCTTCGTCTGCCCTCTCCAGTGATGACGAGTAGCTCTTTCGGAGAAGGTGGGCCTCGGACAATTGCAGGAGGATGCTGGCACGCAGGGATAGAAGCTCGCCCCAGGCACCCGTGGTCTTGCTATGGCTGAAGCACATGACTTTGGAAAGCCGGTGCTTGAGAAAAGAAGTAATGGCGGCAACTTCCTGCGAGAGTTTCTGCTGCAGCGAGTCTGCGAGAGTGAGGAGAGACTCAAAACCGCCGACAGCAGCTGCAACATCTCCAACTGTGACATATAGTAGGCACTTGAGCAGGTCACGCTCAATCCACAACTGCCTCGTTGCATAGAATTTGCACAACTGACAGTCGCAGTTTGCACTGTGAAGTTTGTCCAGGCTGGGAATGGACGGCGGAGAGTGCAAGGTTGTTTCCCGCTTGAGGAAGAGTGCCACAGACATTGAGTGGCTGCGTGTGGCGAGCTGTGGGTATTTGTTGTAAGTCTTCTCCCCGATCTCACCGCTGTCCTCAGAGTGCCTCAAGTCCATCGTGGAGCCTCCGTTATCGTGAGACCGCTTTGGACAGCTGAAGTTTTCGAGGCGTAACATGAACTCCACATTCACTAGCTTGCGCTTGGCGTCGTGGAGCTTTTCGCAGAGCATATCCAAGTTTGCAATGAGGAGGACAAGCCTGGCACATCTGCGTGTGGGGAAAAAGATGGGGATCAAGAGTGTTTATAGGCTGAAGGTCAACAATAGAGGTGTGCGAATAGTTTTTTCTTTTTATTCGAAGTGAATTCGAAGTGAAAAGTAATTTTCCTGGAATAATTTCAAAGCGAATATTTCAAATACTTTTGGCATGCAAAGAAAGGTTGAATGGCACAACAAGCATTTCCAAAATCTTGTGCTTTTTAACAACAGAAGAACTTTACATGAAATAAAAACAGAGTGCATTGAAACTATATCAAACTCATTGAAGCTGCTTTGACTTTCTGCAAAAAACTGCCATTGGAAATTGGGGGAGTTGACCTACATGCAGTGCTGACATATTTGTAGGACCTCTGACTACTGCTCTTAATTGAAATTGCGTCATTGTGCAGCTGTTGCTTTTCCGCTCTGACTCCATGGACACCTGCTAGGCGTGTACACAGTGCCATCCTGTGTCAGGCGTCAGAAAGGGGCACCCATCTCTATGCGTCTTGTGCTAGCTCTATTTTGTGCTCGTGCCGTTGCACTTTATTAGCGAATTTCATGCGGAGAAGAGTGGCTGCAGCAGCTGCAGTCAGCTCAGACTCATCACGTGGAAGTCAAGGGAGCCGCACATCCTCAGTCGATGCATGCCGCCATGGTGGTTCTGGCATGTGCGCACCACTGGTAATGCGGGCGAAGACATCTGGAGGGTGCAGACCTAGGCACTGCACTTGCACCTGCTCACATCTGCTGCCATGTGCATGCACATAACTGCTCTGACATGGCTGCGGGCGCATATGTGTACGGCGCGTGAGGCTGGCAGGGGCCCAGGGCTTTGGCTGCGCGCGTATCATGGTGCCATCCCAAAGGAGGTACACTGAACAGATACCAGACGATGCAAACATTGCAGAAATGTTATTCGTTCAAGACGAACACCGAATTCTTTACTATTCTTCTGAATATTTGATATATTCGCACACCCCTAGTCAACAGACTTGTTATAATGGCTGGCTGTAAGAAACAGGTGGCATGCAATATCAGTGACACAAAAGTAAGACAACACAACCTTCTGTCTTATGTCAACTTATATCCAGGGTTAACTAGTACAAGACTGAGAACAGGCAGCAATTTTTCATAACATGCAGTTCTTGTGTGAAAACGCTAAGGGGCAATACAGAATGAAAACTGGAATGAAAAAGAAATGTAGATTAAATCGCCTAGCAATGTTCACAGGAAACCCCTGTTACTCAAAGTAGTAAATGCAATTGCATTGATAATATGAGTGATGAGCGATAACATGAGCGATCAGATAATATGATTAATGAGTGATAACATGAGTAACGGTCTCTGCCATGGTTTGCATGAAAAATTGGTTTGAGGAATGAAAAGGTGCAGTACCTGTCACTTCTCAGTGGACAGCTCAACAGCACCATAAGGGAAAGTAAGAAGTGAAAGAAAAAGAGATGCCATAGTGGAGGGCTCCGGAACAATTTTGACAACCTGGGGTCTTTAATGCACACCGAACTCGCAGGGCACATGGGCAGGACTCTAGCTCGCTTGCTGTTGCTAAGCGCAGGGTGGGGTGTGTACAGGAGAGGGAAATGGAAGCACATGCCACTTCCGGTGCTTTCTCTCTCTAGACCTCCCTCTCCCTGGCCGCCAAATGGACTCTGTCTTCACCTCGCATGCCACGTGGCACTCACGGTAATACAGGATGTACTACGTCCGGCGCTATGGATGAGGGCGGTGCTGGTGAACATTCTCAAGGTTAGGTTAAACTCCACATAAGTACCCCTCAACTAGAAGATTGGACAGCCATCCCCGCAGCTCAATTGGTAGAGCACCAGACGAAAAATTCGGAGGTTGTGGGTTCGGATCCCACTGGCAGCATGAGGTTGTTTTCACTTAAGATTTCTAATTAGTTATCTTTAAATAATTACCCTATTAATCACCCATTGATGAACACCACAAATTAAAAAATAAAAAAATATCTCCTATGCTCCCTCGTTTCGGTGACTGTTTTCTTCAGTCATACATAGAGGTTTGCTACACCCAGGTTTAAGGCGTGAAGAGGGTCTTTAGAAAAAAATTTTATGAATGAAGTCACAATTATGAAATCTTCAGGGAACACATTTTTTCATGACGATTCCATATAGGTATGTATTTTAATTTTATGTAAAACAAGTCCTTGCGCACTTAAGTAATATGTTAAGTAACTTATTGCTTAGGGCTTTCAAGAAATTCAGGTCAAGAAAGCTTGCTAATATGCAAGTCATTGGTTTCTCTTGACATCAAAGAATGCAATAATGGTAAAATTATTGCCCTGCCTACCATACAGGTTGGTTATACAGCTTTGAAGTTGTCACTTCTGAAACAGGAATACAAATTCTTCTTCCAGTTTCTCAAGTGGCAACTTCAAAACCCTATACCTCAATTTCTATGATAGGCAGGATGATAATTTTACCCTTATTGCATTCCTTGATGTCAAGAGAAACCAATGGAATGCATTAAAGTTCCCTGCAGCTTAATTTCTTGAAAGCTTTTGCAAGAAGTTATCTATCATATTACATAACTGCACAAGGACTTGCGTTACATAAAGTTATATTACGTATTTGCAATCAGCATGCAAAAATACATATTCCCGAAGATTTCATAATTATCACTTCATTAATAAATTTTTTTTTCTGCAAGACCTTTTCCCCGCCTCAACTGTATGCACTTGAAAAATTAAAAATGCAGTCTGATCTCAATACTAATTTGAATTCAAAGAAGGATAAAAATTTGTTCAAACTAGCCAAATTTTCAAATGAAAGAAGCCTGATTGGAACAACGGCCTGACGCACCGTGTTGTGCGGGTCACACTACAACGTGTCTTCATTTCACAAGCAGTGGCCAGAGTATAATATGCATGTACTTCGATCAAAGTGCCTCAAGGGCTGTTGGTTCATCTGTGCATGCAAGTACTGCACACAGCACAGGAAGCAGAGCAAATGAGTGTGCAGAGGATGAGCCCACTCATGCAGAGGCCCACAAGTCATGTGGTCTGTGCGCATTTGCAAATGGCATGCAAATAGCAGTTGTGAAATCAGGCTCTCCAAGGAAAAAAATGGCAATATTAAGTCTTCCTCAACCGGAGGCTGTCTCAAATCAAGCCTTGAATCGAAGGAAGGTTGAGCCAAAAGGTTTTTTGAAGGTATGAAGCAGAATCCAAGAAATACTGAAGACATCCCAAAGACTGTTGAAGGCGAGCCAAAGGCAATTGGGGTACGTACTGCAGCTTTTGAAAAACACAGGAAGGTAGCATTACCACCAGGCACACACAGCCTCAAAACGTCAGCTGTCACTTTACATTTCTAAATGATGGAAGTGTGAAAAAGCCACAGTGCTCCGAGTACCTCGCAAAGGAAGGTAACACGCCTAGCGTTTGACATAAAGTGCTGCAGCGTGCACTATGACTCAATACTTGGCGAAGTTCTGTCATGTTTGTCTTAGAGCCTATTTATGTGTGATTTTGCTACACAAACATCGGATGCTCAGTTTCAACCACAGGGTCTAGTAAACTCAGCCATGCATTGTAGAATGGGCCAACCAGACTGGCTCCTTAGGAGCAATTTTCGAAGCCAAACACGTGGCCAGTGAAGATCTAGTGTACAGAAAGCTCTGAGGTGCAGAACACGCAGAAGTGCAGAGAAAAGGTGCAGAGAGTGTGTGCACACCTTGTTGCTGAAACCAGCACTTGCGCCTTGCGAAGGTACTCCTTGAGGAAAGCGTAGGCTTCCTTTGCTGCACCCACGCCAGTGTAGAGCTGCCCCAAGAGTGCTGCAGAGTCGAGGAGTACTCGTTCCAGTGTCCACAACATGGCGGGATCACCTGTAATTTAACGCCAGTGCTGTTTATGCAGGGGTGCCATCCACACACTCTAAATGTTTTGTTTCAATACTTCCCCAAGGCCCAATACACCCTCAGATGACAACAACAAGCAGGAAATTCACTGGGCTGAAAGAGACACATTTGCGCACACATGCGCAATTGGGATTAAATGAAATGTGGACATTGTGGCACACGGCCGATCCCACTTTAACTGGTGTTCTTTGAAACTGTTTGCCAACTTAAGCATGCCATATTTGCGTACTTCTAATCGCAGTGACATAACTCTCATTCTGCAATTTAGGGCAGACCACTGTGACTGCACCTCATTCTAATGAAACCGCACACCTTGCTGCTCATGTCAATATCACAGTTGACAGCACTAGCCATCATCTGTTGGTGCATTCATATTAACCTGCACTCAATTCTTCAACCTGCTCTGTTTCAGATTAGTCATTTGCACTACTCTCTAAGATCACTGCTCATTGCCTGCACATTTTTTTTTAAGTGGAATGATTCACAAGCAATATTGACAAATAAGGCTGTAGAGAATGACACCGGGCTCTTCGACTGCTGTGCACAACCCGCACTTGAGTATTTTCAAACTTCTGACATAGCAATGCTTCTTTCCACACAACAAAATGAAGCAAGACAAAGAAAAAAAGATGCTTCCATTTGTGACCAGTGTAGCAAAATGACCAAATTTTTTTCAATGAAAATAAAGAATACGAAAAATATAGGTGGATGAGACGGGTTTTGAGTGAATATTTTAAGAAAAAAACTTGTTCACATACTAACCTCATCCATTATACCTGACAGGAAGCTGGTTCAGCTATAAGAAGTAAGGTCTACAGCTTCAGCGATAGGCAAGAAATGAAATGGTTGCACAGAACCGTAAAGCTGCATAAACTTTTCACTTAGCACTAAGCCAGTAACACACAAAAAAAAAGATTTTGGTCGAATAATGTAGTTGGCAGGTGAAGCAGTTTAAGCACCGTGCTTTGCGCATTGTCTTGCTGGACAAGGAAGAAGAATGATCATGTCATTGCTGACAAGTGCCATGCCATTACTCTTGCAGACTCAAAAGTGGCAATGAGAAATTGTAAAGCTCACAAGAAGAAAAATAATGACGATTACACATGTGGTACTGCTGATGATCAGCGCTACAATCAGCAACAGCTTTTCTGGGAAGGCTACAGGGGCGGAGTGTTCATAACTGTCATTCCACCAAATAGTTCGGCCGCACAACAGTGAGCCTGGCTGCTTGGCAAGTTGCTCTCTGAGATAGGTTCATTCTGTCACTGCTGTACTGGAACCATCTATGGAAGCTTCTTGTATTAAGATGTGCTTAGCAAATTCATTGCAATTGAGAAAACTTTTCTCCTTGACTTTTTTAAATGTTGAATGTTTACAGGTGTGTTGACACTACGTTTTAAGAAAAAACTAGTAACAGCAAGCAGGGACTGTATTCTGCAGCATAGAAAGTGAGGGCATGATTCAGAAACCTTCCGCCCCATTGCAAGACAAAGTTGTTGCGGAGTACAGGTGATCTACCTTGTGCTTTTGCAAATGCTGCATTTGCTTTGAGTTTTGCTGCCACGCGTAAGTGTGTGATGACTGTGATGTTGTTTTGGGAGGGTTACAACAAGTGCTTTATGGTGCGAAAAATGTGTTGGGACAAACTTGAGCATCTTGCAGTGCAGTGTATCTGCAGTCAGTGTCCCAAGAGAATTCCCCCTCTGCTCGACCTTCAGGACGTTTGCGGCAGTGGCCTCGTGCAGACATGCAGCATTCAGAGCATGGTACTTCACCTCGGATGCATCTATGACCCTCCCACAAAGTGACTGAAATGCCATGTTGGCGCCAGCAGCTTTATCACAACCGTGGCACCTGCTGCTGTGCAGGCGCACAGGATTCGCGCCATCTAGTTTTGGCACTATCGTTCTTTGATCCCCCTAGCCCCCCTTGATAGCGGCGAAATTAGCACGGGGTGATCACGCGTTCCCGGTCACTCTGGCCTTGATGCCGCACTGCACAGAGGCAGGACAATTTGCTTTAACAGCTAGTGCTGTAAACGCGTTTGTAAGCATGCAGAGAAACCCAAGATGCAAGTGGCACGCACAGGGCTCCCCAGTGACATTGTCGGTGAAGTGGTGCAAGACCCCCTGCGACATCCGCAGTGATTCCTGGGCGAGGAGGATTGGCGTTTCACACTCGAGAAGCCCCTTTGTACGCAGTGGTCCGGTGATGGCAGCAGGCAGGAGGGAGTACCGGCAAACAAGAAGCTTCACCTCTGCCATAAATAGCAGGGAGGACTTGTTGTTCTTTTGCAGAAGCGGATGTTTCAGCAGCTCCTCCAGCAAAATGAATCCTTCAGTGAACTGAGTGGAGGAACAAAAAGACATTTCTTGTCAGGCAGCACATTGTATGACATGCTGCTTAATAAGAAAAAAAATAAAAAAGACCTTGAATCATAGTACACCCAATTCCATTGGCATTTAAGAAGCCCCTTAGAGGTTTTCTTTGTCTAGTTGATGAATTTCTTTGAGGGGAAGTCTGCAGGCACAAGACACTAGTAGACTACTAATGTGCATGCAAAGAACAATAAATGCTACCTTTTCTTGGTTGTAGAGCAGGTGTGCCTGTGCCAGAACAAACCGCAGCCGCAGAAGCACTTCACCTAGCTGGCTAGCCACAGTCTCTGTTTGTTCAGCCACAGTGGCGGCAGCATCCATCAGGCCCACTTTGATCAGGGCATTGATGAGGTAAGATGCAGCAAGCACAGTCTCTTGGTTTAGCCCACGGTCTTTTGCCACGCTGTACCACAGGGTCACGGCCTTGACCTCTTCCAAGAACTGACCAAATATGGAGGGGAACGTACACAAGTTAGAGCACATCACTGAAAAGCTCACAAACCCCTTAGCATTTGGCTGCAAATAGAGAATCCCTATTTGCACTTGCTGTGTTCTGTTGGGTACGGCATATTAGTGGCTAAGGCTATCATGTGCCAAACACTAGGCTACAGTGTCTATGTTGTGTCAAAAGAAATGAGATTTTGGCGGTTAGTTTAAAACATTTCCACCTTTTAGGAACATGAAGGCACCTCCCGGATCTACAACTGCAATTTCTCCAAAGAGTAACCTAGGGCGGAAAGGAATGTGTTCATTGAAAAAATGCAGCAAAATGCTCTTTTTCATGTACTATGTGTATGCGGTGTAAGCAATCCCAGCACTAAGGTTTAGGTGTGTCAACTCCACACAGGACTCTGCAAAGGTGTGTGAACTCTGAACTGAATTAACTAAATTATCGCACATCTGTATGTTATGACTATGTAATTAAGCATAGAACTTCACTCAGGCAGGCCTGCATGGTGCTCACTTCATTCTTTTTGAATCTGTGATCATCGTTTACATTTTTTTTTTGTGCAATACCTTTACTGTATTACCAGAGGAGTACTAAACTCTAATAAACGATGCCAACTGCTCAAGCAGTGGCATGACCATATTAAGTAAAAAGTAAAAGAACACCTGCTCATGCAGAGAAAGAGACGTTAAACTCGAAAACTGTGCCTAGGTGCAGTTTATCCGCTGAAACATACATTGTTCCAACAGGCTCGATTTACAGCTACGACAGCTTTCCATGTTCCAGAATCAACGCATGTTTAGTGCATACAATGCCTGACTAAAATGCAAAATAATAGGCATGTGCAAATAGTGTTTTTTTTTTGGTTCAAAGTAAATTTTAAGCGAATAGTAATTTCCTTCAAATAATTTCAAACCGAAAATTTAGAGTAATTCTGGCACAGACAAAAAAGGTTGAATAGCACAATAGGTATGTTCACCACGAGGTATTTTTCCAATACACAAGGCCATTACATTAAAAAGCAATGCATTGAAGCTTTGTGAAACAACTCATTGAAGCTTTATCGACTTATTGCAAAAATGGCCACCGCAAATTGGAACTGCCAACCTTCATGCAGTGCCAACATATCTGTGGGATGCGAGACCTATATGTGGAGCCTCCAACTACTGCTCTTCAGTGCGAGTGCGTCATTGCACAGCTGTTGCTTTTAAGCGAAGACTCCATGACACATGATAAATGTATGCACCGTGCACCCAGCGCCACCCCGTGTCAGCTAGGCGTCTGAAAGGGGGCGCCCATCTCCATGTGTCTTGTGCTAGCTCCTTTCGTGATCGCGTTGTTGCAAATGTTTAGCAAATTTCATGTGGAGAAGAGCGGCAGCTGCAGTCAGTTCAGACTCATTCCAAAGAAGTCAAGGAAGACATGCATCCTCCGTTAAGGGATCTGTTATAATGCAATCCACTTCTGCGGGAAGCCACTGTGCATGCGCAGATCACCCTGAGGGCGCCACAAGGCACCAGACCAATCAGCACATGCACAATGGCGGCATGTGGAAGCGGATCAGGCTATGCTAAATCTCTCCATTGATGCACACCACCGGCGTGTGCACCGTGGGTAATGCGGCCGCAGACACATGGCAGATGTAGATCTGGGCACCGTACTTCGGCCTGCTCACGAGTATGCGCACATCGGCTCCGGCATACGCGAAGGAGCGTATAGCATGCGGTGCAGAGTTCGGGCTTTGGTTGTGCGCCTGCCGCAGAGCTATCCTGGAGGACGTACGCTGCACTGAGACCACACGCAGCGGGAGTTCCGGAAATGTTATTCATTCGAGATGAATACTTCAAGTTTTTGAATATTGAATACTTTACTATTCAACCGATTATTCACACATGCCTAGAAATAAAACAGTCGCCAGAACAGACCATTTGATGTCGTGACAGAAAGGGAAGGCGGGAGCTTACTCTGAAGGATGAAGCGAACACTTCTGACACCACCTTGACATGCTCGAAAAACCAGCATTCCACAAAGTCGCGAAAGAGGAGGCTCCATTCAGAAGAAGGGCTCTGGAAGGTTACGCACCACAGCTCTAGGACCTAAATGGCAGGAGACAAACATTAAACGAGAGGTTCAGTACATCAGCACCATGTTTGGCTGCACAACAGGCAGTGGAAGAATGGACCTAACACTTCCTTCATTGCGCAAGTGCATGTGTAAAAAAAAAATCAAGCAAGTCATAAGTGCCTGGAAAACAAGAAGAGCCTGCACTAGCCAGCAGGTAGAACAGTGGATGCAACAGTGGGGTCATTCTGTCCCACCCACACAGCTAGTGTCATTTTCTTGGTTCTTACTACTTAGGACTTCTAAACCAACCACAACAATGCCTCTCACAGAAATTCACAAAAATGATCCTTTCTTTTTTTTTTTCTGGCACCAATGTTCGCTTGTTTAAAACCTTTGTTCAAATAATTTCCCTTCAGTGAATTCCATAGATGGCTTAATGGTAGCAAAAAACAGGAAAAATAAACCTACAAGCTCAAGTTGTCAGCAGCATCGCTTCCGACTACTAACTATATTCTGACAATATAGCCACACCTTCAAGAAATTTCCTTTCTTTGAGTTCCTTGCATTACGTGGCGATATTGTTAACAAGCACAGGGCAATGCATGAATTTAATTGCACCCAGGACTACATTTCCAAGGCAAGTGATTTTGGACAAGCAGTACTTGTCTTTCAGATGCAGTGTTAAGAGAGCAGACTTTTCTTTTGAAAGCAGCCCAAGACAGGCAGGACTGTCAGACACATGCTGTAAAATGGTGCTGCACACATGCCCACAAAAAAAGCTTAAATGTCTCATACGATGCTTTGTAACCCAGTCCTATAAAGGCTCTGCAGCCTGGGCAGCCAAAACACTTTTAATATTACGAAGCAGCACATTTCTGAGGCTGTGTGTCGAAATCCCGAGCAAGATGTAGCTAATGATCAGGACTTGTGTGAAGGGCTCTTCCTTTCAAGTGATTCTGTCCAAGTTTTTAACTTGTTTACTTCTGATGATGATGGATTTTTTGGTGCAAAGGCATCTGTGGCCAAAGAGTGCCGAACACTAGGTTACTGGTCAACTCAGGT